>JAPPVO010000007.1:17267308-17810341 GCA_030407325.1 Camellia japonica | reverse complement strand
CTCAAGGGACACAGGTCTTCCAACGGGGCTGGCTCCGCCCCCGCTTCTACCACAACTGTCTAAAAATCCTACACCCAACCATCCGGACTCTCCATTTGAGTTCGAAGTGGACCAGACAGCTCTGAAATTGAGCAAGTTGGAAAAACTCTTCAAGAAATCTCAAGGGGTGAAGGCCATCCCAGATATTGAAGACGGCTATACTGATGTGGCCGTAACACTGCCGGACAGATTTAAGATGCCCCAGATCGATCGCTTCGATGGATCTGGAGACCCCATGGTTCACCTCCGGCTATTTTCGGACATCTTGAGACCAATGGGCCTGACCCGACCGCAAAAGCTTTCTCTGTTCGGTCGAACTTTATCGGGTGTGGCATCCACTTGGTACGCAAAAGCTGGAAGATGATGTGAAAACAAACTGGGATGAGATGGCTGAGGCCTTCCTTGCACAATATTCGTACAACACGCAAATCGAGGTCACAACTCGTGATTCTCGAGACAACAAGGCAGGAACAGAAACAGACCTTCTCTGATTTTGTCACCGGTGGAGAGCCAAGGCATCGATGATGACCTTGAGGCCGACTGATAAAGATCAAATTCGGATGATTGTGCGCAATCTCCAACCAGGCTTATGCAGAAGATGATTGTGGTTCCCTTCCCACCTTCGCAGATTTACATGATATGGGGGTGCAAATAGAGGATGCTATGAAGCAAGGTTGATTGATCAGGACCGGGAGCGCAGCCCCGAAGAACGTTCAACCGAAATAACAATGCAGGCCCGAGTGGCTCTGCCAATACAAGGACTCCAGAGGTCGGTATGGTCACCACCACCACTCCCCCTCCCCAACCGAGGCCCGCAGCGGCCACACCTTTTTCTAATACATCTGGGAGCAGTAACCAAGGCTCAAGATACCAAACCCAGGCCAACGAAACTTCCTCCCCACTATATATGCCTTTGTCTAAAGTCCTCGGGGTTCTAGTCAGAAAGGGGCATCTGAAACCCCTGGAACCGAGGCCCCTACCAAACCCACTTCCCCCTTCCCACAACCCAGCCAAATATTGCACATACCCAGCAGCATGGTCATGACACAGACCAGTGTTACCGATGCGTCATGAGATTCAGGACCTCATTGACAAAAATATCATTCTACCCCCCGAGGGACCCAATGTCACAAACAACCCACTCCCCAAACACAACCAAGATCCACCCAAAAGAGTCAACCTCATCCAAACTGGGGGCGTGTCTTACGACCCTAGTATCTATATAACTCCCTCCCACCTACCCAAGCCGGAGGTGGTCCTTCCTGATAGCACTGACTTGTGCGTATTGGACACCTTCACAATCCCATCCAAGCCAAAGGTGGTGACCACTGAAAATGGAATGGGGCAGGCTTCCGAGGAGAGCAAAACTGTTGAGTCTGGGATGGAACAGTCAGGGAGTCTATCTGGAAGAGCTTACGATCCCAGTGAATATATTTTGCCAATAGGCCAGCCTAAACTGAGTGTGGGGTTGTCAGAGAAGACTGAACTGTGCATGATCCGGGGGGACAGGTCTGAACAAGGGGCAGATGATCTGACTACAGTGGAACAGGGTTTCGCCAACCTCCAATTCTTCAACGAGCAAGAACCAGCAGGTGCTGCAATCAACTGGTATGACTATGAGGAGACGGCAGAGGTCACCGGGTGGTTAGATGATCAGCCGGACATTGTAGAATTCCAACAGGGCCCGGAAGGGGCGAAAGTATCATTGATGGCCGGAAGGGCCGAGGATCAGAATCAACCGCCGGAGAGCGCCGGCGTTAATAATTTCGTTCAGAATCCGGGGACCGTGAATACAGGGAACGTCGAACAACCGGCTGTACTGATGCAGTCGGAACAACAGAAGTTTGACGATTCCGAGAGAATTCGAAAAGCGAAGGCCCATGTAGGGGCCGGAAGTGCTGCGTGCACAGGAACGGGAGATGCTGCGGGCATCAAAGTTGAAAGTGCTGTGAGCACGAAGACTGAACATGTTGTGAGCATGTGGGAAGATAGTACTGAGAGTACGAATTTGCCGGAACCAGACAGGTGCCTGTTAGATGCTAATGGGATGTGGTGGGAAGATGATGATTTGTATCTCGCCCACACAGATGAAGACTGGGCAGGTGGCCAACCAGACAGCACCTGGTACCTCGAAGAGGTGGATCATATGACTAGAAGCGGGCGTTATTTCAAGCCCCCACACCTTGATCAACCCGAAGCATCAGGGAAAGATGCATCAGGGAAGATAAAGAGGCAGAGAAACAGAGAGAGAAGCAAATTGAAGAAGAGGCTGTACTGAGGCAGTTAAAGAAAATACAAGCAGACATCTCCATCTGGGGACTGCTTATGGCTTCAAGGGTGCACAGGCAGGCTGTCCTTTCTGCTATGGACAAAGCCAAACTCTCCATCGAAACTACTCCAGAACAACTAGTTGGGCTGGTCTTTCCGGGAGGAGGTTCCCCGGCACTGACCTTTTCGGATAAGGAATTGCCGCCTGAGGGCGTGGACCATAACAGACCCCTTTACATCTCTGTAGAATGCAGGGACAAATGGATTCCGGTGGTACTCGTGGATACCGGGTCCGCTATCAATGTCTGCCCAGCCAGAACGGCGTATGCCATTGGGTTGAAGCCTGCAGACTTTACATCGACCTCTCAAGTAATCAGAGCCTACGACAATACAAGCAGAGATGTCCTGGGGACAGTAAAAATCCAAACCAAGGTCGGGCCCGGACAACAGGAAATAGATTTTCATGTCTTGGAGGTCCCTGCATCCTTCAACATGCTTTTGGGGCGACCTTGGTTGCATCAAGTAAAGGCTGTATCATCTACTTTACATCAAATGGTGAAGTACCCCTATGGGAAGGGAGTAGCCATTGTGTTTGGAAACTCATCAATCCATCCCCCTCCAGAGGTATCTACGCCAGTTCTGGAGATTGAACACGGCATGGAAGATATGTTCATATCAGGATTTACTTTGGCAGAGGCCCGGGTGGTGCAAAATATTATGGCTGTGAATGAAGGTGTGTACGTCAGTGCCCAATCAGTCTACCTCATGAACAAGCTACAGCATATTCCCGGGATGGGATTAGGAAGAAGCGGCAGGAAAGGAGTCGCAGCATTGGCCGAAGTGCCACACAACCCGCATACCTTTGGACTGGGTTATCTGCCCACCAAAGAGGACTGGATGAGGAAAGGAAAGGAAATGGCCGGCAGGGCCAGAGCGAAGCAGGCTGGGAAGCCGTTTGACTTAATGCACAGGCCCATTTGGGGTACCCTGAACGGACGCTTTGTCCGGGAGGGGGAAGATTTTCCATTTTGCGGCTTCCCAGAGCCTTGGATAAACGCGGAGAGGAAGCGCGTACCAGGCTTTGAAATCTTCTTCGATTTGCAACTATCTGGGGATGACGTTGCCACAGAGCAGACAGACCCAACAACTGAGGCTGAGCAGAATAAAGCAGGGGATCCGGAGGGTCACAGATTTTGAAATGGGGGTAGCACTGGC
The DNA here is from genome assembly GCA_030407325.1 of Camellia japonica. Classification (NCBI taxonomy): domain Eukaryota; kingdom Viridiplantae; phylum Streptophyta; class Magnoliopsida; order Ericales; family Theaceae; genus Camellia; species Camellia japonica. The sequence goes on along the minus strand of JAPPVO010000007.1, from coordinate 17,806,819 downwards.
ATGTCTCCTCTCTGATCCTCCGATCGACCAAGAGTGCTTGGGGGATAACTCCGTGGTTTCCATGATTGGGAATGAAATGGCTGCGAGCCAACCAGCAGCTATCTTGGATGCATCAATCGCACCCTCTCTCACTTGGCAGTACGAGGAGGGATTTCTATCCAGCAGTTCCGGGTCAGGTAGTGAGCCGGAGTCTGATTCCACCGAGTCTTGTGAGTCGGAATCAGGTTCCAGCTCGACTGAGTCTGAGTCTGGTACTCCTGGGGATGTTAACCCGGATGCCACAGTCCTGTCCAGGTCGTCTTTTTCCTTTTCTTTTGAGTCTGTTGTAACAGAAGAATTGGACGATTTGGATGTACTTAATGAGAATGAACTATCTGTGGTTTCCGATTACTTTTCTGTGCCCCTAATTTATTGCATTGATTCAGACTTTCAAAATTTTGATCAAAACGACGAGGACGAAGTTCCTCCGGTTTTACAACGTTTAATTGAGCATGAGCAAGAGAGATTTGTTAAGCCCTTAACGGACGAAATCATTTCCGTGAATATTGGTACTGAGGAAGACCCGCGGCTGGTCCAGATCGGGTCCACGTTGTCTTCTGAGGAACGCGAGCGCTTAGTCGCTTTATTAAAAGATTTCAAAGATGTTTTCGCGTGGTCCTACGAAGACATGCCTGGAATCGATCCTGAGATTGTACAGCATCGGATCCCCCTTGACCCCGAGGCCCGACCTGTCAAGCAGAAACTCAGAAGGATCCGCCCGGACTGGGCTCTCAAGATTAAAGAAGAGGTCACCAAGCAAATTGACGCAGGCTTCCTGCTGGTATCTGAATATCCGACTTGGTTGGCCAACATTGTTCCGGTGCCAAGAAAGACGGCAGGATCCGGGTGTGTGTAGACTTCAGGGATTTGAACAAAGCTAGTCCGAAGGACGACTTTCCCTACCGCACATCGACGAGTTAGTACTTCACAGCAGGGCATGCATTGCTCTCATTCATGGATGGCTTCTCAGGCTACAATCAGATAGTAATGGCACCAGAAGACCGGAAAAGACTGCATTCACCACCCCGTGGGGGACATACTGCTACCGGGTAATGCCGTTTGGGTTGAAGAACGCTGGAGCTACTTATCAACGGGCCGCGACCACAATACTACATGATATGATCCACAAAGAGGTTGAGGTGTATGTGGACGACATGATTGTCAAGTCCAAGGAAAGAGAGGGCCACTACACCGCCTTGCACAAGTTTTTCCAAAGGATCAGGGAATTCCGGTTGCGGCTAAACCCTCAGAAATGTACATTGGTGTTACAGCGGGAAAAATGCTGGGGTTTCTGATTACACAAAGAGGCATCGAGGTCGATCCTTCCAAAATCAAGGCCATCTTAGAAATGCCACCACCGAGGACTGAAAAGGAGGTGCGAGGCTTTCTGGGTAAAGTGCAATTCATAAGACGGTTTATCTCAAAATTAACCTTGACTTGTGAACCACTCTTTGGTCTCCTGAAGAAAGGCAAGAAGTTCCAATGGGACGGCCGATGCCAAGCTGCATTTGAACAGATTAAAGAATATCTACAAAGCCCACCCGTGTTGTCACCGCCAGAACCAGGGAAACCGTTGATTTTGTATCTATCAGTGACTGAGACCACAATGGGCTGCATGCTCGCGCAGGAATCAGAAGATAAGGTGGAGAAGGCCATCTACTATCTCAGCAAGAAGATGCTGGAGTATGAAACCCGGTATACACCGCTGGAAAAGGCTTGTCTAGCTTTGGTATGGGCTACCAGGAAGCTGCGGCACTACCTGTTAGCTCACTCTGTAATGCTGGTTTCACGTCTCGATCCCATCAAATATCTTTTCGAGAAACCAGCACTTACGGGTAGGCTAGCTCGTTGGTTGCTGTTGCTCTCCGAATTTGATCTTACATACGTGACGCGCAAGTCAGTAAAGGGTAGAGCAGTGGCAGAGTTCCTTGCCGACCACCCGGTTGAGGGGGATGAAGCAGTTGAGTACTTATTCCCAGATGAATCAATTCTGCACATCGACGATGAAGCTTGGACGATGTACTTTGACGGAGCGTCAAATCAACATGGGTATGGGATCGGAGTGTTGCTGATAGCACCCGATGATTCCCGTATCCCTCTAGCCTTCAAGCTCCGATTCAGAGTCTCGAACAACGAAGCAGAATACGAGGCGTGTATCGCTGGCTTAGAAGCAGCTCTGGAACTAGGGGCAAGACGGTTGGACGTCATTGGGGACTCGAACCTTGTTGTGTCTCAAGCTAAAGGAGACTGGAAAGTAAAAGAGGAAAAGATGATGATGTATCACCAAACCTTGGATTTGCTGATTCCTCGGTTTGAGAAGCTAAGTTTTACTCATCTACAAAGAGAGAACAACAGGTTTGCAGATTCTTTAGCAACTCTATCTTCTATGATAGACATCCCGCGCGGAGTCCGAATGCGTCCAGTCATCATTGACCAGAAATTTGTACCCGCCTATGAGTCGATTGCAGCCATAGATGAAGTTCAGGATGAACACCCCTGGTACTACGACGTCTGGAATTTCTTGGAGAAAGAAGTATACCCGCCAGGGGTAAATGCCAAAGACAAAAGGGCAATCAGAAGAATGGCAATTCAGTTCATCATCTGCGGAGGTAAACTGTATAAACGAGGTCATCTGGGAATGCATAAACTGTGTGTTGATGCCGAAGAGTCAAAGCGTCTGATGGAAGCCATCCACGGAGGTGAATGTGGTGCGCACATGAACGGAGTAATGCTGGCACGAAAGATTCTCAGACAGGGTTATTACTGGTCCACCATGGAGGAGGATTGTATTAGTTTCGTCCGGCGATGCCACAAATGTCAGATTCATGCAAATCGTATGAACATCCCGCCGTCAAAGCTGTACAACATGACTTCGCCATGGCCGTTTTCAGTCTGGGGAATTGATGTGATTGGAGCAGTCACGCCGAAGGGCTCGAATGGGCATGAGTTCATCTTGGTAGCGATAGACTATTTCACAAAGTGGGTTGAGGCCCAATCTTACGCGGTGTTGAAGGCTTCGCATGTAGCAAAGTTTATCAGAAACAACATCATCTGTCGCTACGGAGTCCCGAACGAAATCGTTTCAGACAATGGTTCCCACTTCAAGAAGGAGGTGATTGATTTGTTGGAGAAATACAATGTGGCTTTTCATAAGTCATCTACCTATCGGCCGCAAACCAATGGAGCAGTTGAGGCCGCCAACAAGAATATCAAGCGCATACTACAGAAGATGGTGGAAACCTATCGGGACTGGCCAGATAAGCTGCCGTTTGCTCTATGGGGCTACAGAACTTCAATCAGAACTTCTACTGGGGCGACTCCGTACTCGTTGGTTTATGGGATGGAGGCCGTTCTACCTATTGAGATTGAGGTTCCGTCATTACGAGTATTGGCTGAGTGTCAAATAGCCGAGGCAGACTGGCAACAAAGCAGATTTGAGGAACTCATGCTTTTCGATGAAAGGAGGCTGAAAGCACTGTACCACATCCAAGGTTATCAACGCAGAATTGCCCGGGCTTTCAACAAGAAGGTTAAGTCCAGGAATTTGAACGAAGGAGATTTGGTGCTCAAAGACAACCGAGCTCCCATCCACGACCCAAGGGGCAAGTTCAGACCTAATTGGACTGGTCCCTACATTATCAAGTCAATCTGGTCAGGTGGAGCTGTGGTTCTGATGGATCTAGATGGCTTAGAATTTTCCCAACCGATCAACATGGACAAGTTGAAGAAATACTATCCCTGAGAGGCTCGCTAGGCCGAAAACCCGAAAGGGCGACCTAGGCAAAACTCAGAGCACAGAAAATTTGAAATCATAAAAACTGAGCTCGCAAGGTTGAAAACCCGCAAAGGGCGGCCTTGGCAAAAGTTAGAGCGCAAAAGGAGAGTAAAAATACCCGAGCGAACCTAAGCCTGAACTACGTAAGGCTTGATTCCCATCTTTGGGATACGTAGGCAACTTCGTCTTGAAGTTCAGTCACAAACTTTTCCCCGATCAACTTTGTCCATTTTGATCATCTCAGTCATCTCTATTCATCAGCATTTATCGTGATCTCCGGTACAGTGCTATTCAGACTAGGGGCAACTTTCCGTTGCAATGAAGTGCTGCGGTACCTTTCAAACTAGGGGCAACTTTCCAGTTGCTAGGATTCGGGGTTGTGCATCTCAGTGACAGATCTCAGGCGTGTCCAGTTCTGATCCATATCGAAAATAGTTTTGAAAAGTTTTAATAAAAGTTGACTTTGCTCAAAATTAATCTTTTTACAACTAAGACCATTTTTGGACCAAAACGGAGAATTTTCAGTACCACAACCTTCAATTTCATTGATTTCAAAACAGAGTTCACTTGCTCTTGCATACAATTGAAGTTGCTTTTTATTACATTCATAACGAAAACGTGAAAGTACTAGTAAAGCAATAAATCTGGGGCATAGTCAAGTCAGGTGTCCCTGCGCCCCCTGCCAGAGCTAGTTGAAGCCTCTGATGCCAACTTAGGCCCAACCTGTGCTTCTTCGTTGAGCCAATCCCAGCACTCATCAGACAAAGTACAACTGAAAGCAGGAGCGGGGGCCAGAAACTCTCTGATTCTCCATGCTGCGGCCTGTCGAGCCAACTGTGCACCTCGGACTGGAAATGTAGCTGGGTACTCTAACCCCTCTGGTGGGCAAGTCTGATCATGGCCAAACTGGCGCAGAATACGGAATGGGAAATAGAATACGCAGTGAGTCAAGCCAATCAACCGAATCCCCACTTGACGAGACATGCTGTAGCTCATCGCCGGGAGATTGAGCCAAGGGCAGCGCCAAGCAATGCGTTCGGCTGACAAATTGCACATCCATTCAAACCACCAGCTCTCGTCAGGGGCATTGACTAGGCGTTGCCGAAAGAAGTAGCCGCGAGCCGAGTAAGTAGGGCAAGAGTCCACAACTTGCAATTTATCCATCAACCATACCCAGGGGAGGGATTGAAAAATGAGAGATTGAACAATAGAGAGACGTGCGATGAGAGAAAAGTGAGATAAGGGTTTTGTGAGAAAAATCGAGCCCGAGGGCCGAGTGATGTGAGCAAATACATGTGAGATCGGGTGGGAAACATTACCTGAAGCAGTAGTGGACTCCCTGCAAATCTGGTTGTCTCCCTACGGTAGAAGGCATCCAGACCCATCAATGTCTCGGCCAAAGTCATGGCAATACAACTCTTTCCCTCTTTCAAACCCTGGGCTACTTCAATCAAACGGACGCTGGATCCTCCGGAGCCCGAGACAAACAGGAAGTGAGATAGTAGGCACAAGCAGAGGGCGTGCTGCCGAAAGCCTTGCCAATGATGGTCGCCGCGGTCACCAGCATCAGAGAATCTGTAAACCAAGCTTGGGATATCCAACATTCCGTTGCCAATCAGGGATCGAGCATCATGCGCGCTGAGTCCGCACATCCGCCCTAAGGTCTGGGCATAGCCAAAATTGAGCTGGGGCAAGATTTCCTCGCCTCGCTCGGATTCCATCAAGGCTTGAAAATCTTCAAAAGTAGGACATACCTCTTGCCCTCCAAAGCTGAAAACATGCGTCACCGGGTTCCAAAATCTTGCCGCGGCATAGAGGAAAGGAAGATGTAGCGGAGTCCGGCGCAGCGTGAATAGTGCATTCAAGCCAAAACCTCGGAAATTCAACTTCTCCGAGCCGTTTAAAGAGGAAATCCAAGATGTGAGATTTTCTACAAGGAATGCCTCCATTTTGTGAGAAATGAGGATGAAATGAACAAGTTCCAAGGGTGGAGCTTTTATAGAGAGGCAAAACACTATTCAAGGGACACGTGTCAAAATTCTGAGGGTCGCGGGAGAGATGGCCGGCCGGCCACCTATTCTAGTAGGCCGGCCACCTTTCATTCAAAACATGGCCGGCCGGCCACCTTCCAATCTCCAAATGTAAAATGTTTTCGGCCGCGTGTTGATCCTGTTTTGCCCTCCGGAACGAGGTTTGAGGCACTTTCATGCATCGGGAATGTCGAAAGCCTCCATTTCTCTCAGTTTTAGATGCGTTCCATCATCCAGATTGTTCGTCCGAAGTACACTTTGTTGTGTTTTTGCTTATCGAGTTGTTGTCTTGTTTATCGAGTTGTAAGTTTTGTCGAGCTGTCGCTTTTGTTTGTATTTTGAGTTGTTACTCTTTGTTTACACAATTTTGTTAAGTCTTGTTTATTGAGTCGTTAACATTGTTGTACTTTGCTTATCGAGTTGTAAACTTGCTAAGATTCTGTTATTTCTTAGTGAGTCGGTTTGTTTTAATTTATTGCGTCGGTTCATTGCCTGACCTGGTAAATACACAAAGCACATTTCCATTCAATTCCATTTTTGTGCAAAATGATGCGATGCGATGCGATGCTGAGAATTTCAATTACAAACATCTTTTTGAAAGCTGTTTCATTCCATCATGTTTTACAACAAATAGAGGTGCAAGTTTTACAAGATATAAAACTGCCTAATGATGTGCAAAGTGCTACAAACTACTAGCTAAAAAGTAAAATAAAACAGGAAATAGCATCAGTATCCTCGGGAACGGGAAGGAGGAGGCCCTCTCATCCTCTTCTGTGGGATGACCTCTGCACCATCATCACCATCCGAATCAGAGCTGTCGTCCTCCGGATCCCCCTCGGCCTCGCCTCCACTCCCAGAACCAAGGCCGGAGCCTCCCTCCCCAGGAGATGTCTCTGACACTCGGTCTGCAACCTCCTCCTCCTCATCCTCGACAATGGGTGCTCGGCGTCTGCGAGACGACCCTGCTCCTCGAGCTCCTCGGTAAGGCCTGGATGGCCCAGCTCCTCGAGTCCCTGCACCTCGGGCAGGTCTGGTACCTCGACCCCTCTGAGATTGCCCTGATGGCCCGCCCCGTGGCTGTGCATATACGGGAGGCATCTGAAAATGGAAAGTGCAATACATCAGTTCAAAAATGAAAAGCAGGTGTAAGTACAGTATGTGAGTGGAGTGTGTGTCAGATGTGTTCTACACAGTCTATCAATTCAGCAGAATGTTCAAAACCAGTATGTTATCAGAACTATGCTAAAAAAAAAAAACGGGAAAGATAGACAGTACCTGCACGCCCATGAGGGCTAGATGTCCCTCCCTCCGTAGGATCATGCCCTCGAATGTGGCTAGCATCCCGAGCAGCTCATCTGTGTACTCAACTGGAGGCTGCAAATGCAAATGCAAACGCAAAACTATCAGTAAAGGCATGAACGTCCAAATATCTGACTGATGAATCAAAGCTGAAAAACATACCGGGGGTGAGTCAGGGTCTCTGACATATCTGTGGTCAGGAAGAGGAGGCTCTAGCGGGACCTGGTAAGGAGTCCCGAACCGCCAACTCGTCAGCTCGGTCGGCATGTCTGGCCACCCAGCATGAGGATGAAGAGACGGAGGGATCGGAGGAATAGAACTGCCTCTCCCCCTAGAAGCACCAGCCCTACTGGAAGAAGGGATGTCTGCAGCACGGGCGCGACTCGAAGACGCTGCGCCAGCGGACCTTAGTGGTGGAGCCCGCACTCCCGTCAAAGGGGACATCAGATATATGCGGCGGTAGGTGGCGTAGTCCCCCTCAACGAAATATAACAAGGCATCAGTGCCCTGCATATCCCTAATGACCTCCTCGGCGGATAGTCTGTCGGCAGTCCGCATAGTGGGTGGAGGCACAGCAGGAGGGTCCTGAGAATTATACCCCCACACCTGACGCTGAAAGCGCTCCCCCAGAAACCAGGCCCTACCGACTGGTCCCTCGAGCAGGAACCTATACTGGGAGCCACTCGACCCTCCGGGGTATTGATTTTGCACATCATCAAAGACTGCCCAGGGCTGCCAGGTAATCTGCGGATAACCAGGATACAAATCAATCAGAAATCAGGAATATACAAAGCAGATCAAAGATGAAAATGAAAAGGACTGAGAGTTCTGAAATACCTCTGTCGCCCTCACAGTGTCGAAGTACTGTCGCAGAGAGAAGAGAGTCTCTCGAGGCCTCGACAGGTGTTCGCCCTCAAACATCAATGAAAACGGGGTCATAGGAGGTCCTGCCACCTCCATCTCCGGGGCTAATGTGGGGAAATATGCGTATACCCACAGCTGAGAAAAGCAGTGCGGGATGTGAATGCAAAGTGCTAAAGGCAGAATACAGAATGCAAAGTGCGCCGTGTGTGCAATGAACAAGTAATGAGGAGCAAAATGTAAATCAAGAGGACAGAATGTACCTCCCAGGCTCTCCAGTAGCCGCCGAGTAAGTCCCCCCGCCCACGAGAGACTGCGCTCATGTAACAATAAAGGGTAGCCAGGCCAGCGCCGCCCCAATCATACTGAACGACCTGTGATAGGTCTACCAGAGCACTCAGTAGATACAATCCGACCATGTTCCCTCTATCGGCAAACAGAGTGGTGCCAAAGAGGAACATGAGGAAACCACGAGTATACTGCTCGACCTCCTCAAGAGACTCAGGCTCCATCTGTGGCCGCCGGAAATGGGAAGAGAACCAAGTATACCGGACTCTCCCGGTACCTCTGTCTACGGGTGGGCGAGTCCCCAATAGATAAATCCAAGCAGCCTCCCACTCACCCATATCCTCGTCGTAGGGAATGGGTCCACCGCCTACGTCTAGGCCGGTGAGTACAGCGAAGTCTAATGGGGTCATGGTCATATCCCCAGTAGCAGAAAAATGGAATGAATTGGTGGTGTCCCACCATCTCTCCGCCAGAGCGGCAAACAATGTCCTGCTGATAAGACAATGAGATAACCCTCTGCAGAATGGTCCGAATCCTGCAAAGTTAACTAAGTCCCGGACAGCTTCCGGAAGCTCAGCATACCACTCCCTCGCGGCAGTGGAACCGTATCCTCGCACAGTACGAGAGCCAACCTGCATTTAGAATGAACGCATATATCAGCAAATGAAGTGAATGAGCTGTGTGCAAATAAAGTTAGTGGGCTGTGTGTTCACCTAAAATCTGGGCTGCGTGTTCAGTAAATTTGGTATATGGGCTGCGTGTTCAAATTTCAGAAAACTCAGTGGGCTGTGTGTTCACTTCAAATCTGGGCTGCGTGTTCAGTAAATCTATGTTTTGGGCCGTGTGTTCAATCCTAATCAGTGGGGGCTGTGTGTTCATCATCAACTTGGACTGTGTGTTCAGTAAATCAGAGTTTGGGACTGCGCGTTCTACTCTTAATCAGTGGGCTGTGTGTTCATTTCAAATCTGGGCTGTGTGTTCATCATCAATCTGGGCTGTGTGTTCAGTAAATCAGAGTTTGGGACTGTGTGTTTTACTCTTAATCAGTGGGCTGTGTGTTCACGTCAAATCTGGGCTGCGTGTTCAGTAAATCTATGTTTTGGGCCGTGTGTTCAATCCTAATCAGTGGGGGCTGTGTGTTCATCATCAATCTGGGCTGTGTGTTCAGTAAATCAGAGTTTGGGACTGTGTGTTTTACTCTTAATCAGTGGGCTGTGTGTTCACGTCAAATCTGGGCTGCGTGTTCAGTAAATCTATGTTTTGGGCCGTGTGTTCAATCCTAATCAGTGGGGGCTGTGTGTTCATCATCAACTTGGACTGTGTGTTCAGAAAATCAGAGTTTGGGACTGTGTGTTTTACTCTTAATCAGTGGGCTGTGTGTTCACGTCAAATCTGGGCTGCGTGTTCAGTAAATCTATGTTTTGGGCCGTGTGTTCAATCCTAATCAGTGGGGGCTGTGTGTTCATCATCAACTTGGACTGTGTGTTCAGAAAATCAGAGTTTGGGACTGTGTGTTCTACTCGTGGTTAGTGTGCGCTGTGTGTTCACCTTCAATCAGTGAGCCGTGTGTTCAACAATTCAAGTGTTTTAACTACATATTCAGAGTGCAAACAAAGTACTATGTCGTAAGCTACAACTGTGTGTTTAAGCATGGCAAGGCTACAAAATGCACAAGAATACGAAAAGTAAAGTAAAATACCTCTCGCGCATCATGAGAAAGGTGCTGCTCCGGCTCTCGTAGAAGCAGATCCCCGGGAACCCGATCGTTGAAATCGGTAAAATGACGGAAAACAGCTCGCGGAAGCCTATGTACCGCTGGAGCGTATTGATCGGGGAAGAAGGGCCGGACCCTCGGGGGTAGAGTCATAAAGTCAAAGTCATCTCCGGCCCCTGGAAAACCTCCGCCGTGGGGGAAATTGCCGGCCATTTCGAAAAATCTGCAAAAAGGAGCAAAAATGAGCAAGAATGAGCCAAAATTGGAAAAAGTCAACAAAAGTCAACTCTCGGGAAATAAAAAGTCAACAAAAGTCAACCCCCGGGAAAATATTCCAAATATTGAGACAAACTTACCTCAGGTGGTGAAAATGAGAAGAGAAGCTCCGAAATCAAATTTTAGTAGGCTCAAAGTGCTTAAATCTGAAGGATTTCGCAGAAACAACTTGCGTGGGAGGCCGAGGGACGCGTATAAAGTGCAGATCTGAAAGAAAAAATGGCTTAGAGAGCAAGAGGAGAGAATTCCACACTTGGGGGTGCAATCTCGGAGGCATTGGATGTGTGAATATATAGAAAATCCGAAAATGACCAAAATGCCCCTACTTTGGGCAGATGGCCGGCCGGCCACCTAACCTGGCTGGCCGGCCATGTACTTTTTTTGCCCTGGCCGACAGCCTCTCCTAGGGCCAAGGCCTGGCCGACCATGTCCTCCACCCCCTCCCCTACCTCTCTGCAAATTTTGAGGAATTTTGGAGTTCCCGGGACCTGAAAAAGTTCGAGAAAAGTGCACTTTCTGGCGCGAAATTGCTCCGTTGGAACTTTAATTACGATTTCTGATATGTGTCTCATCATTATTCATCAAAATTGAGGTGTATCCTTTTTAAACATGTTGTGATCTCTCCGGGACGTGAATCAGAGGCCGCGATCGAGTTGTCATCGCCGAAATGCGCGCTTTCTTGTTTATTATTTCGCAACAAACGGGCACTCTAATTTGCGCTCGTTTCGCATTATTTGGCTCGTAATTTGTATTCTCATGAATATTTTGCATTGTCATGCATGTTTACCATACCTCTATGCTTGAGTATGCGTTGTCACGCATTATCTTTTCTCGCATTGCGATGTGTTTACCCGCCGGCACTGCGTGTGTCAGACTTTTTGGAATCATAGGGATCACATTGACTATATGTTGTTAGCATATTGTTCTTGTTGAATTTCTCTATTTTGCAGGCACGATATTGTATGTACGGTTCATTTGAGGCTGGTGCGACCAGACGAATCGCGCAGGTATCGTATCTTCTCCGTGTGAGACGCGACGAGAATCGAGTGATTCTCCGCATTCCTAACTGCATGAAATGTAGTTGTTGCTTTGCATTCTTGCTTAAAACTGTTGCATCTATTTGTCAATACCTGCTTCATTACAGCTTGCTGCACTTGCATGATCATTTGGCTCTGTGCATGTCGCTTTGCATTTTGCCCCCCTCTGCCTGCGGGCACACATTTCCGTTCATCTTGTATGATTGTCTAAGTCTTCGGCCTTGTCAAAAATGGGTCGTCTCTAGGCTTTGACATTCACTCCCGTCATTGTTATGACTTCCGAGTTCTGTCAAAGAGGGGCAACTGTAGACACCCCATTTTTGACCGACCTTAAGACTCAGACGTCACCGGTTGAGCGCTCGGTGATGTTGCATACTGTGCTCGTTCAGAAGTCTCAGAGTCGCGGCCGTGTGCCCTGCCTCCGGACTTCCGAACTCTCTTCTGTGCCTTGTCTCGGTTTGCGGACCAGACCCGGTTTTCTCTGTTTTCTTTCCCGCGGGAAGGGAGTGGTCCTGTAGACTATCTCCCGGTGGCCGTGAGCTACATTTCGTGGCCGTAGGTCATTTTGCCCATTTCGGAGCCCGGTTCCCGGTTTTCGGGGCCGTCAGGCCGTGTGCCTCGGCTCGGGACCGCCCAACCATCTCCGATTTCTCCGGTTCTTGGCATGTACCTCTGTTTCATCATAACAAGGCACACTGGGGCCCCTGATGCCCACTTCGTGGCCGTATGCCACTTTCGGTGCTTATAGCCGGTTTTCGGGCCCCGAACCTCGCGGTTTGGCCCCCGAGCATTCTTTTCGCATCGGTTTTCTCCGGTTTTTGGCGTGTGCCTCTGTTTTATCATTTTAAGAAACCCTGGGGTCTCAGATACCCACTTCGCTGCTGAACACCACTTCCGGTGCCTACAGCCCATTTTCGGGACCCCGAACTGCGCGGTTTGGGCCCCGAGCGTTCATTTCTCATTAGTTTTTGTTCAATTTTGGCAGGTACCTCTGTTTCAACATTAGGAAGATCACTGGAGGGTAGGAGGCCAGCAATTATCCCAGATAACCAGTTTCGCTCCTCCGGCGCCCGTTTTGCTCACTTCCGGGCCAGTGTTGAACACCCTGGGGTTATTTTCTTCCAACCAAAGCTACATATCTGTGATCAGGGGACATGGGAGGACCCTAAAAACTACTGGTCGGCCAGAAATTCCAGGTTTCATTTTTGAGCCTCTCCTTCAAGCTCTATGTTGTGGCTCCTGCTTCAGTGTTGCCAATTTCCGACCTTGGAACCTTGTTCTACACATCTGGGAGGACCCTAAAAGTTGGTGGTCGGCCAGCAATTCAAAGTTTCATTTTTGAGCCCCTCCTTCAAGCTCTATGTTGTGACTCCTGCTTCAGAGTTGCCAGATTCCGACCTTGGGGCCTTATTCTGCACACATGGGAGGACACTACTGCATGGTGGTCGGCCAGAAAATTTCATCTTCATTTTTGGGCATGGCCGGCCGGCCAGGGTGAGTGGCTGGCCGACCAGGTGGGGTGGCCGGCCGGCCACCTTGCAGAAAACCACCTGGCCGGCCAGCTTCTTGCTTTCCAGCTCATTCCAGCTGTCCGGATATTTTTGCCAAAATATCTCCCCATCCGGGGGATATTTTGGGAGGGAATGCTTGGATGCAATTCCCTCCCCTTTTACACCTTTTCTTCCCTATTTGAAGCCATAGCCTCCTCCTTTGTCAAGGTTACAACCTTTGATCTCAAGACCCTCTCTCCCAAAACCTCCATTTTCCTATTCAAAACCCTAAAAACTTTCAAGCTTCCTAGCTCAACCCTTCATCAACCCTTAGCTCCACCATCCCCACTACCATTCCAGCAGCAAGGAAGTGTTCTCTAGTGGTTAAGAAGCAACAAATTCAGGCCAAGAGGTAGCAACAATTGGATCTTCAAGGGTAAGTTCTTAAATCCCTTTTTCTTGCATTTTCTTGAGCCATTTCTTTACCCTACTTGTGATCTGTTTTGGGCTCTGACCCCTTCTGGTTTTATGCTTATTTTGAGCCCCTCTACAACATTGTAGAAGGGCTCAACCCTGTTTGGTGTCTCCTTAATATACTTCCTTCAATATCACTCTTTAGGCCATTGTTTTGCATGCTTTATTTTCCTTATGAGTAATCTGATTTCGGGACTGATGTAAACTGTTAGTGGGCTTATATTGAGCCCCTCTTCAACATTGAAGAAGGGCTCCATCATGTTTGACTTCTCTATCATGTACTTCCTTTGAAATACTTCCATTTTACCGTAAAATTGCATGATTGTTTTGGCCTACTTGTGATCTGAGTTGAAACTTGTAACATACTGTGAATGTGCTTATTTTGAGCCCCTCTTCAACATTGAAGAAGGGCTCAACCTGGTTTTCTTGCTCTACATATCACTTGCTTTGAATTCTTGTTCCACTCCCATTTTGCATGCATTTTTAAGCTCACCATGCTTCGGATTTCAGCCTTCCTCAGGCTTAGAGAGTGCCTTATTTTGGTCCATTAGTCATTCTTTGTTAAGGGTCTTAGGCCATTTGATGACTGGTTTTGGTACTTGTTTTGTAATCCTTCAATTTACCGTAAAATTGCATGTTTGTTTAGGCTTGCTTAGCCACTGATTTGAGTCTTCATCAGGCTTAGAAAGTGTCTTATAATTGTCTATTATTCATCTTTTGTTAAGGGTTCAAAATTGTTTGATGCTTGCTTATGGTACCTCTCTTTATAGCCCTTGTTGACCCAAATTTTGCATGCTATGTTTAGTATATCTACACACTGAATTGGAGGTTGTCATCTCTTATAAATGTGCATATTTTTGGCCCCTCTTTAATTTTGTAGAACTGTTTTTTCTGGTTTGAGCATTGTACATACTACTTGCTTTGTAATTCCTCTCTTTTTCCCCGTTTTTGCAAGCTATTTTTGCCATGCTTGTGGTTCTTGTTTAGCTTTGCTTTGTACTGGAAAAATGCCATATTTGGGGCTGCCTTGCTACTGTTTTTGCTTTCATGTATCAATTTTGCATGTTTAGCATAGCCGTAGGCCATTTCGGGTAATTAGAATCACGTTTCGGGATGATTTCATGCATCGGTTGTCATTCCGTGTCATTTCGGGACTGTTTTCCCTTTCATTTAGGTGCTGAAATATGGTTGGCATGCTTGCATATCATTTCCCGTGCCATTTCATGCCTTCGGGCCATGCCTCGGTTTGCGTGCCCGTGGGTACGCACTTCGAGGCACCTCTGTTTTATCCGACGGCATCTGACGTGAGTGTGGCTGAGGTCCATTCATGTCAGTATAAGCCCAATTTACATTTCCATCTCATCACATCATCGCCTCGGTGTGCGTGCCTGTGGGCACACATTTCGAGGCACTTCGGTTTTATCCGATTTCCACTTCATATCATCGCCTCGGTGTGCGTGCCTGTGGGCACACATTTCGAGGCACTTCGGTTTTATCCGATTTGCATTTCACATCATCACCTCGGTGTGCGTGCCTGTGGGCACACATTTCGAGGCACTTCAGTTTTATCCGATTTCCACTTCATATCATCGCCTCGGTGTGCGTGCCTGTGGGCACACATTTCGAGGCACTTCGGTTTTATCCGATTTTCTCATTTCATCATCGCCTCGGTGTGCGTGCCTGTGGGCACACATTTCGAGGCACTTCGGTTTTATCCGATTTCCACTTCATGTCATCGCCTCGGTATGCGTGCCTGTGGGCACACATTTTGAGGCTCTTCGGTTTTATCCGATTTCTCATTTCATCATCGCCTCGGTGTGCGTGCCTGTGGGCACACATTTCGAGGCACTTCGGTTTTATCCGATTTGCATTTCACATCATCGCCTCGGTTTGCGTGCACGCGTGCACGCATTTCGAGGCATCTCATTCTCATAGTATTGTGCATGTTAGAATTGTATATTAGTTACATTCATGCATATCATGCATATCGCATCGTGTTTGGGATAGGAGTTAGCCCGGGCACGGGAAACGAGGCACGTTTCGTACTCCGAATGACGGAACGGGTCTCAATTCCCAGGTCACCGACACTCCGGATTACCCATGATGGAGTTAGGTTTCATTGTAGCATTCATCTGCATTGCACCCTATATTGAGTTGTGCAATCCGACTCCTCGGCCATCATGCATCGATATGCGTGATTGGTGGCACGGGGATCGAGGCATGCATATATTTGTGAAATACATTGCTGTGCCCTTTCCTGCTCTCTGTTGCAGCAAAATAAGGAATCAGTAACTTTTCGGAGTCGGGCGCGCATTTCAAGAAACACTGCGAATAGAGGCTAAATTGGGCATTCCAGTGGATTTCCGCGCAAAGGCAGTCCAGCATACATCATTCATCAGAAGCGAGGCAGCCCCCGGCTTGCAAACCGATTTACAGCTTTCTTAGTTTGAATTGCTAATTACTTAGAAATCTGTACTATTCTTTTATTATTTCGGACTGTATTATTTATTCGAACCCTCTGTGTGAGGGCATAACTGTAATAAGTGTGCGTGTGTGTGATGTATGTCTTCCAACCCCACGTCTTTCTTCCCTTTTATTTACCCGCTTACGATGGTTAGATATAGGGCATATTTCAATTAGCATACAGTATGACAGCATGTTTGCATCATTCATCTGTTTTGCATGCACCGGGCTCGGCGCATCATACAAACTGCATTGGTATTTCAATTCCAAATTGAATACGTGATAGTTGTAGCATTTCACATGCCATCTTTAGAATAGCCGAGCCTGCTATAGTTGCATTTTGCATGTGTTGCATTAGGCATTCTGTATACTTAGGATCCATGCATGATTTCTAATCGGTTCCTGTTTTGGCTTGGAGTACTAGGTGAGTTTTATGCTTTAGCATCCTTGCATGCGTGTGAGTGTTGCCATGATAGCATGCTTACCATGAGGCTATCTGCTTATGTGATATAACTGCCTTGAATGCCTGTGGGTGGAGGTTGAGTTATCTGAATTGGAACAATTCATCAATCATGTTTTCTAAGCCCACCCGAGGGTGGCAAATCCGCGTCTTAGTCTACCTGCGGGTAGCACCATCAAACCATTTTCAAACAAACAAACATGAAATGTTTTGTTCCAATTCAGACGATTCAGTCTATACTTGTATGCTGTGCGCATCACGTAGTAACCTAGGCTAATAACCGGAATAAGAGCATACAATGTTTTCAAAAACAGATATCATGGTTAGTAGAGGCCGGTCTTTGACCGGGCGAGCGGGGGTGCTCACGATGTGACCTTCCCCAATCGTACCCAAGTTCCCGAGCCAACTTTGGTGATGACGGACACGTGGCCTTCGGCAACGAGTCAGGGTTTCCTAAATTTCCCATTTTAAAATATTTAGGTGGCGACTCTGTTATCTGGCAAAGCAGTCCATGTTTGGCACTTCTTTCAAAAAATCTGTTTTCAAAACGATTTGCCGGATTTGGACTCTTTGGTTCAAGATTGAGAACCGTGACATTTGAGTCCTTCGAACTGTAGTGACCCCAATCTGAACAGAACGGGACCTAACCCTCCCGGGGCGTTCGGGGGACTTCTACACCTACCAGCAATATTAGAGTATTTCACTGGTTTGGTGCTGCTTTGCTGCCATTCAAGCTCTATGTGTCATTGTGTAATGACATATAGTTATGATCTTATGGACTCTGTTGTGGAATGATCTTGTTTGTGTCTGCACTGCTAAAAAAATAAAATAAAAAATAAATGCTTTGAGGTCTGCTGCTGTGTGTGGTAAAGGCTTTGGTGCATAACTCTGTGCAGTGCAACTGTATAGGGAGAAAGTATGCTGCTGATCTAGGGTGTTGCTATAGGATTGGGTCTAAAATGTGGATCAAGGCTGTGGTTTCTCTGTTAATGATCTTGTGTCTAATTAGCATCATGTGTATTGCTGCATTGGGAAAGCCCTGTGGTCTAATGCATGACTTTGTGCTGTTTGGCCCCCTGTTTGCTGTAGCTTAGAGGCATGCTAATTAGCATCATGTGTATTGCTGCATTGGTGTGCATCTTCAAGTGATAGTTATGAATGATTTTCTGGTTATGTTAGTATAATAGTAATCTTGTGGTGTTGTTACGAACTGAGAAATGTGACTAATCATTTTAGTTTTGTGTGAGTTTTTTTTTTTTTGTTACAGGAAAGTCTATGCATTGGATGTTTTTTTTTGGTTGACATACGTGTATAAGGCATAGACTTCAAATTCCTTATCCAAATTTCAACAGGAATAACTTGTCCAAATTGGATAAGGCATAGAAATTCCACTTATGCCTTATCCAAATTCCTTGAAGGCATAGAAATTCTAAGGTTGAGCTTCAAATTCCTATGCCATATGCCATATGTCAAATTTCCTATGCCATTTCTATGACATAAGGCATAGAAATTCTAAGGTTGAGCTTCAAATTCCTTACCTGAGCTACGTGCATAAGGCATAGAAATTTGAAGGCATAGACTTCAAATTCCAGAAATGTGGCTCAGGTTGAACATCCAACAGGAAAGTCTGAGCTACTGAAGTCTATGCCTTAACTCTAAACACATATGTCAACCAACAGGAAAGTCTATGCCTTATCCAAATTCTGTTCACCTTCAGAAATTTAACCAATTTAACCAATTATGCACAGAAATTTCTGTATAATCAAGATGAATTACGAAATTGATTTAATGAAGAAATCATGCACTAGACAAATTGAACCAATTGATTAAACATTTCGTTGGGGAATTTCATCGAACACGTTTAAGGCAATGTAAGACTCCAACTGAAAAGGCCACAATTCGTAAATGAAAATGCCACAATTCCCAAATCAAAAGGAAATTTCACAGATAATAGATAGAAAATTCACAGTTAATAAATGAAATTTCACAAATTTTCCAAATGCCACAATTCATCGAACAGGAAATAGATAGATATATATATATACACGCAGATATACATACAGTTGAAGTGAAGGGAATGAGAGACAGAGATTCCACATTTCATCGAACAGGAAATAGATATATATATATATATATATATATACGCAGATATACATACAGTTGAAGTGAAGGGAAGGAGAGACAGAGAGATTCGCGAGTGAAGGGAGGTGACGAGCTGTCGGTGTCGGAGTGAAGGGAAGGAGTGGTCGCCGGCGTCGGAGTGGGAGTCAGGCGTCGGAGTGGGGGGTCAGTACCTGTTACCGTTGTTTGAGGGGGGAGGGTACCGTTGTTTGAGGGGAGAGGGGGGAAAATTTCAAATGAAATCTGAACCTGTTTGTTTGGTCTTACAGTCACAGTCACGTGACTATCACGTGAGTGCCACCTCACTGGGGGTCACTGGGGGTCGGGGCAACTGGGTGTATGAGGCATTTTTGTTTCCTCATGTAATATTTTTTTTAAAAAATTCCGACAAATTTTATTGTCAATGTTTTTTGGAAGAATTTTCAAATTTATTTTAAATAATTACATACTTATAAAAAAAATAATAATAATTTTAATCAATAAAAATTTAAAATTTATTATTAATCTGATTTTTTCTTTCAAACATATACTGATTTGTTATTCTCCAATTTTCTTGTAAGCCCATAACCTTATGGCAATTGTCCTCTTTTATATTACAATCTTTTATGCTCTTTTTGTCTCAATTTATTTATCAACTATGAAAAATTCAACTTATTAAGAAGACATACAATTATTACATTTTAATTTAAAATTTAATTTTTTTTTTCCACTATTACCTTTCTTTTTGAATTTTAAAATGTGTTTATAATGATTTATAGGGGATAATTTTGAAAATCTAACAAAATTTAATATATCAAAATAGAAAGTGGACAAATGTTTTGAGACGGACTAAAATGGAAAAGTGGACAAATAAAATGGGACGAAGGGAGTAATTCTTTATATTTTATTTTGTGAGTTTCACTTTGGGCTTACAATGATAATTTAAATTATTCATCTTGTAAACTTAAAAAATTACTTGTGCAAAAAATCAATTCATCAAATATAACTAGACTCATAATTAAATTATATTATGTTAACTAAAATAGATGACAACGTTCATTTCAATTTAATTTATTTATTTATTGATATTCGATAAAATTGATTTTTTTATATTGATGGTCATTACTGTAAAATATATGAGATAAATTATCCAAATTATGATTGTGAGTTTAAAATGACAGTGATAACAAAAAATACAAAATGCTGGGTAGCTTTAAATGACGTCGTTTTGGCACCTTTTTTTTCCTCTCTCTTTTTCCTTCTCCCTTCTCCCTCTCATTTCTCTCTAAAATTGGTTTGAGAGAAACAGAGAGAAACATAGAGGCGAGAGAAAGAGAGAAGGAGGAAGAAAGGAGAAGAAAAAAAAAAAAAAGGGAACAGAGGAACCAGGTCGCGAACCATCACAACCTAACCCACCGCCATGCACTGAGAGACCGAAGCTAGATATTCAGTTGTGGCTGTGGGTTTGGTTTTGCTTTTGGATTTTGATTTTGATTTTGATTTTGGGTTTGGGTTTGGGTTCTAATTTTGATTTTGATTCTAAGTTTGGATTCAGAAAATAACAGAGGAAGAACAGGAAGGAAAAAGAGAAGGGGAGGAAGAAGAGAGGATGAAGGAAAAAGAAAAAAAAAATTAATTGTGATTCTGAGTTCGGATTTAGAAAGAACAGATGAAGAAGATGAAGGAAAACGAGAGGGGGAAGAAAGAAAAGAAAGAAAAGAGAGGAAAGAAAAAAGAAAAGAAAAAAAAATAAAAAAACAAAATGTCAAAACGATATTATTTTGACACATTCAAATTATTAGAATCACTTTATTTTCGTACTACCCAACATTATTGTAAAAAATATGAATGATAATTATATAGAAAGAAGCTACTCGCCAAGCCTACATCACTCTATAAAATATATGGGAACCTGCTTTGAAAATCTGATCTTAGATACGGAGACTAGGTCCTGCTAATTAAAAGTTTTCTCCTCAACTTACTATTCGTTAGATAAATGTCGGTCTAATATTATACAGACGACTTGTTTGGTGGATTTATTTTTAAAGTTATACGTCTCCTTTAAGAAATGGTTAAAATTCTTTAGAATCATATTAATTCTTCATTTTTTTAATATATTTTTTAAAAAAAACTCATAAAAAATTAATTAATTTTTTACTAA
This sequence comes from Camellia japonica, assembly GCA_030407325.1. NCBI lineage: Eukaryota > Viridiplantae > Streptophyta > Magnoliopsida > Ericales > Theaceae > Camellia > Camellia japonica. The sequence goes on along the minus strand of JAPPVO010000007.1, from coordinate 17,786,352 downwards.
CTCTTCAAAATAATTCATAATTAAAGTTGAACAGTACTGTCACGCCGCACAGCTACACTTCAGGGAAGCAACAACATCACTTTATGAAAGGCGTGTCATAAAAGATGTACTGGACTTGTTTGGTTTGTTTTTGGGAGAGTTGTTTTTAAAAAAAATTTAGGAGAGTTGTTTTAGAAAATTTTTTGGTTTGTTTGGTTATATATTTTGAGAGACAAATTTTTTTTAGGAGTTTGAGATGATTTGATATTTTGGGAGAATTGAGTAGATGTGTGTGAGAGAAAAAGTGATTGAGAATAGGAGAGGAGAGAGAAAAAGTGATTGATTAATGTGTAAGAAAGAGAAAGTGATTTTGAAAATTTTTTGAGAAAAATCTCAAACCAAACAAATTTTTGAAATTTTTTTTCTAAAACTCATTTCTCAAACTCAAACCAAACATACACTGTGTTTGATTTTAATTTTTTTAATTTAATTTTTAGAAATTTAATTTTTTATTTTTTGTATTTTTTGTATTTTTAGTGAATATTTTTAAAATTTTAGATAATTTTTTTAGATATATCTAACTTAGATATATCTAAACAGTAAAATATTTGTGAAAAAATATTTTTAAAATGAATAAATAGACAAAAATATAAAAAATATATTGAATTTTTGTATTTTTTGATATTTCGTGAATTTTTTTTAAAAAAAAATTTACAAATATTATACTTTTTAAGTGTATTTATATTAGGTGTGTCTAAAAATTAAAAAAAAAATTATTAAAATACTAAAAAAATTCATTAAAAACATTAAAATAAGAAAATAAAAAAAATAAAATTTTTTGAAAACTGTTTTTTAAAAATTAAAACTTAAACAAACTGGTTAGTATCTTGAAACATAGATATCCACTTTGATTTTATTTATTTTTTAGTTTATCTCTGGAATCCTGGTACGTAATACGTTCATCCTCTCTTGCCATGATATGTCTATTTGTACTCTGCTTTCTCCGTAAGTAACCAACTAACTGTATATATAAAATTTTAATTTTATTATATTTACATGTATCTAAATTAGGTGTATATTATTTATTGTTCAAGGGGCACGAACAGTGATGGAATCAGCAAATTAAATTAGAAGGAGCACTTATTAATTATAATATCAAAAAATTTTACAAAAATATTTCACGCAAGTTTTTACAATTGATTTCGAGGAAACATCAAAAAAATAATGTTATTTATAACTAGTATATCATAGACAATACAAAAAAATATAAATATAAGTCTTAAAATAAATTATATAATGATAAAAAAAAAATTATACAAAATTTGATTAGCAATTCAATATAATGGTAATACCATATTATCATTGATATGTGATATCACCAACTATTAATACATAAATACATAGAGAGTTAATCTCACATGTCAAATATAACTAACAATACAATAAATTTCATATTTTTATAGTGAGATTACTTATACTTGCATGTTAATAATAATGACATCACCGTTACATTCAAAAAATTTCATAGATAATATGATTTATAGTAGTCTCTTCATTTTCAATTAAAACAACTATTATTGTTCTCATAATTTTTAAAATGTCATTGACATTTTATTCTAATAATATTTTTGTAATTTTTTTTATTCAAAATATTTTCTTTATGTTTGTAAAAAAAATTTAAATTTTTTTTCAAAATCTAAAGGGGGTACGTGACCCCCCTGGGCCTTCACTCCCTCTGCCACTAGGCACGAAAGTCTTCTTCATTAAGTGCCATTTTGGGAAGTTTTGAAAAAAGCCACGTTTTTATCCAAGGCCAAAAAAGCTAGCAGCCAAAAACGCTGTGAATTTCCATTTGGGGAGAGCAAAAACGCAAGTGTTAAAATTACAAATTGGGCCTATGATAAAAAAATAAAAAAATAAACTTCTTAAGGGTATTTTGGTCATTTTAATTTGATTTAACACCATAAACAAATATTAAACCAAAAAGTCAAAAGCCAATTTTTTACCGACTTCCCAAATCACTTTGCAAAAAGCTAAAAAGCTTGGTAAAAAGCCAAAAATTAGCTTTTTACCAACTCCCTAAAACACAATCTAAGGTTCAAGGTTTGAGACTGGCTATTCATTTATCTATTTTTTATTTTTTTTTTGGTTGTGAATGGAGAAATGTTGGAGGTATTTAGAAAGAAAGTTGAATTAAAATAACTCGCTAAAAGACAAAATATGTTAAATAATCAATAAAATAAAATATCACATCTAATCTATAATTATTTTATTTTTTCTCTCACAATTATCAAATTCACTATAAACCCAAAAAAAAAAAATAATAATAATTTCTCAAACATAACTATTTTAATCAGATTAATTTAATAATAAAAAATTAAATAACTAACTTCCCAAATAAGACTTTAATATTAAAAAGGGAATGGCTTCAAAACATCAACTAAAATATTGTCTTTAAAAATAATAAATGTAGATACACATATACACCATTACTCAGCTCACACATACAATTTTGGGAAGAATTTTCATGTGAGCCTCAAGTGCCTACCTTTCTAGTTAAAAGAATAAATAGAATAAAATAAAATTTAAATATAAAAAAGTATAATAAAATTAATATTAACACACGCACCTAAGTGCATCATGTGCATTTTTATAGGATAAATTATTAATATGGGCTAATAATTAAATTTAATTCCTATTAAATTGTATTGAAAATAAGATTTAGTATAATCGTCGTTAAAAATAATTTTTTATAAAGATTTTTTACAAATATTACTAAAAATTGATAATTAGTGACTTTTTTTTATCACGATTTTTATAAATTATCGTTAAAACTTGCAATTAGTGACTTTTTGTGACGAATTTTTCAAACTGTAAGTGAAAATTAAAAATTAGTGACTTTTTTGTGACGATTTTTTTTTAAAATTATCGCTAAAACTTATAATTAGTGATATTTTTTGTGACAGCATTTTAAAATTGTCGCTAAAAATTAACAATTAGTAACGTTTTTAATAATGTATAATAAAAAATGTCATTAATTATTATAGAACCTATTAGATAATAAATAACTTTTTTACAAAAAGCTACGCAGAAAAGTAGAGAGAATGGTATGTCAATTTGTAGTGACATTTTTTATTTTTTGACTAAAATGTATAGTTGATAAACAAGACCTTAGTAGGACTTACATGTAAGTCCCCTTATTTGATATAGTATTGTACACATTGCTGGCTCTTTATAATTTGGCCTTTAAACTACCAATAGTTTTAATAGTTAGATTAATTTTCATCAAGTTCTATTAAAAATAAGTCTTAGTAAAATCATCGCTAAAAATAAAATTTTATGACGATTTTTTGCACATGTCACTAAAAATTGAAAATTAGCAATTTTTTTTTTGTCAAAAATTTTATAAATTGTAACTAAAACTTATAATTAGTGACTTTTTCTGTAACAAAATTTTCAAATTATCTCTAAAAATTGAAAATTAGTTATTTTTTTATGACAATCTTTTTAAACTGTTAATAACATTTATAATTAATGACATTTTTTTTATAACAAATTTTTTAAATTATTACTAAAAATTAATAATTAAGAATTTTTTAATAATATTTAATAAAAAATATCATTAATTATCATAAAACTTATTAAATAATAAATTTACGTACTATTGGAATAAGTTTTTAAAAAAAATCCGCACAGGTGTACTTTTATAGACCCACGTAGTGAGAAGTGATTAATCGCCGAGGTTTGACAAAGCGGAATGTTCGGACCAATTTTATTGTCAATGTCATTTTCGGAAGAATTTTTCCTGCAATATTACAAATCAGTTATATTTTTAAAAATAATTATATATTTATAAAAAAAATTTATAACATTAAAAATTAAGGTAAAAATTAAGGTAGAGCTTGGTTTAGTTTTACAATCATAATTTGAGAATAAAATTATATTTTAATTTTGTGAGTTGTTGAATCATGATTTGAAAAGAGGAAATTTATTTGATTATGAATTTTGAAAAGAGTTTTAAATTGAATTTTGAAATGAGAAAAGTTGTTAAGTTATGAGTTTTGCAAAAAATCTTCAAAACTTAGGAGTGTTTTGGGAAAATAGTTAAAAGTTGTTTTTTTGATTTTTTTTGATTTTTTTGTGAAAGAGGGAAGTGGATTAAAAGCTGGAAAGTGGCTTTTAAACTACTTCCCAAAATAGGCCTTAATTCAAAAACTTATAACTCATAACTAAACACATAAGTCAAAACTCTATTAAAAATTCTATCAAAATTCATAACCAAACTCTTTTTAAAATTTAATTCAAAAAAATAATTATTGAAAAAACTAATTTTTTTATTAAAAAAATTCCAAATTTTTTATTTATTTAAAATATATATTATTTTTTGTTAAAAAAATATATCCAGCTATTGCTTTAAAATTACTTTTGATTGTATATTTGGTTGAACTTTTTTTTAATTGTTTTGTTTAAAAAAGGTCTAAAAAAATAATTTCTATATTTAAAAAATATCAAAAACAAATATAATTTTTTTTGTTTTCAAATAATAGGTTGCAATTGTTTAAAAAAAAAAAAAAAATTTGTTCCGGTCTACCAACCGGATGTCCAAAGATGTCCAGATAGGCCCAATCTACAAATTCAAAATTCAAAAACTCTACTCTGCCAAACATGCATTGGAATGTGTATTCAAATGTGACATTAGAATCTATTTTTAAAAATTTAAATCAAATATAACATTCAAATATATAGGTAAAATTATGATTTGAAACTTAAACCAAATAGAGCCAGAAGGTTGTATACTGTATTAATTTTTTTGTTTTTTTTTCCAAACTTACCTGATTTGTTATTTCTTTAGTTTTCTTGTCAGCCATCAACCTCACGGGAATTGTCTCCTTTTTATATCAGTAACTTTTTTTTTATTTATAATTTTTTATCTTTTATTTGTGAGTTTCACTTTGGGCTTATAATAATAAAGGTAAATTATACTGACACCCTCTAAGGTTTGTATTTATTACAGTTCTCTCCTTACCTTTGAAAATTACGTCTCTCTTCTTGAGGTTTAAAATTTCATTACAGATTCTTTCCCTTAGTAATTTAATTTTTGGGTAAATTACATTGACACCCCTAAGGTTTATGTTTATTGCAATTTCTCCCTCGCCTTTTGAAAATTACATCTCCCTCCCTGAGTTTTAAAGTTTCATTACAGATTCCCCCTTAGCAATTTAATTTTTTTAAATACCAATTTTACCCTCATTGGGTAAATTACATTGACAGCCCTCACATTTTAAAAATTACAATCCCCTCCCTAAGGTTTAAAGTAACATTATCAATTGCCCCATCGGTTAGTATTAGTTGGAAAAAAATTCATTGAAAAAAAAAATTCATTGGAAAAAAAATTAATTGAAAAAAAAAATAATTGAAAAAAAATTTTGTTAGTTAAATTTTTAAATTTTTGTTTAAAAACTAACGTAAACTCATTTTTTGAATTTATGTTTTTTTTTTCGAATTTACAAACTGAGACAACCATTTATAAACTAAAAAAATTATCAAACAAGTTTTTATGATAGTTTTTAAAATTTTTGTAAATATAAATTGAAAACTAAAAATGAAATGGTTACCAAACAGGTTTCAGATAGTAAAAATATCGTAAAATTAACAAATAATTAAATAAGTTACCAACGTAAGAAATGATTTATCAAAAGATTCTTAGGCTATATATAGTTTGATTTTTAGAATTTTTTTAAAAAAAATTAAAAATTAATTTGGTTAAGAAATAAAAAATAAAAAATAATTATGATTTTTATATAATTTTTATCTTTCGAGTGGTTAGAAATAATATTTTACAAATCAAATTGAAACAGCCATACATATGTATATAATCTGTCCAAAAGTTAAAATGACAATTATTTTTTACCCTTAAATGATAATTATTTTTTATTTTTTATTTCTTAGCCAAATTAATTTTTAATTTTTTTTAAAAAAATTCTAAATATCAAACCATACATAGCTTAAGAATCTTTTGATAAGTCATTTCTTACGTTGGTAACTTATTTAATTATTTGTTAATTTTACGACATTTTTTTCATCTGAGGTCTGTTTAGTTACTATTTTGTTTTCAATTTTCAATTTATGTTTACAAAAATTGAAAAAAACTGTCATAAAAATTTGTTTGATTAGTTTTTTGGTTTACAAATTGTTGTCTCAGTTTGTAAATTTGAGGAGAAAATGTAAATTCAGAAAAAGAGTACGTTAGTTTTTAAATAGAAATTTAAAAATTTTACTAACAAATTTTTTTTCCAATTATTTTTTTTTTTCAATGAATTTTTTTTTCCAACTAATACAAACTGAGGGGGCAATTGGTAATGCTACTTTAAACCTTAGGGAGGGTATTGTAATTTCTAAAATGTGAGGGGTGTCAATGTAATTTAGCTAGTGAGGGGAAAATTGATATTTAAAAAAAAATTAAATTGCTGAGAGAGGAAATCTGTAATGAAACTTTAAACCTCAGGGAGGGAGATGTAATTTTCAAAAGATAAAGGGGGAACTGTAATAAACATAAACATCAAGGGGTGTCAGCGTAATTTACCGTTAATTTTTTTAAATATCAATTTTGCCCTCACTGGGTAAATTACATTGACACCCCTCACGTTTTAGAAATTAAAATCTCCTCTCTAAGGTTTAAAGTAACATTATCAATTGCCCCCTTGGTTATTATTAGTTGGAAAAAAAATTTATTGGAAAAAAAATTATTTGAAAAAAAATTTTGTTAGTAAAATTTTTAAATTTCTGTTTAAAAACTAACATAAACTTATTTTTTGAATTTACGTTTTTTTCTCAAATTTACAAACTGAGACAATTTATAAACAAAAATAAATTATCAAACAAGTTTTTATGATAGTTTTTAAAATTTTTGTAAATATAAATTGAAAACTGAAAACGAAATGGTTACCAAACAGGCTTTAGATGGTTAAAATATCGTAAAAATTAACAAATAATTAAATAAGTTACCAACGTAAGAAATGACTTATTAAAAGATTCTTAGGCTATGTATGGTTTGATTTTTAGAATTTTTTTTTAAAATTAAAAATTAATTTGGTTAAGAAATAAAAAATAATTATCATTTTTATATAATTTTTATCTTTCGAGTGGTTAGAAATAATTTTTTACAAATTAAATTGAAACAGTCATACGTATGTATATAACTTGTCCAAAAATTAAAATGATAATTATTTTTTACCCTTAAATGATAATTATTTTTTATTTTTTATTTCTTAACCAAATTAATTTTTAATTTTAAAAAAAATTCTAAAAATCAAACCATACATAACCTAAGAATCTTTTGATAAGTCATTTCTTACGTTGGTAACTTATTTAATTATTTGTTAATTTTACTACATTTTTAGCATCTGAGGCCTGTTTGGTAACCATTTTATTTTCAGTTTTCAATTTATATATACAAAAATTGAAAAAACTGTCATAAAAACTTGTTTGATAATTTTTTTGGTTTATAAATTGTTGTCTCAATTTGTAAATTTGAGAAAAAAAAACGTAAATTCAAAAAATGAGTTTACATTGGTTTTTAAACAGAAATTTAAAAATTTTACTAACAAATTTTTTTTCAATTAATTTTTTTTTCAATGAATTTTTTTTCCAACTAATACAAACTGAGTGGGCAATTGGTAATACTACTTTAAACCTTAGGAAGGGGATTGTAATTTCTAAAATGTGAAGGGTGTCAATGTAAGTTACCCAATGAGGGCAAAATTAGTATTTAAAAAAATTAAATTGTTAAGGGGAGAATCTATAATAAAACTTTAAATCTCAGGAAGGGAGATGTAGTTTCCAAAATGTGAAGGGGAACTGTAATAAATATAAATCTTAGGGGGTGTCACCGTAATTTACCCTAATAATAATTCTAACTATTTATTTTATAATTTTTAAAGACTACTTATGTAAAAAATTAATTTACCGGATTGCACTAGACAAATGACTACATTACATTATGTTAATATATAATTTATTGATTTATGTATTGATTTTTGATAAAGTTTATTTTTTTATTTTCATGGGCAGTATTTATTACAAAATCTATGGGAGAAATTATTCAGATTATTGTTGGGAGACCTGAAATAAAATATAAAAGATACTGCTACTGACTGATTCCATTCGCCAAGCCTACGCAACGCAACATCATCATTATATAAAATATGGGAACCTAATTTGAAAAATATATTTGATTTTTAGATATGGAGACTAGATCCTACTAATTATACAGTTGTCTCCTCAACATACTATTGGTTAGATAAATGCCGGCCTAATGTTGTACAGCAAAAATGTTTGGACAACAAAGTGGGGATCTTCGTTATTCTTACAATGATGTGGATTAATTATATATTTTTAATTATTTATTTATTTTTTTTGAATCAATTATAAGTGAGTGGGGTTGTGAATGTTGTATATTTTGGGGATCAGGTAATTTTATTTTTACAAATTAAGTTTTTTAATTACATACATTTAAGTTATATTTGGCTCAAAAATTTAGAAAGTGATTTTTTAAAAAAAATAATAATGGTAATATATGAATAAAATATATTTATATTTTGCTTAATTGCACACACATTTTTTCTTTTCTTTTATTTCTTTTTCAAAACACTCCTTGAATCCTTGAACCAAACACAATCTTAATGAACACCTTTTCGATACATACATCAAAAAATAAAATTCTTAGTACACATTTATTTATTTCAATAATATTCTCATCTTCAATTTTAAAATCCCAAAGCTATGTTGGCATGATAATTGGCTTTTTTTAGTTGATTTTTTTTATTATTTTAGCTTTGGCTATCATTTGGGTTGGGGTTTTTGAATTTTTTGACTTTTGTGAGAGAAAAAATAAAATAATTATATTTTAAATAAGGCATTTTGTTTAACCCCGTAGCCACATTATGGTTTGGATAGTGACATTTTCAATTTTAGTATATTTTGTCTTTTTATGACTAATTTAACACGGTAGGCACATGCCAATTTCTGCATTAGTTTTTTGAAATTTTTATGAACAAATATAAATTAATTTCAAAAAAATAAATATAAAAAAAAAACTAAATTATGAATTTTTTAAGCCAAAATGCTGTTTGATAAAATTTAAGTGTTGAACTAAAAATAAATTATTTGATATGTATAAAATCAAATTTAATATTTAATATTTTCAAATTGTATATTTTAATTTTTATATTGTGGTGGTGGTGGTGGTGGTGGTGGTAGAAGTAGCAGTGGTGACGGTAATGGTACTAAAATGTTTGTGGTATTTTATGATAATAGTGATGAAGGTGATAGTGGTGGCAGCGGCTACTGGTAGCGGTAGCGATGATAGTAATAGTAAAATGATGATTGTGTGTATGGCAACAATAACAATGGTAATGAAGGTGGCAGTGGCAATGGTGGATGGAAATGGTAATGGTAACGGTGGCATGGTGGTGGTAGCAGTAGTAATGTTGGAAATGGTTTGGAAAATCTGGGTAAAAGACAGATTTTTTCCTAACTTTGGTCTAATATTTAGGTGGGACCTGAGCGTCGATTTTCGTGGGTCAAAGTGGTAACGCGTTCTATGCCGCGTTATGATTCACGTGATATATTTGGTTGCTCAAAACCATTACCGAGTGAATAGGAAATTGAAGCCAAAGTATACTCTATGGAAATGGAGTTTTGGTGAAAAATCTTTAAAGGTTTGAATAAGGCTTGTGCCACACTGATTTGGTGAGAAGTTTTGAATGGGTTTATAAGGTATGGAATTGGAACTTGGGGTGTGCCCCAAGGGGTACCCAAGTGTTTTAGAGAGGGAGGTTATGGGCAAAATGGGCTAGACCCATTGGACTCAAAAATCACCACACACGCGTGCGCGCCGCCGCCGTCGTCCGTCCGGTCGGGCGAACATTTGAAAGGAAATAAACTGGTCCGGTTTTACTGTACACCCAAACAGGGCCCTTCCCGTTTCATTCCTGTTCAAACAGGTTTGCACCTGTTTAATTCAAAAGCTGCAGCCGCCACTACATCTATAAATAGGATAGCCCTCATTTGATGTTTAGAGATTCAGAAAATTCGTACTTCACCTCTGCAAATTTATTCTTCATTTTGCTGCATTTAATTTTTGTGAGAAAGAGTATAAACACTTAGTGTGTTCGTTAGACAAACAATTTGTAGTGATGCTATTGTTTGTAGTTGATCATTTCATCTTGGGAGATAGACGTCCACATTCTGAAAGCACCGTAGAGAAAACGAATCTGTCTTAAGGACACAGTATCAAACACTAGACTTGATCAGATATTCATTAGAATAAATTAATCAAGTAAGCTGTTTAATTTATTATTCTGTTTTATTTGTTTATTAAATCAGATTTTATTTTGATTTTGATTTTGTTTTTGTAACAAAATAAAATCTGTTTTTATTTATTTATTTATTTATTTCTAGTTTGATTTTTGTAATCAAACAAATTCTCTCATTTCCTTTATTTCTTTATATTCTTGTTGTTGTTTAGTACACAACAGAATTTAATCTTTTTAAATACAGTGAAGATTGTCTAACAATCTTAAGACATAATATTTTTGGTATCTTCATTGTATTTAATTTTCTGTGATTTCATAAAAACATATTCTGGTTGGAAAAACAAATAGTGGTTTATGCTATTTGACAGATAGTAGTAATATACTGTCTCTTTTCTTTGATAACTAGTAGTAATATACTGGTGTCATTAACAATTGCAGAATATTAATTTGTGTTATAGAAAATTATTGTGGTGTTTTATTTTTCTAGTTTTAGTAACAAGGAAAATAAAACTATTTTGTGTTATAATTTATTTTATGGTTTTAGTAACTAGAAAATTAATTTGTGTTTTTATTTTTTCTGATTTTTGTAATCAGAGATTATGGCTACTACAACTGAAACTGCAACTGGAAGTGGTACTCCGATTGTTACACTAACACCGGTCCCTATCCAGAACCATGTTCATGTACCAATAAATCATGGAGAAAAAACCGAAAAATTTAACGGTACTAAGTTTAAGAGATGACAGCAGAAGATGCTGTTCTATCTTGCAACTCTTAATTTGGCTCGGTTTCTCCATGAAGAGGCTCCAGCACTTAAAGAGGGTGAAAGTGATCGGCAAGTTGTTGCCGCTGTAGATGCTTAGAAACATTCAGATTTCCTATGCAGAAACTACATCCTCAATGGCCTTGACAACATGCTGTATAATGTTTACAGTCCTTTGAAGTCAGCAAAAGAATTGTGGGATTCTTTGGAGAAGAAATACAAGACAGAGGATACCGGCACGAAGAAATTTGTCGTCGGTAAATTTCTGGACTTTGTTATAGTAGACTCCTAAACGGTAATTTCTCAAGTTCAAAGTTTTCAATTCATTTTACATGATATTCATTCAGAGGGTATGTCTCTAAGCGAGTCTTTCCAAGTCGCTGCTTTAGTGGAAAAGTTACCACCGGCTTGGAACGATTTTAAAAATTATTTAAAACAAAAATGCAAAGAGATGACTATGGATGAACTTATTGTAAGATTGAGAATTGAGGAAGATAAACGTAAGGCTGAAAAAAGGAATGGGAAAAATCCCACTGAATCCAAGGCTAATGTGGTTGAACAAGTTCATAAACCACACAACAAAAAGATGAAGTTTATTGGAGATGGTCCGAAACAAGGCGATAGCAACAAGAAGTTCAAAGGAAAATGCTATAACTGTGACAAGATTGGATATCAAGCTTCTGACTGTCGCCGCCCTAAGAAGGATCATGGAAGTATAAGTAAGAAGACTACCAATCAGGCTAATGTAACTGAACTAGATTACATCTCTGACGGAGTGAATGACATCAACCTCTCTGTTGTGGTGTCTGAGGCTAATTTGGTTGGAAATCACAAGGAATGGTGGGTTGACACTAGGGCAACTCGTCATATATGTGCGGATAAGAAGATATTCACTACCTACAATGAGGCTGCAATTGGTGAACAACTTTTCATGGGAAATTCTTCTACTTCTACTGTGGCTGGACAAGGGAAAGTGATCTTGAAGATGACATCAGGGAAAGAATTAACCATCAACAACGTACTGCATGTACCTAACATCCGGAAGAATTTAGTTTCTGGTTCTTTGTTAAGTAAAAATGGTTTTAGGTTTGTTTTTTAGTCTGATAAATTTGTATTAACAAAGAGTGGTATGTATGTTGGTAAGGGATACATGAGTGATGGTCTCTTCAAACTAAATGTAATGACAGTTATACCAAAAGTTGCTATGAATGAGAATAACACATCTTTTGCTTATATTCTTGAGTCGAATTGATGGCATGGTAGATTAGGACATGTGAATTTTGATGCTTTGCGTAGATTAATTGGTTTAGATTATATACCAAAGTTTGAAATTAATTTTAATCATAAATGTGGAGTTTGTGTAGAAGCGAAACTAACTAAGGCTCCATTTAATCGGTTGAAAGGAAAACCGAACCTCTAGAATTAATTCATACTGATGTATGTGATCTAAAATTTGTTCAAACTAGAGGAGGCAAAAAGTATTTCATAACATTTATCGATGATTGCACAAGATATTGTTATGTTTATTTACTTAGAAGTAAAGATAAAGCCTTAGAAATGTTTAAATTCTACAAAACAGAAGTTGAAAATCAACTTGGTAAAACCATTAAAATGGTTAGAAGTGATAGGGGTGGTGAATATGATGTACCATTAAATGAATTTTGTGCACAACATGGCATTATTCACCAAACTACAGCACCCTATTCTCCTCAGCAAAATGGAATTGTTGAAAGGAAGAATAGAACCCTTAAAGAAATGATGAATGCCATGTTACTAAGTTCAGGCTTACCATAGAACTTGTGGGGGGAAGTAATATTGTCTGCTAATTATGTTGTTAACAGAATACCCCACAAGAAAACCAACAGCACTCCTTATGAATTGTGGAAAGGTCGACCGCCTTCCTACAAATACTTAAAAGTGTGGGGGTATTTGGCAAAAGTAGAAGTTCATGTTCCTAAAAAGACTAAGATTGGACCAAAAACAGTAGATTGTGTGTTTATTGCTTATACTCAGCATAGTAGTGCATATCAATTTCTGACTTATAAATCAGAAATACCTGATATAAATGTAAACACTATTATAGAGTCAAGGAATGCTGTATTTTTTGAACATGTCTTTTCTTACAAGAAAGGACAGGAATTAAGTTCACAGAAAAGAACTTATGATTGTACACAAAGTCAAGAGACTAATGACAATCAAACACAAGAGACTAGTAATGGTCTCGACCAACAGGATTTAATTGATGATGAACCAAGATGAAGTAAGAGAGCGAGAACATCAAAATCCTTTGGTTCAGATTTTCTGACATACCTGTTAGAAAATGAACCTCCAAGCTTTAAGGCAGCAATGACAAGTCCTGAAGCACCTTTGTGGAAAGAAGCTGTTAATAATGAAATTGAGTCCATTATACAAAATCATACTTGGGAATTGGTGGATCTTCCACCAGGTTCTAAACCTCTTGGATATAAATGGATATGCAAGAGAAAAATGAAAGCAGATGGTTCAATAGACAAGTATAAAGCAAGACTTGTAGTAAAAGGTTACAGACAAAAGGAAGGTCTAGACTATTTTGACACATATTTTCTTGTGACAAGAATAACATCCATTCGCATGCTTATTTCTATAGCAGCGTTGTTTAATTTAGAAATACATCAAATGGATGTTACGACAACTTTCTTAAATGGTGATCTAAATGAAGAGATCTATATGGAGCAACCCGAAGGGTTTGTAGTATCGGGGCAAGAAAAAAAAGTTTGTCGGCTTGTAAAGTCTCTTTATGGATTAAAATAAGCACCTAAGCAATGGCATGAAAAATTTGATCATGCAATGCTTACTAATGTGTTTAAGATAAACGAATGTGACAAATGCGTCTATGTTAAAAATACTGACCAAGGATATGTGTAACAACCCTCATATTGTTTACCGATTAATGACTGATTGATTACCGATTATTGCTAAACTGAGATCGAATATGAAAAGTAATTGAACTGACTGAATTACTGAACGGACTGACTGAAATCTGAAATTGAATTGATTGCCTGTATCTGTTTGAATTGCATTTTATCTGTTTGACTGTTTAATTATCTGTTCAGTTTGTTTTGTTTAAACTGTTAATTGGAGGCCTTATCGGCGGCCGAACCCAAAATTGATTGATGCTCCATGATTAGTAGAATTTATGTGATTTTATGATATATTTATCCGAAAGTCGATTTGGTATGATTAAATTAGATTAATAACGATAAAACACAAGATATGGGCTTATTTACCATAATGCCATCTAGTGGGGCCTTTGTTTATTATTATTGTAGAGCCTTATTGCACTCATACATGAACATTCATCAACCAAGTCCCTTGTTTTTGCCGTCCAAGAGGGAGAGAGTGAGAGAAGTGAGTGTTTCATCTTGAGTTCATAAGAGTTGGGTTGGAAATTAAAGGAATTGGAGAGAGAGTGTTCCAAGATTGAGCTCCTAGACCTTTAATTCAAGACTTGAGGTAGAGCCTTACCTTCTTGAACTTGCATTTGACTTCATTCTTGCATGGTTCATGCTAAATTAAAGAGCTAAGGCATGTTTTAGTCTAATAATGTTGAATTAGAGCTCAATTGTTGCATGCATGTGCATATTGGCAAGTTTTGAGGTTGTAATCCATCATTCCTCACATGCATGTTCATAAATTGCAATGGTCCATGTTTTCAACTTGTTTTTGGAACAATTGGCTCACTAGAGCATCAAATTGAAGCTTTGAAATGATTTGAATTCATGCATGTTTGCATGTTCTTCATGTTCACAAAGATGGGTTTGAAATTTGGATTTAATTGACTCACCCTTGGGCTTTAAATTCACAAATTGAGTTTTGAAACTTGTTGTATTTTGAGTTTGGATGTGTTTTCCAAAAATTGGGCCCAAGAGGTCGAGTTTAGAGCTATAGAATGCTTGGTTTGAGCTTGGGAGGCAAATCTGGAAATTCCAGAATTTGGCTTCTACGCTCGAGCGACCACTATTTACTCTGAGCTACGCTCGAGCGACGGAGTGGTGGCTCGAGTGTAAATTGCAAGCTCTCAGAATCTTGGTGCGCGCAGGCGTACGCTCGAGCGGAGGGACCTACGCTCGAGCGAAGAGCTGTGTCTCACGCTCGAGCGAGCATCGAGCGTAAATTCTGAGCATCCAGTATTTTTACTGTAGCACATGGTCCGCTCGAGCGACGGAATTCACGCTCGAGCGGAGATCCTTTGTCTGCATGTCCGCTCGAGCGAAGGAATCCTCGCTCGAGCGAGACCCCTGTTTTCTGAAAATTTTGTAAAGTGTTTCTAAGTGCATCTTTGCATCCTAGGCATTCTTAGGTCTAGTTTAAGACATCTTAATGAGGATATAGATGTAGAACACACCGAGGCAAATTAGGGATTAAGTTATTATCTTTCCCAACTGTGTAACTTAGTGTGTGTTCAATCTGTTAACTGTATAGGGTTGGCATTCCCGAGGAGACGCTCTAGTTCACTGTAGCCCAGAACTCTGTGAGTAACAATTGTGTAAAGATATGTTCAAAATGATTATCTTCTGAACTATTACTGAACTGAACTATTACTGAACTGATATTGTTTACTGAATGAATGTATGTCCTATATTCTGAACTGTACTGTGGCATCCTTAGCGCCTACTGTTTACTGTTACTGTTACAGAGATCTCTGTCGGTTCCCTTGTGGAACCACTACTGTTTACTGATTGATGGCCATCATTACTGTTCGGTCTTTAAGACCTACTACTTACTGTACTGTCATGCTAATGGATGTACCACATATGACTGAATGTACTGAACAACTGAAATACTGATTGAAATGAACTGTTTTCACTACTGTAAGGACATTCATTCTAAACCCCTTTACGTTTTACGTTATTCACTGGGCTTTAGCTCACTGCTCATATGTATATGTAGGTGTACAGGCACCGGATCAAAGCTAGAGGCGTCGGGGTAAGCTCCAGTTTTGTCAAGCCAACCAATGTGCCTCACTGCGAGGTTCCGAACCTGCCAAGCTATGGCTTAGGGGTGTTTTTATTTCCCCGTCTGTCTCTGTACCGTTTTGTAACACTGTATAGACTGAACGTTTTGCACTGTACTATTTATCGGGGATTAAGTCCCTGTTTCTGACTGGTTGTATATGATATGCATACTGTTTTGTACTGTTCTGTATAAATGTATGAAAAATCTTTTTGGCATACAGACTGTCACAGCTCATTGGACATTGTTTATTTACTGTATTGGCTTCCGCCAAGCCCTTGTACTCTGTTTTACTGTATTACTGTTAAGTAGGCCTTCGGTAATCTAGGATTACTGGCCGGTTACGGTGTTAAACCCATAGGGGCGGGTTTGGGTCGTGACAGAGTGGTATCAGAGCGATACTTAACCACGAGTTATACCGCACACACGTGTCCAAATGAGCTATAGAGTGTCCTAGAAAAGCGATTAGGGCATTACATGAGCATGATAAGTGTGTGGTTATGACATGACTGAATATGTGCTAATGTGTTAAACTGTTTAAGTACGCCACTGTTTATGTTTATAATTGCTATAATTGCTTATAGTGAGATGGATAATGCAAATGAATCTGAGTCCTCGTCCACGGAGGCAAGAATGGCAAGAATGGAAAGAATGATGGAACTGATAACTGCAAGATTAGAGCAACAACAGAACCAACAGCCCCCACCTCCCCCTTCGGCTGTACCGGAACAGAATGTGAATGTACAGAATGTCAATGATAATGATGGGGACATAATTGCTCTCACCCACAAGTTCAGTAAGATGAAACCGCCATCCTTTCAGGGAGGCCTTGAACCGTTAAAAGCTGAAGCTTGGGTGCTTGAAACAGAAAAATTATTTGAAGTGTTTCCGTGCTCGAAAGCGCACAAAGTATTGTTAGCTACCTTCACCCTACAAGAAGAAGCTAGAAGGTGGTGGATGTTGATCCGTGACACCAACACCATTCTGACATGGGCTTAGTTTAAGGAGTCCTTTTTCAAAAAGTATTTTCCTTAGTGTGTCAGGGACAGAAAAGTGACTGA
The DNA here is from genome assembly GCA_030407325.1 of Camellia japonica. Taxonomy (NCBI): domain Eukaryota; kingdom Viridiplantae; phylum Streptophyta; class Magnoliopsida; order Ericales; family Theaceae; genus Camellia; species Camellia japonica. Next base: position 17,769,241 of record JAPPVO010000007.1, on the reverse strand, counting down.
ATTCGAACAACTGAGACAGGGCACAATGTCCGTCGCTGAATACGAAACAAAGTTCACCGAGCTTGCTAGATATGCACCACATATGGTGGACACTGACTATAAGAAGGCCAGAAAATTTAAAGGCGGCCTTAATGTGGCAATACTCGACAGAATAAGTGTTTTAAAGCTACCGACCTATGTAGGTGTTCTTGACCGAGCATTGATGGCTAAGTCGAACATCGAAGCAGTGAAACAATCTGAATCACCAGCGTCTGAATGGCGTGGTAAAAGGCAGAATTTTAAGTTCAAGAAAGACAAGAACAACCCGCTGAACAAAAAGCAAAATACAGGATCAACGACTACTTATAGTTAGGGAAACCGTTCCTTTTCGCCCTGTTCCGAATGCGGTAAGAACCATAAGGGCGTCTGTTATAAAATTTCTGGTGCTTGTTACAGGTGTGGCAAGGTGGGCCACATGGTGAAAGATTGCCCTTTCACTGCTCCGGGCAATAGTAAAGCTGCAGGCAGCGTCGCAGCATCAACTGTTACACCGAAACCAAACCCCAAAGCTACCGGGAAAGAGCCTATGAGGCAGGGCCGAGTGTTTGCCCTAGTACCGGGAGACGTGCAAAATACCGAGACCGTTGTGTCAGGTATCCTCTCTATTTGTACTCAAAATGCATATGTACTGATTGATTCGGGGTCTACACACTCATACGTATCGCATGCTTTTTCACGAAAATTGAATAGACCCTTAGAACCCATGAACTATCTGTTAGCTGTATCATCACCTATTGGGGGATCCATGACATGTGCATATATGTATCCTGCTTGTGAGATTATTGTCGGGGATATGCATCTGTTTATTGATTTACTGCCATTGAACATTGATCATTTCGATGTAATATTGGGGATGGACTAGTTACAAAAATATCACGCTACTATTGACTGTGTGACAAAGCAAGTTGTTTTCCATCCACCTGGTCTGCCTGAATTTGTATTTAATGGGGCTGGAGTAGTACCTCCTCCGTATTTGATTTCTTCTGTGAAAGCCGTTAAATTGATTAGAAAAGGGTGTAAGGGATATCTGTGTTCTGTACTGACTGTATCTACTGATGATAATGTTAAAATTGATGTGAACTGTATTCCTATAGTCAGAGAATTCCCGGATGTATTTCCAGATGATCTACCAGGGGATTTGATTGATAGGGAGATTGAATTCACCGTTGATGTGGTTCCGGGTACACAACCAATATCTAAAGCTCCCTACAGAATGGCTCCGACTGAACTGAAGGAATTGAAAGTGCAACTGCAAGAACTGTTAGACAAGAAGTTTATCAGGCCTAGTACTTCACCGTGGGGCGCACCGGTCTTATTTGTGAAGAAGAAAGACGGCTCACTGAGACTGTGTATTGATTACCGTGAATTGAATAAGGTAACTGTGAAAAATAAATATCCATTACCGCGTATTGATGACTTATTTGATCAGTTACAAGGTGCGCAAGTATTTTCTAAGATTGATCTCAGATCTGGATATCACCAACTGAAAGTTAAACCAGAGGACATTGATAAAACTGCTTTTAGAACGAGGTATGGACATTACAAATTTTTAGTTATGCCTTTTGGAGTTACCAATGCACCTGCAGCATTTATGGACCTCATGAATAGAATCTTTAAACCGTACCTTGATGACTTTATTGTGGTATTCATTGATGACATATTGATTTACTCCAAAAGTATAGAAGAACATGAACATCATCTAAGACTTGCCCTGCAGACCCTAAGAGAACAGAAACTGTATGCTAAACTGTCTAAATGTGAGTTTTGGCTTGATCATGTTATGTTTTTGGGGCATGTTGTTAGCAAAGATGGAATTTTGGTTGATTCGCAGAAAATTGAAGCTGTAGTGAACTGGCCTAGACCAACAAATGTAACAGAAGTCCGAAGCTTTTTGGGATTGGCTGGATATTACAGAAGATTCGTCAAAGATTTCTCCAAAATTGTCTTACCATTGACTCAGTTAACTCAGAAGGGGACATCATTTGACTGGACTGACCAAAGGGAATCAGCGTTCCAAGAGTTGAAAACTCGATTGGTGACTGCACCGGTTCTTACCTTACCTTCAGGTACGGATGGTTATACTGTATTTAGTGATGCTTCTCATAAGGGTTTGGGATGTGTTTTAATGCAGAATGGGAGAGTTATTGCTTATGCTTCCCGACAACTGAGACCACATGAAAAGAACTACCCAACCCATGATCTGAAACTTGCTGCAGTAGTATTTGCACTGAAAATCTGGCGTCACTATCTATATGGGGCGACATGTGAAGTATACACCGACCATAAGAGTCTGAAATATTTCTTCACTCAGAAAGAACTGAACATGAGACAGCGGAGATGGCTAGAATTGATCAAAGATTATGATCTACAGATTCTGTATCACCCCGGAAAAGCCAATACCGTTGCCGATGCACTGAGCCGGAAGTCGATTGCAAATTTAGCTTTTCTTGCTTACTGGACGGAAAGAGTTGCTTTGTGACCTTGAAAAATCTGGAATTGAAGTTATTTTGAAAGAACAAGGTGGAACAATAGCTGCTATTTTTGCTCAACCGGCACTGATTGAAGAAATTAAAGAGAAACAGCCACAGGATGATTTCTTGAAGAAGGTCATCGAAGAAAGGGAATCTAAACCGAGGCCAGGGTTCAAATTTGAAAATAATGTACTGAAATTTCAAGAAAGACTGTGTGTACCGAATGATACTGAACTGAAAAGAAGAGTTCTGCAAGAGGGCCACAACTCAAAATTTTCTATTCATCCGGGGAATACAAAAATGTACCAAGACTTGAAACAAAACTTTTGGTGGCCGGGAATGAAGAAAGAAATTGCTGACTTTGTGTCAAAATGTCTTCATTGCCAACAAGTCAAAGCGGAACATCAGCGACCCGCAGGCTTACTGCAACCCTTACCCATACCGGAGTGGAAATGGGAGCATATCACGATGGATTTTATCGTTGGATTACCTCGCTCTAGAAAAGGTATGGATTCAATTTGGGTTATTGTTGATAGACTGACCAAATCTGCTCACTTCTTACCTGTCAAGACAATTTATAATGCCGACAAGTTGGCTGTAATTTATATTGATGAAATTGTTAGACTGCATGGAGTGCCTGTATCCATTGTTTCTGACAGGGATTCGAAGTTTACATCGAGGTTTTGGCAAAGCCTACAGACTGCATTGGGTACTGAATTGAGACTGAGTAGCGCCTATCATCCTCAGACAGATGGACAGTCAGAAAGGACCATCCAGACTCTGGAGGATTTACTGAGAATGTGTGTCCTTGATTTTCAGGGAAATTGGGAAAGCCATTTGCCCTTAGCTGAATTCGCCTACAACAACAGCTATCATTCGAGTATTGGTATGGCGCCTTTCGAGGCATTGTATGGCAGGAAATGTAGATCTCCAATTTGCTGGGCAGAAGTTGGAGATGGGCCTTTGCTTGGGCCCGAGATTGTTTATGAAACGACTGAGAAAGTAAAGCTAATACAGCAGCGACTGAAAACTGCACAGAGCATACAGAAAAGTTATGCAGATGTCAGAAGACGAGACAGAGAATATGAAGTGGGTGATCACGTTTTTGTGAAAGTGACACCAATGAAAGGCCAGACTCGTTTTGGAGTCAAAGGCAAGTTAGCGCCGAGATATGTCGGACCGTATGAGATTATTGAGAAAATCAATCCGGTGGCGTATCAAGTTGCGCTTCCTCCTGAAATGGAGCATATGCACAATGTTTTCCACATCTCTATGTTGAGAGATTATCTCCGGGATCCATTCCATGTGATTGAGCCTACTCGAGTAGTGTTGAGTGACGACTACACTTATGAGGAATGGCCTATACAGATTGTAAACAGACGGATCAAGAAACTGAGAAACAAGGAGATCTCGTTAGTGAAAGTAGACTGGCAAAACCATGGTGGTGTGTATGCCACCTGGAAAAGGGAGGATGACATGGCTAAAAGATATCCTAAACTGTTTCCACTGAACCCTGTTTTCTTCCAGAATGAAGGTAATTCAAGTTTAGAGAACTAAACTCTTTTTAAGGAGGGGAGACTGTAACAACCCTCATACTGTTTACCGATTAATGACTGATTGATTACCGATTACTGCTAAACTGAGATCGAATATGAAAAGTAATTGAACTGACTGAATTACTGAACGGACTGATTGAAATCTGAAACTGAATTGATTGCCTGTATCTGTTTGAATTGCATTTTATCTGTTTGACTGTTTAATTATCTGTTCAGTTTGTTTTGTTTAAACTGTTAATTGGAGGCCTTATTGGCGGCCGAACCCAAAGTTGATTGATGCTCCATGATTAGTAGAATTTATGTGATTTTATGATATATTTATCCGAAAGTCGATTTGGTATGATTAAATTAGATTAATAGCGATAAAACACAAGATATGGGCTTATTTACCATAATGCCATCTAGTGGGGCCTTTGTTTATTATTATTGTAGAGCCTTATTGCACTCATACATGAACATTCATCAACCAAGTCCCTTGTTTTTGCCGTCCAAGAGGGAAAGAGTGAGAGAAGTGAGTGTTTCATCTTGAGTTCATAAGAGTTGGGTTGGAAATTAAAGGAATTGGAGAGAGAGAGTGTTCCAAGATTGAGCTCCTAGACCTTTAATTCAAGACTTGAGGTAGAGCCTTACCTTCTTGAACTTGCATTTGACTTCATTCTTGCATGGTTCATGCTAAATCAAAGAGCTAAGGCATGTTTTAGTCTAATAATGTTGAATTAGAGCTCAATTGTTGCATGCATGTGCATATTGGCAAGTTTTGAGGTTGTAATCCATCATTCCTCACATGCATGTTCATAAATTGCAATGGTCCATGTTTTCAACTTGTTTTTGGAACAATTGGCTCACTAGAGCATCAAATTGAAGCTTTGAAATGATTTGAATTCATGTATGTTTGCATGTTCTTCATGTTCACGAAGATGGGTTTGAAATTTGGATTTAATTGACTCACCCTTGGGCTTTAAATTCACAAATTGAGCTTTGAAACTTGTCGTATTTTGAGTTTGGATGTGTTTTCCAGAAATTGGGCCCAAGAGGTCGAGTTTAGAGCTGTAGAATGCTTGGTTTGAGCTTGGAAGGCAAATCTGGAAATTCTAGAATTTGGCTTCTACGCTCGAGCGACCACTGTTTACTCTGAGCTACGCTCGAGCGACAGAGTGGTGGCTCGAGCGTAAATTGCAAGCTCTCAGAATCTTGGTGCGCGCAGGCGTACGCTCGAGCGGAGGGACCTACGCTCGAGCGAAGAGCTGTGTCTCACGCTCGAGCGAGCATCGAGCGAGCATCGAGCGTAAATTCTGAGCATCCAGTATTTTTACTGTAGCACATGGTCCGCTCGAGCGGCGGAATTCACGCTCGAGCGGAGATCCTTTGTCTGCATGTCCGCTCGAGCGAAGGAATCTTCGCTCGAGCGAGACCCCTGTTTTCTGAAAATTTTGTAAAGTGTTTCTAAGTGCATCTTTGCATCCTCATTTCATCCTAGGCATTCTTAGGTCTAGTTTAAGACATCTTAATGAGGATATAGATGTAGAACACACCGAGGCAAATTAGGGATTACGTTATTATCTTTCCCAACTGCGTAACTTAGTGTGTGTTCAATCTGTTAACTGTATAGGGTTGGCATTCCCGAGGAGATGCTCTAGTTCACTGTAGCCCAGAACTCTGTGAGTAACAATTGTGTAAAGATATGTTCAAAATGATTATCTTCTGAACACTGAACTGAACTATTACTGAACTGATATTGTTTACTGAATGAATGTATGTCCTATATTCTGAACTGTACTGTGGCATCCTTAGCACCTACTGTTTACTGTTACTGTTACAGAGATCTCTGTCAGTTTCCTTGTGGAACCATTACTGTTTACTGATTGATGGCCATCATTACTGTTCGGTCTTTAAGACCTACTGCTTACTGTACTGTCATGCTAATGGATGTACCACATATGACTGAATGTACTGAACAACTGAAATACTGATTGAAATGAACTGTTTTCACTACTGTAAGGACATTCATTCTAAACCCCTTTACGCTTTACGTTATTCATTGGGCTTTAGCTCACTGCTCATATATATATGTAGGTGTACAGGCACCGGATCAAAGCTAGAGGCGTCGGGGTAAGCTCCAATTTTGTCAAGCCAACCAATGTGCCTCACTGCGAGGTTCCGAACCTGCCAAGCTATGGCTTAGGGGTGTTTTTATTTCTCCGTCTGTCTCTGTACCGTTTTGTAACACTGTATAGACTGAACGTTTTGCACTGTACTATTTATTGGGGATTAAGTCCCTGTTTCTGACTGGTTGTATATGATATGCATACTGTTTCGTACTGTTCTATATAAATGTATGAAAAATCTTTTTGGCATACAGACTGTCACAGCTCATTGGACATTGTTTATTTACTGTATTGGCTTTCGCCAAGCCCCTGTACTCTGTTTTACTGTATTACTGTTAAGTAGGCCTTCGGTAATCTAGGATTACTGGCCGGTTACGATGCTAAACCCATAGGGGCGGGTTTGGGTCGTGACAATATGTCATCGTTTGTCTTTATGTGGATGACATGCTTATCATTGGAAGCAGTCATAACATGATCAAACCAACTAAGCAAATGCTTAACAAAAGATTTGATATGAAAGATATGGCGGTCGCAGATGTTATATTAGGAATGAAAATTACTAAAACATCTGACGGATATGCATTATCTCAATCACATTATATCAAGAAAATTCTTGATAAATTTATCAAGAATGATACGAATTTAGCTAGAACACTTGTAGATACCAGTCTTTATTTATCGAAAAATAAAGGTGATACAGTGTCTCAGTTAAAATACTCCCAAATCATTGGAAGCCTAATGTACCTAATGAATTGTACTCGTCCTGATATAGCTTATGCTATCAGTAAATTGAGTAGGTACACTAGCAATCCCGGAGAAGACCATTGGAAAGCGATCATTCGGGTTCTTAGATATCTAAGATTTACTCGTGATCATGGTTTGAACTTTACTCGATATCCAGCAGTACTCGAAGGTTATTGTGATGCCAATTGGATATCGGATACTAAAGATTCAAAATCCACTAGTGGATATGTCTTTACTCTAGAAGGCGTTGCTGTTTCTTGGAAGTCCACGAAACAAACTTGCATCGCACGATCCACAATGGAATCCGAGTTCATTGCTTTAGACAAAGAAGGAGAAGAAGCAGAATGGCTTCGTCACTTCTTAGAAGACATTCCAATGTGGCCAAAACCTGTGCCAGCTATTTGCATTTATTGTGATAGTTAATCTGCAATAGGTAGGGCACAGAATCACATGTATAACGGTAAGTCACGACATATTCGTCGTCGACATAATACCGTAAGGCAATTGTTGTCAAATGGAATATTCTCAATAGATTATATAAAATCTAAAGAGAATATTGCGGATCCGTTAACAAAATGTTTGACAAAAGAGCTAGTGTATAGTTCATCGAATGGGATGGGATTAAAGCCTATTACATAAGAGTCGTCATAATGGTAACCCTACTTACATGACTGGAGATCCTAAGAATTAAGTTCAAAGGGACAACTAAGTTATGTATGGTTCGCCAGAAATCACCAAGGAATTAAAATTCCCTACCCATTCCTATGGTGAGAGTGATATCTGCAACATATGTTGTATGCAGGGGTATAAGGATAAGTTTTGCTTTTAATGATTACTTATATCTTGATTGAGGCATAAAATCAAGACGAGTATAAGGAGATACTCACAATAAGAATCACCTATATGAGTGTCGAACTGGGGCCGGTTCTATGAGAATGAAAGATGCTAAATTCTCTAGAAACACTCATGAAAATCAAGAGTGTTCAAGGCCAAAATGAACACAACAGTGAGAACCACGATGTGTTAGAAGATATTTTGTGTGAAATCTATTGTCTTGGCTTACACAAACGGCTGAACAATTCAAGGCATCGCGTCCATTGGTTAGCCAGTAAGTCCGATAGGTTATCACTAGGGAATGTTCAAGGCCGAAAGTTACCTATCCTGATGCAAGATATTTTCGACTTATACTCTTTCGATAAAGTCTGCATATTGTTGCATTTCCGTTGTCATCAAATTCCATTCATGTGGGGGATTGTTGGAAATGGTTTGGAAAATTTGGGTAAAAAATAAATTTTTTCCTAACTTTGGTCTAATATTTAGGTGAGACCCGAGCGTCGATTTTCGCGGGTCAAAGTGGTAACGTGTTCTATACTGCGTTGTGATTCACGTGGTATATTTGGTTGCTCAAAACCATTACCGAGTGAATAGGAAATTGAAGCCAAAGTATGCTCCATGGAAATGGAGTTTTGGTGAAAAATCTTTAAAGGTTTGAATAAGGCTTATCCCACATTGATTTGGTGGGAAATTTTGAATGGGTTTATAAGGTATGGGATTGGAACTTGGGGTGTGCCCCAAGGGGTACCCAAGTGTTGTAGAGAGGGAGGTTATGGGCAAAATGGGCTAGACCCATTGGATTAAAAAATCACCACATATGAGCGCGCCGCCGCCGCTGTCCGTCCAGTCGGTCAGGTGCGTGGTGTGAGGTTGGGTTGGGCTTGTCCGGCCCAATACCTATTTTTTGGATCAAAAACATTTGAATTTAATTTTATTTTTTGGTAAAATAAAATCCAGAATTCAAATTAATTCCGGAAATAAATTGGTCCGGTTTTACTGTACACCCAAACAGGGCCCTTCCTGTTTTTTATCTGTTTGAATTTTGAACCCAACAGATTCAAATCTGTTTAAATTCAAAACCAAACAGGTTTCATACCTGTTCAAACAGGTTTGCACTTGTTTAATTCAAAACCTACAGCCACCACTACATCTATAAATAGGACAGCCCTCATTTGATGTTTAGAGATTCAGAAAATTCATACTTCACCTTTGCAAATTTATTCTTCATTTTGCTGCATTTAATTTTTGTGAGAAAGAGTATAAACACTTAGTGCGTTCGTTAGGCAAACAATTTGTAGTACTGCTATTGTTTGTAGTTGATCATTTCATCTTGGGAGATAGACGTCCACATTCTGAAAGCACCGTGGAGAGGACAAATCTGTCTTAAGGACACAGTGTCAAACACTAGACTTGATCAGATATTTATTAGAAGAAATTAATTAAGTAAGTTGTTTAATTTATTATTCTATTTTATTTATTTATTAAATAAGATTTTAATTTTGTTTTTGTAACAAAATAAAATCTGTTTTTATTTATTTATTTATTTCTAGTTTGATTTTTGTAATCAAACAAATTCTCTCATTTCCTTTATTTCTTTATATTCTTGTTGTTGTTTAGTACACAACAGAATTTAATCTTTTTAAATACAGTGAAGATTGTCCAACAGTAACAGTGACGATGACCGTGGTAGTGGTAATAGTGGTGATGGTGGTAATAACGGTAGTGATAGCAATGGTGGTGGTAGTTGCGTGATTGTGGTGGTTGTGGTGTTGGTAGTTGTTGTGGCAATGGTTGCAGTAATGGCGGTGGCATCGTGGTAGTAATGATAGCGATGGTGGTAGTAGTGAATTTATAATATTGTATATTTTTGTTTATGTTTAAAATTTATAAATTCAATTAAAAGAATTAAGTAAATTTTATATGATTTAAAATTTTCTTAAATTTTAACTTATATTTTAAAAGGCACTTAGACCATGTTTGGTTTTGTTTTTGAATAAAAAACTAGAAATTAATTTAGTGAAGGAAATACGAAAAATAAAAAACACTTATCATTTTTATATAATGTTATCCCTTGAGAGGTCAAATAAAAAATTTAAAAAATGTAAAATTGTAATTTTTTATATTTATTTTTATTGAATTAGTTTTTATTTTTTTAACAAAAATTTTAAAATTTTTTTTTCCCCTGAAACACAAATCAAACACAACATTAAATTTTTAAGTAAAATCAATTATAATTATCAAACCAATTTTATTAATTATTACTTAATACATTTAATTTTGAATATTAAATCAAGTTATCAATCCACTCATTCTAGATGAGGTTGGTTTGGTACCAAACTCAGTAAATATGACAAGTGTTACAGTTTTCATTATTATGAAGAGATGGTTTGTCAAATTGGTTAAAAGGTTGATTTTTTAATTTTTAAATTTTTAAATTTTTTTGTGTAAAAAATGTGAAAAGTGATGTGATTAAAAATGAGTTAAAAATTAAAAGTTAACTTTTTATTAGCTTCTCAAATTGCCCCAAAATCATATTTCTAAAAGGAATTGGTTTTTTTCCGGGCAACAATTTCTCGTTTCAATAATTTAAATTGTTCATTTTATAATATCTTTTACATATATTATTCATATAAAAAATTAGATCAATCCGATATTTACAATTTATTTAATTTATTGTATTTGTCTTAAAAAAAGAAGCAGATAAATGTGGTTTTAAAAATAAACATCTACTTTCTTTCTTTCTTCTTCTTCTTCTTTTTTATATGATAAACGTGATAAATTTAATAATTTACGATTATCTGGTCGACCTAAATAGAATTTTACAAAATAAACAATTCGAATTATCGAAACGAAACTCGTAATGAAATTTATGGGCCTTGACAACATCTTCAAATTAGATCATGGATTGAAGGAGTGATTATTTGATGGTCTTAAAATATTGATCTATATCATTTATCACTGGTCACTTGTCAAATTATTGTCTAAAATCGTAGCAAAAAGTAGTAAGACCCACATCTTTATTAAGTAACAAATATGTAAATTTATCATACGGTTAGAGATGTGTACGGTATGGTTCAGAAAGTTTGAGAATAAAATTATAAATCAAACTGTGAACGTTGAATTTTCAAATAATCAAATCATGATTTGAGCAGCTTCAATTTGCTAGTTGATTAAAAAATATTCTTAAACTATTATTAAACATTTGCATAATATATAATATTAATTTGTATAATATTTTTCATATATATAATTACTAATTTATTATAAATTTTATATCTTAAATTTATTTTATATTTATATTTATTTTGATATTTTATTAGAAATTAAAAAAAATATGTATTAGCTATAAGAGTGAAACGATTTTAAAGGTGAAGTATAATATCAAAATTGGGTCTGGACGATCTTCAGTTTAGATTTGGAATAGTTCAGTCCAGTTCGGTCTATTGGGCTCGCTGTTGAATTTCTTTTCGATAATCCGAATCGTTTACATTGTAAGGTCAGTTGAAGACATTATTCATGTAAAAAATCATATCAATCGGATAATGAATATTATATATTCGGATCACTTTTGTCTAAAAAAAAAATGAACAGTTCATAAAAAGTAATCCGAATATATAGTATCTGTTATCCGATTGATGTGATTTTTTACAGAGATAATATATTCGATAAATCTTAAAATATAAATGATTCAAATTGTCAAAAAAAAGTTCAAAAATAAATCGTATGGGCCGGACTGAATCCTCCGATCTAGATGATGGACTGGAGCCAAACTACTGCGATCAAGATTTAATCCATAATTAACATTGAATCGATGCCAATTAAGGCGACTATAATGTGCAGTATTTTACACAGACCAATCAAAGACCACCGCCACATGATTTTGTGGACCCGGAAGCCCCCCGGTTCTTTCCAAAATGGTTGACCAATGACCAGCGAAAATGACTTTTTTTTTTTTTGGGGGTAAATTACACTTACACCCTGAAGTTTTGGTTTAATACATATTATTTTTTGACGTTTAGAAAATTACATTAATCTTTCTGTTATTGTAATTATTTAGATGAAATGAAAATAATGAACTCATACACTCTCTTTTTTTATTTTGTTTTATTTTTTCTTTTTTTTTCCTTTCCTTTATTATTTTTAAATGTAATTTCTTTTATTTTTTTACTAAAATTTGTTATTTTTCATATAAGTAGGAAGTTTGTAAAATAAGACTATTAACTATAAGGGTAAAAATGTAATTTTCAAAACGTCAGGAGGTGGATAGTAATTAACCCAAATTTCAAAGAGTAATTTACTTTTTTTTGTTTTTTTTGAACGGTCGAAAATGACTTGTTTGATTGATTCCACCCAAGGCAATGACGTGTAATTTGTCGAAAGCGGTGAGATATATGACTGGACTGAGCAGTTAATATTGGACCTAATTGTAATATTATGAGAGACAACATTTATTGACTTAGGAAATATTTAAATAAATATATATTTTTTATTTTTTTAAGAAAAATGTGTAATATATTAGAGAGATGCTATAATTTAAATAAGAGTTAATGTGACTCAAATGATATGCTAAAGTAGAATATGCCAAAAATTATTGTCCTTTTATAATTTTTTAGCTGGTTTTGGGAATGTAGTTAAAAGCAGTTTGTTTGGTTTTTTTGACTTTTTTGAATCACATCATCTCTTTATTTTTTTTTAAAATATTTTAAAAAAAATTAAAAAATAATAAAAAATTAACTTTTAACTACTTTTCAAAACAAACCTTTATTGACTTTTGACGTTACTTTCACAGTCAATATTTGTTAGTGTATATTTAATTATACATATGTGAACAATACACATCATTTCATTGGTTCATTTTATATTTGGAGGAGGATCCTCACCAGTCTAGATTTTGGACTGGAGAGCATTGTTTGGGCCGTGAGACCCAACATGGATCTCATTTCAATAATTTAAACTATTCATTTTGTTGGTTACTTTGTGTATTTCGTCAAAAAAAAAAAAATAATAACAAGATCGATCCGATAACTGTAACTTGTTCAATTTATTGTGTTTGTGGCAAACAAATGTATTGTTTATTTTTAAAAACATAATTATTGTCTATATTTTTAGTGAAAAATTAAACAATTTATAATTATCTGATTGATTTAATTTTTTACGTAGATGAAATACACGAAATACCTAATAAAATGAACAATTCCAATCATCAAAACGGGAATCATGGTAGATCCTACAGACCCAAATAGCACCCTCCAGTCCAAAATTTAGATGGGAGAGGATCCTTCTACTTTATATTTTTACAACGCTGCTAGGTCCCCCGAATCCGGGGGCCCCCGAATCCCCACAATTTCCACTTTAAGTTAAAAAAAAAAAAAAAAAGAAAAAAAAAAAAAAAAGAAAACAGTTTCCAAAAAAGGAAATTAAGGGGATTAGGGGGATTGTTTTTAGGGGGACAAATCATTATTCATATTTTTATTGAGACCATTTCATTAATTTAATCAATGAGATGTCGTGTATTATTAACCTTATGTAAATAAATTTTATCTCTACATCGTGAGGAAGCCACATCAGCCTAAAATTTGTGATTTTGGCTTATCAAATGTGGCGAATTTTATAAGGACAACACTGAAAGCATGCCAGCCACTGCACTTGAACTTAGACAACAACAATATCACTCTATGAAATGCATGTCAAAAAGATGTTAGTATCTTGAAACATAGATATCCACTTTGATTTTTTTTTAATCTCTGAAATCCTGGTACGTAATACGTTTATCCTCTCTTGCCATGCTATATCTACTTATACTCTGCTTTGTTTGTAACTAACCAACTAACTAACTGTATATTTTTATTCAGAATATCTGTTACTATTAAATCAATGGCCGAAACTACTACTACAACAACAACACCTCTGCACAACACACACAGAAACTTCTCTGGACAGATCAACGTTGTGATTATCGGCATGAGATACTACTTCTCCCAACAACAAGAACAGCTCAATAACTTGTCTTCCTGTCACGCTGTTCTAGCCTTTATCGTCCCGGTGCTACTCAACTTTCTGCAACTCAAGTATCAAAAACTTGAAATATCACCATTGGAAACTCACCCCAAATCAATGAGTGTTGCCATTGCTAGTTTGCTTATGTATTGCTTGGCCTACGATGCCGAACTGAGATTTTCTGCGAGTCAACGCACTCAAACTTATGCTCGCCGTGGGGTGGTGGTGTTTGGTTGGCTTGGTTTGGTCTCTCTGGCTTCAATTCTTTTGCCAGACTCAGTTGGGCCTCTTCTCTACTCTCTCTACGTGTTGTTCTCTTCGGGTGAGTTGTTGAGCCGCCGACTTCAGATGCTGTGGAAGTGGGTGCATCAGATAATAATGGGCAGAGTTCCATTGATGCTTCCGAGTCGGCTCACTGCTCATTCCTTTTCCAACACAAGAGCTATACCTCGGCCTCGTGTCTAACTCAACCAAATTAAAACAAGTGAGATCTTGATCAGCGTCAGCTAATGGTTCCTTTTTACGTGTCAAAAAATAATGTTTGTCTCATTATGATGCAGCCATATATATATATATACCTCAGTGTGTTTTTTTTCTTGTTCTTTTTTTATATTTTTTTATTTTAAAAATCATATGTTGCTTAACAAAAATGATAGTACAGTACAATACGTGGTACGTAGGTTGTTCTAACTTGCAAGCACTAAGAAACAAAATCAATTCCTGACTTACTTAGTTTTTTTAAGGAGGTGGTCAATAACCAGAATTGCAAGTGCTGTTGATGTTCATAGAGTTTATTATAAGTTTTATTTTGATAATTCGAATTGTTCTTTTTTTCTTTGTGTATATCATCTACAAAAAAAAAAAAAATAAAAAAATCCAATAATCGTAACAAATTTAATTTATCACATTTGTAATAAAAAAAAACACAATTGTCGTTTATTTTTTTTGGTGATAAATACAATAAATTAAATATATTATGGTTACAAGAATAATATACATAAAGTATCTGATAAAATAAGTAAATTGGATCATTGAAACATAACACATAATAAGTATCACAGACCCTTGTTAATTCCTTCATCAGTTCGAAACATTCCCTGGTCAATACTCAATCCTGTTTCAGCAAGTTATCCTTGCCACGCTGATCAGCTCCTATCTGTATTGATACCAGCTAAAAAAATTACTACAAAAAAAAATTTGTGAGTCAGAATTATTTTGAATGTGATCCATGTCACAATAAATTTAAAATTTAATTATAAATGTATTTGGAACCTAACAAATATTTTTATTTGGGTTTTTATACCCATGTCAGAAAAAATTATATATATATATATATATATATTTTATAATTTATTCTCTAATTAAATAATATAAAATTTAAAATTGTTATATTTTATAAACGAATTTAAAATTTTGCCCGTTCTAATTTGCAGACAAATAATTATTCTAAATCCAAAAAATTAGGTTTGTTGGACTAGAAGGGACATCCAGCGCGTGGCCACCCCTAAGATTAAAAACTAATGCCATAAAACTAATTGAAAAACTTAAAAATAACCCCATAAAATCAGGAAAATTTATTTGGCGCTGCACATTAATTACCAATTGGATTAGCTCGTGATTTGGATTAGAGGGTTGTTTGAATCCATAATTTCATCACAAGTTTCGTTTCAATGGTCTGATTTATGTATTTTGTGGAATTTTTCATGTGTATCATTCGCAAAAAAGAAGAAGAAGCAATTTGACAATTATAGCCCATTTAATTTATCATGTTTCTCTCTAAAAAAAATAGACAACAAGTGTGTTTAAAAATAGACCATCTACATTTTTAATGACAAATACAACAAATTGAATAGATTATGATTATTGGATCGACTTAATTTTTTTTGTGAATGATATATACAAAGGACTCTACAAAATAAATACTAGTTTAAATTATTAAAACAGAACCCGTAATAAACCCTATGGGTCCGAACATCACCCTCTAATTTAGAACACATACTGGTAACTGAATTATTAAAACAGAACCCGTAATGCTCAGAGAAAGGGGGAGCCCGTAACTATGTTGCTTGTCAAAATGCTGATGTCCGTAATAAAAAGCCATAGCTAGAGGTATGCACGGGTTGGGTTGGTTCGAGTTTGCTATTGGCCCGTCAACCGAACCAAATCTCTCTAGTTGGAAAACTTCACATTTGTTCTCGACCGCTTACTCTTTCGAAATCGACCGAAACAAATCTTCAATTTGGCGGTCGGTGTCGGTCAAATGTGAAGAATTTTAGACTCAAGATGAATTCTTATTATTTTCCTCAATGAATGATTTGTACAAGTTACATTGTATATATAGATCAGTTGGGAGTTAGTTATAACAAACTCCTAATACACAATGATATACACACTAACCAACTCCTAAGCTAACTGACTTTGTAACTAACTGATCTGATGTAGCTGCACTAACTGAAGCAAATAAAGCTGGGGCTGACTTAACTGCTGAGTTGAGCTGGGATGATGAAGTATTCCCAACATGCCCCTGCAAGCTGATGGGGTGATAAAACTCCATGAGCTTGGATTTAAGATACAAGAACCTAGCCACAGATAAAAGTTTTGTAAAGATATCAGCCAATTAATCTTGAGTAGGAATATAGTGTAAAGCCAGTTGTTTAGCAAGCACCCAATCCCTGACAAAATAACAATTCACCTCGATATGTTTGGAACGAGAATAGAAAACTGGATTGGATGCAAGGGCAATAGAAGAGACATTATCACACCATAAGATAGGTACAGTAGGGGAGGGAATAGCCAAGTCCTGAAGCAGCATTTGGATCCAAGTTAATTTGGCGGCAGCATGAGCCAATGCTCAATATTCGGCTTCAGTAGAGGAGCGAGACACAGTGTCTTACTTTTTAGCAGACCAAGAGATAAAGTTGGAACCCAAAAATATGTAATAACTAGAGGTGGACTTCCTATCAAGCACATTCCCTGCCCAATTGGAGTCGGGAAAGGCATAACGATCAAAGGTACTAAGCTGATACGTCAAACCATGTGCAATGGTGCCCTGAACATACCGCAATAATCGTTTAACAGCTGAAAAATGCCCCAAAGTGGAGGCATGCATGTGTTGACAGGACTGGTTGACAGCTAAAGAAAGATCAGGTCATGTGATGGTAAGATATTGCAAGCCTTCTACAATACTGCGATATAAAGAAGGATTGTCAAAGGGTAAATGAGCATTAGAAGGAAGAGAGGGCTTAACTGCAATAAGAGAAGAGCATGGCTTGCAATCAGCCATGCCAGCTTTGTAAAGAAGATCTTGAGCATATTTCTGTTGAGAAAGAAAATAGTCTGATCCATTAGTGGACTGAACTGAAATGCCAAGAAAATAAGCAATATTCCCTAATTCCTTCATAGAGAATGCTTGATGCATTTGGGAAATAAGAGATTGAATATGAGAGACATTGTTGCCTGTAAGTAGAATATCATCAACATAGATCAAGAGGACAGTGAATGAGGTGGCAGTGTGCTGAATGAAGAGAGAGGTATCACATTTGCTATTGCAAAAGCCTTAGGAGAGAAGAAAGGCTAAAAAGGTGGAATACCAAGCACGTGGAGCCTGCTTTAATCCATACAATGCCTTGTGCAACTTACACACTTGAAATGAAGAAGAAGACTGCTCAAAACCAGGGGGTTGTAACATATACACCTCTTCCTCAAGAATCCTATGGAGAAATGCATTAGAAATATCAAGTTGGCGAATTAGCCAATGATGATGAAAATCAAGGCATAACAAAATGCGAATTGTGGGCTGTTTGGCAACTGGACTAAAGGTCTCTTGAAAATCAATGCCTTATTGTTGAAGGTAGCCCTTAGCAACTAGGCGTGCCTTGTAGCTGGCAATAGTCCCATCTGAGTTCCTTTTGATTTTAAAGACCTTCTTACGCCCAATGGCTACCTTGTGAGGTGGTAAAGAAACAAGAGACCAAGTCTGCTGATGTTATAGAGTAGCATATTTCACAGATATAGCTTTAGACCAAAGTGGAGACAAAAGAGCTTCCTTATGAGTGAGAGGCTCAGAATCAGAATAAAGAGAATGAGAAGTTTTTTGAGCAGACAAACAAGTGGGAACTGTTTTAGACCTGGTGAGCATAGGATGAGTGTTTTGAGGAGGCATAGAAAGAGGAAGCTGAATAGAGATGGACTGAATAGGAATGGAGTGAGAGAGTGGAGGAATAGAAGGAGAGGAGGAAGAGACCATTGGAGAAGAAGAATGAGTACTAACCACTGAAGAAGAAGAAGAAGAAGGAGAATTAGGATGAACCATAGAAGAACTAGGATTAACCACAGAGGAAGGCAAAGTAGAAGACCAGAATAATGTATGAAGCTGAGGTAAAGAAATAGATGAAGAAGGAGAGGAAGAAAAAAGAGAAGCATAAGAAAAAATAGATTCATTAAATATAACATGACGAGACAAATAAATTTTTCTAGTAAGAGGATCAAGACAATGATAGCCTTTGGCAAAGGGATGGTAACCAAGAAATATACAAGAGATGAATTTGGGCTGGAGTTTATGAGAAACATATGGCTTGATCCAAAGAAAGCATTGGTAACCAAAAACTCTTAGCTGAGAATAATCTGGTAAAGAATGAAATAGCAGTTCAAAAGGAGACTTATTACTCAGCTTAGAAGAAGGTAACCTATTAATAAGAAAAGTAGCAACAGCCACAACATCAAACCATAATTTCAAAGGCATGGTAGCATGATGAAGGAGAGTAATGGCTGTATTAATAATGTGTCTATGTTTCCTCTCAACCACGCCATTTTGTGGAGGTGTGTAGGGACAAGAATGTTGATGAATAATACCCTGAGTAGAAAGAAACTGCTTCATTTTATTGTTAAAATACTCAATGCCTCCATCAGTTCGTAAAACATGTAAGGATGTGTTAAATTGGTTCTCTACATAGGCCTTAAACTCCACAAACTTAGCAAAGACTGCACTTTTATAGGCCAATGGATACAAGCATGTTAACTTCGTAAAGTCATCCACAAAAAGCACATAGTACTTGTAACCAGAATTAGAGGCATATGGACCCCATACATCATTATGAACAAAAGACAGTGGTTGATGAATAGTAGAATTTGACCATTGAAAAGGCAGCCTGTGGCTCTTGGCAACACAGTAATCAAGACATGATAGTGAAGTGTGCTTATTAGTAATACAACGTAAAAGACTATGTAAGCATTGAAACTTCAAGAGAGAGGGATGACCTAGTCTATTATGCCAAGTACTCTCACTAACAGGTGGAGAGGACTAACAGAAATGCAATGAATACTGTGAAGGAGAAAAAGACTGAGGAGTAGAAGATGGCAATAAATGGTAAAGACCATTGATATTAGAGCCGTTGTGAAGCACTCTCTTCGAAAGCTTGTCCTGAATCACAAAATTAGCATCATCAAATGTGATAAAGCAGTTGTTATTCTTTGCTAATTTTTGAATAGAAACAAGATTATAAGAAATCGAAGAAGCATGTAAAACATGATTAAGTTTGAAAGAATGATGAGGTATAGGTAAAAGGCCTTTACCAGTATGCTGAATAGGGACAGAGTTACCATTACCAATAGTGATGTGATCTGTCCTTTGATAAGGCTGGTAAGAAGTCAGATTAGTTATGTCATTGGTGATGTGATCTGTTACTGCAGAGTCAAGGTACCAAGGAACTTGAGAAGAGGTAATAGGAGAACCAGATGTAGCAACAAAAGCTCTAGAATGTGAAGGAGCAGATGGAGACGAAGACTGATCCTGCTGTGGTTGATACTGAGAATGCGTTTGTGGCTGATACTGAGAATTCATTATATACCAACACTTAAGAGCAGTGTGGCTAAAACCACCACAAATTTGACATTGTTAAGTAAAATGAGAATTTCGACCTCTGCCTCGACCAAAACCTCCTGTGAACCTGCCAGAACCACTACCATTTCTATAACCTTGAGATCGACCTCTATTACTTTTGTAAAAGTTTCTGCCTCTGAAACCATAGGTTTGTCCTCTAGATTGAAAGTTTGATGAAGAAGAAGAGCCTTTAACAATTGAAAAAGCTACTGTAGGTTCTAAGAGATTCTTCTTAGTTTTGGACTCCATATGGATGGCTTCAGAACAAAACAATGCTGTGAACTCATCCATGGTGATTGTTTTAGATCGAGATCGAATGGAGGTGGTAAATGTAATAACCCCATCACGTATAATGATTAGTACTTGATTAATTAAGAGGATTTGAAATTTAATTGCCGCGTATTATAATTTATTTGGGATTTATGAGAATGGTGGAATCTGACTCGTATATGATTTTAACAAAGGTTTATTTTGGAATTAGAAATTAAGGGTCCAAATGGCTTAAGGAAGTGAAATTGAGAAGTTAATTAATTTAATTTTAATTACGGACCCATTTGGGAGTTTAATTAAATATTCGATTCAGTTTAGTGAAATTGAGATTCGATTAATTTGGTTCTAATTGGAGTTGATTAAATTATGAGGATTGAGAATTGTGATTATTGTGAATTAAATTTAGTTATGATGTGCCCAATTTGAATATGTAAATTAATTGACGGAGATTTGGAGTCCAATCAGAAATTGAAGGCCTAAATGATTTGGGAAATCAAAATTGATGATGACAATAAGTTCGATTTATTATTTGGAGCATTTTGGGAGTCTGATTAAAAATCTTATTCGTACCGATAAATTTAAATATAATTAATTGGACCCTAATGGAAGTCAAATAGATTAATTTAATTATAAGAGATTTATGATTTATTATAATTAATTTGATCATGTGTTGATTAAGATTTATTAAAATTAAGTGGTACTTAATTAAATTATTCTTAGACATAAGTTAAATTGGACCAAATTAATATTGGGGGGTGTAAATGGGTGTGGGTGTAGTGAGAAATCTGTGCATGTGTGTGTATGTGTTAGAAATCAAGTGTGTGCATGTGTGCACGTGTCCTGTTCTTACCCAAGAAGTGAAGTGTGTGTGTGTACGTGTAAGGTGTGGGTAGCATGTAGTATTATGTAACTATATTATTATATGAGTCAAGAGGTGTATTCAAAGCAACATCTGAAAGAGGAAAAAGAAAAAGGGGTGAGGAGAGAGCCGAGAGAGAGGGAGAGCTTCTTTATCTATGCATTGTGGTCAATCTGGTGAAAGCAAACCGTGGGGAAGGAAAGAAGAAAAGAAAGCTGAAGGAAAATAAAGGGTTAAGAGAGAAGGCTCAAGAATTCAACAATATTTTAGGTAAATATTTGTCTTAATTTTTGTAGATAGTTTAGTTAAAAGCTAAAATTAAGAAAGTTATGGAACCAATTCCATGGGTTTGTAAGAAATTGGGTTTTGAGCAAGAAATCAAATTAAATTCATGATCATGGGAATCAATTTAGAAATTAATTAGTTTAAGTTTGATTTTCATTATCCTCCATGAATTTGGGGTTCATCTTTGCATGCATGATAGAATTTCAAGTTTTAGATTTAAATCATGTGTAAAAAGGACTTATGAGGTTAAATTTGAGTTTGCATGTGGAATCATAAGCAAGAAGATGTAGATAAATTAGCTCAAGAATAAGAATATGGAAATTAATTTGAAATGGGTTACATGCATGTGGATGATTAAGAAATTGATGTTGAGATTAAATATTTGGAGTTTAATATTACATGCATTGTAAATTTTCAAGATTTTATAATTTAATTCATGTCTTAAAGTGAGATTAAATTGTGATATAAATTAAGGTAAACAATCTCATATTTTGAAAAGAAAAATGTTTTATAAACATCAAGTTTATGGGAAAATTAGAATTAACCCTAATGTTAGATAAAGTGTTGATGTTATAATTAGATTTTAATCCATACTTGTAATTTGGGATTTTATTTAAATAAAACATATTTTGGGATATCTATGGTTATGAATTAAATTGAGGTTATGAATTAAGTTAAGATTAAGATTATGGAAACTAGTTGGAAAATTTATAAGAATATAAAACTAGTAATTTTGATGTCAATTTCATGCATGTGAATAATTTTCTAAGGAATTTATGACTTTAATAAATGGTTTTCCATGTTTGTATACTAAAATACATGTTTTGAAGCCTTGAATACCAAACTTGAACTTTAATTGCAATTTTGAAATTTCAGAATTTTCGTTGTTCGCTCGAGCGAGGGAAGTCTCGCTCGAGCGTGAAAATCAAGCTCCCAGTAGTTTTTCAAATTTACAGTTCGCTCGAGCGACCAAAGTGGCGCTCGAGCGAAGACCCCATTTTCAGCACATTTTGGAAGGTTGCATTTAGTTCATATTTTTATCCTCGTCTCTTTCCAAAACATTCTAGACATGATTTATGACTCTATAAAGATTAATAAGCTACTAATCAACATAGATTAGTTAGTTAAGGAATGAATCATTGATCTTGTGGTAATTATTTAAGAAGCTAAGTAAAGGATCAACCTATTTGGAAAGAGGGACTTAGTAACAAAAGAATATGTGAAATAAGAACCCAGTTTACTTAATTGAGAAAGAATAAACGTAGTAGAACTTCAGACTATACAGACTAGAGACTTGAAAGGACAAGTTTAATCAAGGGAGTAATATTGTATTTCAATGTGTATATGTTATATGTTTGTGTAGGTCACGCGCCATTGTCTGCCCGATTTATCTGATATATCCAGTCTGTCTGATTTGCCTCTGTAGCCCTCTGTGAGTAATAACTTTGTAAAGTTATGTTCAATGTTATGTATTTTCAGTATACTATGATACGAAATGATTGATTCTTTGAAAAGCTATGATATGTTGGAAATGAATGAATGAATGTCCAGTTTTTCTGAAAAGTATTTGTGGCACCCTTAGTCCGGATGGCCCTCGCCCGGGGGTAACAATACCATGGCCTATGGCCCTTGCCTGGGGGTAACAATACCATGGCTACTTGCGCGCAAGATATAGACCTTTATGGTTGTTGGTACCAACTTTGTTGTGGTCTTAGGACCTGCCTGTTGTGGTCTTCGGACCTGCCTGTTGTGGTCTTAGGACCTGCCTGTTGTAATCTTCGGACCTGCCTGTTGTGGTCTTCGGACCTGCCTGTTGTGGTCTTAGGACCTGCCTGATCTGATAGCTAATGGGTGTACCACATATGATCTTATGCAAATCCTGAGTTGATTATGAATATGAGCATGTATCTGAATCTATTTCTGATTGGAAATCTGAATATGCATAAGACTGTTTCTGATGAGATTATGTATCTGATATAAACTCTGATTTCTAACTCTGTGATGGACATCATTCATTAAACCCTTTACTCTGTTATTATTCACTGGGCTTTAGCTTACTGTATTATTTATGTATGTAGGTGATCAGGCGCGTGGCCAGGTTTAGAGGCATCTGTCTAGAATCTGTCTTGTCAGCCAACTAATGTGCCTCTCGTGGAGGCTCTGAATGTGTCAAGTGGTTATTGCTTAGTAACTTAAAGTTTAAGTTCGGTTTTCGTGTTTGGTTAAGCAAGTCTTGAATATTTTGTAAATAGGGCTAAGTTCCTTTTTGGTCTAATCTGTGTATATATGGTGACTTAAAGTTAATGTGAATATATATATATATATATATATATAAGTTTTAAATTTTTTTTTTCTGTCTCATATAAGCCTGCACAGCTCAATGGACATTGTATATTATTATTTGCTTCCGCTAGCCCCTAATATTTTGTTAATCTGTTCAGAGGCCGTAGGCAATCCTCGGATTACTGGCCGGTTACGGTGCCAAACCTATAGGGGCGGGTTTGGGTCGTGACAGTAAAAGCATCAAATTCATTAGGAAGACCATTCAGTGTGAGTAAAACAAGATCTTCATCATCAATAATGACTGAAGCAAGGGCTAACTGATTGACAATTTCTTTGATTTTGAACAAATATTCTTCCATTGAATCTGTCTTTTTGGCAACATTGTTTAATTTGTTCTTCAACTGATGGATGTGTGATTTGAAAAGCGTAGTAAACCTCTCGTGCAAAGCAAACCAGATCTCAGATGAATGTTGACATTGCAATACAGTAGAGTAGATTGAAGGACACAAAGTTGCTGCAATACAACTCAACATGTGAGAATCAACAAGATTCCATTGAGGTGATCGGGATTAGGAACCTCTGTTCTAGTTGAATTTGTGATCATAGCAGAAGGACGCGAAATTGTACCATCAACATAGCCAATTAGATTTGTAGCTTTAAGAATATTCTGAATTTGGCTTTTCCAAATCACAAAATTACTGGAATTAAGCTTCACAGTAATGAATGAAGACAGATTAGAGATCAACATTGTGAGATTAGATGGAATCGAAAAAGAAGAAGATAGATTGGCCATTGATGATAGATTGGCCATAGATCTGAGCTCAGAGGAGCTTTACAGCTCTGATACCATGAAGAATTTTAGACTCAAGATGAATTCTTATTATTTTTCTCAATGAATGATTTGTACAGATTACATTGTATATATAGATCAGTTGGGAGTTAGTTATAACAAACTCCTAATACACAATGATATACACACTAACAAACTCCTAAGCTAACTGACTTTGTAACTAACTGATCTGATGTGGCTGTAGTTGCACTAACTGAAGCAACTGAAGCTGGGGTTGACTTAACTGTTGAGCTGATATGGGATGAAGGCTTAGTTGCTGCTGCTGAGCTAAGCTGGGATGATGAAGTATTCTCAACAAAATGCAATGAAGAACACATCAGTAGGAGTGGATGATGATTTCAAGGAAAAGAAAAAAAAAAAAAAAACCCACACATACAAATCTAATATATGTCAAAACAGTTACAAATCTAAGAGATGTTGAACATCACAAAATTTCGTAATATAAATCACAAAATAATAAGACTTTTCTTGTCATAAAAAAAGGATAACTTTTATGACAAAGTGACATAGTTTTGCTTTTCATAATTTTAGGGTGCACATCATAACTTCACCATTCGTAACTTTGATCATAATATGGCATAACAAATCATAAAAAAATGTAACTTTCACCACAAAAAATCTAAACTGTTTTTATGATGTGCCCCTTTTTAAGGGTGCATGTATTAGCCTTTCTTCTTATGGCCACACCCCAATCCTCCCACGGAGAAATATGTACGTCTAAAAGATCTTTCATATTGTTGCCAATCCCAATGTTAGTTCTATACATACAAATTATTACTCAAACAAAAATGGATTAGGCAAATGAAACAAGAGGAAGGGAGTAATTACATATCCATATGTATCCCATATAATTAATAGGGTAAATTACACTGACACCTCTTGAGATTTATGTTTATTACAGTTTCCCTCTTCACATTTGGAAAATTACACTGACCCCCCTGTTAATTTAATTTTATGTATGATGATTATTACGGTGAGGGGGGAACTATTATGTAGCTTTAAATTTCAGGGGGCAATCTGTAATGAAACTTTAAATCTTAGGGAGGGGGATATAATTTTCAAAAGGTGAATGGGAAAACTGTAATAAACATAAACCTCAAGGAATGTTAATGTAATTTACCCTAATTAATATATATGACTATATATTTTGCAAATCCCTCAAGTGTCATATCCTACACTACATTTTTTGAAACATGTCTTAAATGTGTCACATGTCACACGCCTGTGTTCGTTTTTCTTATATCCTGGCCTAATATTGTACATATGTGTGTTTGTGTCTATATTAATATGTAAGGAATTTGAAAAAAAATCACTTTGCTTTGTTTGGGTTCTCTAAGAACACTTTTTAGAAAATTTTACTTTCTTATTTTTCGTATTTTTTTTGTTTTTACTAAATTTTTTTAATATTTTAAGCAATTTTTTTTTAAAATTTTTTTAAGACACATCTAACATAAATACACTTAAAAAGTTTAATTTTTGTGAAAAAAATCTTTAAAAAATTCACTAAATACCAAAAATATACAAAATATATATATATATATATAAATTCAATATATTTTTCATATTTTTGTGTATTTATTAATTTTTAAAAATATTTTTTCACAAATATTTTACTTTTTAGATCATCTAAGTAAGATGCATCTAAAAAAGTAAAAAAAAATGCTTAAAATTTTAAAAATATTTACTAAAAATAAAAAAAACAAAAATTAAAAAATTCAAACTAAACACATTGAATGTGATTCTTTTTTTAAGATTCTTGACAGGAAGTACTTCCACTAGGGGGTTGTTTGGGATAAACTAAATAAGTGCACTTTTTGACTTTTTATGAAATATGGGTTGGGTATGGGTTGAGTTTGAAGTGCTGTGGTAGAGACGTGATGTGACTTAAGATGATATGTACAGTGATTTTTTGACTTTTTGACTTTTTTAGGTTATGCCAAACCAAGCCTTAGTGGTATTTTGGGAAGATGGTAAAAAGCAGCTTTTTTGCTTTTAACCAAGCTTTTTGGGAGTGATTTGGGAAGTTGGTAAAAAGTTGTTTTTTTTTTGGATTAATATTTATTTATGGTGTCACATCACACTAAAATGACTAAAATATCCTCACCCAACTTAAAAAAATTACATTTTATCCAAACTCACAAACTATAAACATTAAGGATAATTACGTAATTTTTCAACCTACTTTTTGACACTTTCCAAATGAGCAAAAGCGCAACTTGGCGTTTTGCTCAAAAAAGCAACGCAGCGTTTTTCTTCCTTTCCAAAAGAGCCCTTAGTCAAGTATCGTTTATTTCGTTATTTATTTACTTTTTATTTTCTTTCAAAGTAGAACCTATAAAATACAACTTTAAACTTATCGTATTGATCTTCCGGGACAGGGAGGACAGTGCTTGAAGCAGCTTGCTCAATTTTATGGTTCGCCTCTGTAAGATGCAGCCCGATTGATGTGAAAATTTTGTTGGCTGATATTGGTCACCAACTGTGCACAAATTGGAAAAATGCCATGGGGATAGCCAAGCAATGATCTTAAAGGCCTGATGGAGTACTTGTCTCTATGAAGGAGAAAGGAGGAAGAGAAGTTCCATATTTGATGGTGATTTGCAGTTACATGGTAAAGACTGTTTTTGGGGGAAAAAACTTGTGACATCCTTACCAACTGATATAGTAGAATAGAGAGAGAGTATAGATATGAAATTAGGGAAAAAAGTTTAAATTAGAAATAAAAACAAAGATTCACTTTTGAGGCATTCAATCCATGAAATGTTTTATTCTCATGATGTATCCAAAGCCCATGAATGCAAGGAACTGAATAGAAAAAAGAACTTATGGTTCTCTCTATATTATACTGTTTGCCACTATTGGGGCAAGTCTAATGGTGGAGAAATTGTAGCTTTATTTTTATCTTGGTCATCAACAGAAATATGGATTGCTTTTGCTGCGTCAATGAGTGTGGGTGGGCTATGATTCTATGAATGTTGGGAGTTGGATGTTCAATTGTAGTTGTTTCATAAGCTACCTGAAACCTTATCAAGACTCCATCAACTTTATTAACCAGGATTACCTTTGGGCACCAAGTGGATGATATTGGTGGTTTGCTAAGTGGTTGATAAACTGCAAAAATGATATTGTAATAATATCTATCATGTTTTGTTTGTCTAATATAGGTAGTAAGATTCATTAAATCAATGTAATTTTAATACATGAGAAGGTAAACACAATTTAATAAATAAATATGATCATTCTAATACTATTGTTAGTCTATTATTGGATTGTTAACTTCTTGCCTCTAGGCTCTACGTTATTGAAAAACCTCAAAGTAAAGGGTTGTTTTGTGTATTTTGTTTTTAGGTATTGAATACATTTGAAAAGTTCACTAACCACATAAGAAGATCTGCTTGTTGTAGGCCATTGTTAGGCCATTGTTCTTATGGAATGTAGGCATATTTTTACTTACAACTTTGTGTAACAAGATTACTGATTCCTAACAAGATTACTTACAATTTTATCTATCAACTTTTGTAAATGCTACATGTGGGGAAGTATTTTGTGAGTGACAATACGTGGCTAAGGTGACGCTGAAGTGTTAGCCGAGATGCTACGTGGCTTGGTCATGTTTGCCGAGATTATCTAGGCTAGGCCGAGGTTATCTGCGGAGATGCCGGAATCCGAGATATTCGGATAAGGAAAAAGAGTCCTAGAACAGGGGAGGGTCTCAATTAGGATAAGGATAAGACTCATGAAGAGTTTATCTCTACCTAGCCGAGAGTCCAGGATGAGTATTGAGACTAAAGTGAGGCTTTTAAAGGGATTAGGTCACTACTGGTTATAAAAGTAAGACACCCTTATGGGTCTAAGGTAAGTCCTTTCTGGTGAGTTTTGAGTACTTTTTGCTATTTGTGAGAGATATAGTTTACTAGCTTGATCATCGGAGTGCCCCAAGTCGACGAACCACCACAGAATTCTCATCTTCTTGTTATAAATAAGGAAAGTAAAGCGCCTCTCTAGATTCTAAAGAGAGAAAGCTCCCCCCCATGGATTATGGTGATTTGTGTTGAGCTAGTTCTTCTCATCCTTGAGTGAGAGTGAGCTGGTGAGTAGATTTAGAGATATAGATGTTATTATTACATCAGATTTGTGTGACATATATAGATCTGTTTATGTTTCCAGAAACTTTTAAAGCTTTTGAGGTCTTGTTTGTGTAGGCTGTGAGGCCTATGAATGATAAATGGTTGGGATCATTTGGATCATTTTGTCTGGTTGTGGGTCTTTCTTTGGGCTCATTATTTGCGAGTTTGTTGTGGTTCGTGGTGGAAGTTCGACCGGAAGACTGTGAAGACGTCCGGTTGGTTGTGGCGGCAGAGAGTCTTGCTTTTATGTTGCCTTTGTGTTTCGGTTTGTTTAGCGGAGTTTATGGCGAATTTTCAGTAGTCTCGCTGGAAGAGTTTAAGGAAATGTATCTCTAGGGCTGTTGCCATGGCTAATAATTCTGAGATATATATATATATATACACATATTAACACTTTGAACATCCCAAATAATAAATCAAAATTGACTAAAAATTAGATCAATACATCTCTCAAAAGCTAATTTATTCACATCCCCATAGATCAAAGGCTTGATAAAATATTTTAAAATAATTTCATTCAAACCCACTTTGTCTGTTCCAAAAAAAAAAAAAACATTTGCAGAACTTTATGAATGAAATTGAGGGATTCCAAAAACAGTTCAAAATGGAAAAGATCCGCCATCTAAGTAGATCCATTGTGTTTTCGTGTTCTCTCCTCCTTGATTGTGTGAATCCTAACTCCGACTAATCCAAATTTGTTTCAATAGACGAACAAACGAGGTCGTTGGTAGAGGCGGTGGGCAGGCAAAAGGCGAGGGCTGCGATGGTGGCAGAGAAGTAATGGAAGTTTGTCGGCGAGAGAGAAAGAACATGGGTTCTGTTTGAAGAGGTGTTCTTTTTCTCCTCTCTCTCTCTTTCTCTGTGTTTCTTTCTTTCTCCTCTCTTTCTTTTCTTTAATTTTGTTTTTTTTGTTTTTTTTGTTTTTTGAAATTTTGCCTCAAAACGATATTGTTTTGGGGTGCCGCAGGACTTGTCACAGGCGGCAGAGGATCCATACTCAAGCGACACTACCCCCTAAGAGCTGAAACACTATTGGTTTGGCATAACCTACAAAAGTTAAAAAGCCAAAAAGTTACTTATAAAGTCAAAAAATCCATACTATTTGGGAGAAACTTGTGGGGGAAGCCTAAAGGGTAAAATTATTATTTTGTCATTTGAATTCAACTACTCAAAAATCAAAAAGTCAACAAGGGTATAATGGTCATTTTGATTCTATTACAATATTTTATTACACATCTTTTCGTAAAAAGTCAAAAAGTTATCATAAACATACATCTTTTTTTTTTTCTCTACTTTTTAAACCAAAAAGTCAAAAATCTATATAATATGGAAGAAAGGTTTTTGAAAATGTCCCAAATGTATCAGAGATACATTTGGTTTTAACGGCCAAGATGAATCCTAAGTTCATATACATTTAGATCAATGGTCTATATACATTTAGTTCCCACCCATTTGAGCTCATCTCTCCCTCTCTCCCACGTTCTCTTCAGCTCCCTCTCTCCCACGTTTTCTGTCACATTATTGTCTCTCATCACCACAGCCATTGAAGACCCTTCGATACCCACCCTCCCTCTTCGCTACGCTACTCCTCCTTCCCTTACAATCCTTCGAACTCGGCTCCCTTCGCTATCCACGCTACCGACGCTGCTCTTGCAAGGTCAGATTGAGTCTTTTCACTCGATCTCTGCCTCTTCCCTTCTCTCTTTATTTTTGTTTTTAACTAATTTCCCTTGCTACAGTTCCAACCCCTCTCTGTTCTTTGGGTTTGATTGGTGTGATTTATTTTTTACCCTTCTCTCTCTGCTCTTTTCCTTCATTTCATGAATACATAGCAAGGAGATTGTATATTAAAGTTTTGTTTATTAATTACATGTTTTGTATTGAATTTTACAGATTGATTTACGGTTTCCTATGCCAAAATTGAATTTTCTATGCCAAAATTGCTTTTTCTGTTTGTTTTTAAGTACCATGTTTTCATGAATTAGTCAATACATGGATTTCAGATTTGGGGGTATTTATAGATGTTATAAATATGGTTATATTTCTCAAGTTTACTACTAATCGATGGATTTCAGATGGATTTCAGATTTGGTATTTATAGAATATGGTATTTATAGATGGATTGATTATTGCTTAAACAAATATTCTGAATATTTATGAATATGG
The DNA here is from genome assembly GCA_030407325.1 of Camellia japonica. NCBI lineage: Eukaryota > Viridiplantae > Streptophyta > Magnoliopsida > Ericales > Theaceae > Camellia > Camellia japonica. Next base: position 17,738,777 of record JAPPVO010000007.1, on the reverse strand, counting down.
TTACTTCATAAATGAAGGAAAAGAATGGGTGAAGGAAAAGAATATTCTGAAGTATATTTGTTTATTGCTTTTAAACAATTTTACTATTGAATTGCCACCAAATATTCTAAATATTCTGAATACCAAATCTATAGCAATTCTGAAGTATATTCTGAATATTTATGAATATGGTTACTTCAGAAATGAAGGAAAAGAATGGGTGAAGGAAAAGAATATTCTGAAGTATATTTGTTTATTACTTTTAAACAATTTTGCTATTGAATTGCCAAGTAATATGGTTACTTACTATTGAATTGCCACCAAATATTCTGAATACCAAATCTATAGCAATTCTGAAGTATATTTTGAATATGTATGAATATGGTTACTTCAGAAATGAAGGAAAAGAATGGGTGAAGGAAAATAATATTCTGAAGTATATTTGTTTATTGCTTTTAAACAATTTTGCTATTGAATTGCCAAGTAATATGGTTACTTGCTATTGAATTGCCACCAAATATTCTGAATATTCTGAATACCAAATCTATAGCAATTCTGAAGTATATTCTAAATATTCTGAATATTTATGGTCATGTATTTCATATTTCTCAAGTTATAAATATGTGGGTATTTGTGGGTATTTATAGATGTTATAAATATGGTTAAATATTTACAGAATCTGTTGGTTTCAGATTCTAAGAATTTTTTAAACTGAAATGGAGTACTTGGGTTTTTTTAACTACTTTCATGGTGTTGCTCTGTAAAATATTCTCACTCATTATGAAAGACGTGAATATCACAAAGAGCTTAACATTCTCTATGATTTCAAGAGCAGGGTTATCTTTTCTTTGTTTGGTTTTTGTTCTGTTATTATAACCCAGCAAGTAAACAAGGGCAAGCAAGCATAGGATTAGTATCCAGAGTTTAAAGTGCATTTTCTTTGGCTGAGTGGATGAGATAAAGGCTGAAATGGAGTACTTGGGTCTTTAAACTACTTTCATATTGTTGCTCTGTAAAATATTTTCACTCTCTCTATGGGAGCTTGCATTTTAAGATTAGTATCCAGAGTTTGGTAATGAGGTGCGGTGTTGAAGAGAATGAAAGAGTAGAGAAAAAATGTTGATTTTTGTAGCACCTAATTTTTTTGCTTTGTTGAAGAGAATGAAAGAGTAGAGAAAAAATTTAAAGCTGAATTTTGATGGTTGCTGCAACTGTTGAATAAGATGTTTTACCAAAGGTCCTTCACCATGCTATTTTGTTTCAAAACAAAAACAGGACAAATTGAATCTCATAACAATAGCGCATTGTCCAAGTTTTGTACCAATATAAAAACCTCAAACATCAAATGTCAATTCACAATGAAAGGCATTATTTATCAACCCAAAAAAAAAAAAAAAAATCACATAAAGGCATTATTGTTGTTTCTGATGCATTCTAATTCTAAACACTTATGAGTTTGCTAAATACTTTTGAAATACTGATATGAAGTTTTTCTATATTTATTGGGTTTTTTTTGTGTTTTTCTATTGTTTTTTCTTTCTTTCTTTGGGAGTGAGGATTGGTAAGCTGTGATAAATTTTGTTTTTGTTGCGGCAAGGGGTTGGTTGGATAGTTTGTTTATGGTCATGTATTGCTTAACAAATATTCCAATTTTATTTAGAATTTTCAGAAGTATTCAGAATTTTCAGTTCAAGCTTGGAAGCAAAATGAATCTGAATGGGTGATTTGGGTTTGTTATTGAATTGCCAAGTAAATGGGGGTTTTGGGGCTATATTGATTTGTAAATCATGGGGGAATTAAGTTAGTTAGAGTTTGTTGTTGAATTGCCAAGCAAAGAGTTTGCTTTTTGAATTTAATCACATAATGTAATGAAATCTCTTCTTTGTATACCAAAGACCTTAGGAACACTTATTTCTTAAATTTTCCCTCTAACATTATGTGATCAATTAAGGGAAGTTACAAAAAGTAAGAGTAGAAAAAAATAAAACCCAAAGAAAATATTGATTGATTTTTGTAACTTAATTCTTTTATCAGTCATTAATTTATATCTGTGTTGACAATGTGTTGTGTTTTTTGGTAGTGTTTGCATTGGGTAATCTATTATTATTGTGCAACATTGTTTGTGTTTAGTTTGAATTGGGTGGTCTATGAAAAACCTTTTAATAGTGTGACAATGCGTGTGTTTGTTTTGAATTGGGTAGTCTCTTTTAATTATCATATTGGCTCTTTTCTGTATTTTACAGGTGAATGAAGACTAGAAGCGAATGGTAATATCGGCTCCCTTTTATAGGTCTACATTTTTTTAAGGTTAAGTTTTTCTTATCTCTCTAATGATTTTGTAGTTATTGTTCTGGGAGTTACAATATTAAACTAAACGTGCACTTCTTTGATTGATGAGTGTTGAAAGAGTGGCAATCTCGAGTGAGCAACAATTTGTGCATACTTCGTTCAATTTGTTTGAAAAGATATGACAATCTCTTTCATCTTTATCCTAAATGGCATCCAAAGTGGTAAACTCAGATGAATTTTATAAAGTTTTATGTTCCACAGTAATCTTAGTAGTGAAAATGGATTTTTTTTTTAAATATATATTTTTGGAAGGGTGACACTTTTGCGAAGTAAATTTTAAATTTTCTACTTTTTTCCACGGTATGTACTATGAAAATATGTCATATTCCTAAATACTCTCCTATTTAGACTTTATGTTCCTAAATAATTTTTTGAAATATGTCACGTTCCTAAGTACTTTTGCTTTTTTGATCTTCTTCCTTATTCATGCTAAATACTCTACCACTGTTGGTTGGATATGAATCTATAGGAATTGGATGAGATAAAGAAGCTTTTGAAAGAGTCAAGGGTTGTTCATTGATAGAAGGAAACAAACCAATGACACCCTTGAACTCTCCAATTAAGGTAATCTCTTCAAACTTTTATGTTGTATAATTTATTTATTATTTTTTATAGATAAAAGATTCAACCATTTAAGTTGTTTATATGGGAGTGCCTTTAGGCACAAAGTGATATGCTAGCAATTCATATTAGGCATTTTTTTCCCTCTGAATAACATTCCTTTAAACCGTTTAATTTGATTTGATTTTTTTATTATTTATTTTATATATAGTTACTAAAATGATTATTGGACCACTTTAAAGTCCTTTTATTATAGTTATTTTTTAATGCAACAATTTCAATTTTAAAATTGTCGTAGTTGATGTAATTAATGACTTCCAAATTAATCATTTGTGTAATTACTTTTATTTAAAGTACTTTTTCATTTACATGATTAGTTTAGTCACATTAGGACATTATATGAATGCAATGATTTTGTAAATTCAACCAATGGACTCTTAACAGAATTATAAAATTAATGAGTTAATTTGTTTTAAAGCTATAAAGCTGAGTTCGAGTTTTTATTTACTAAGATTCAAATTCATGGTCAAATGCATGGCTTCTTTGTGTTAATGATTAGGATTTGAATTTTTCAATTAATTGATTTTGAAATTAATATCTTAATTGGTTTGAATTTGTAGTTTCATACTTTTCAAACTTTCATTAGCAAAAGTCTTCTTATTTTTTTAGAATTTCTTATTGGTTGTTGAGAATTTCATCATGCTATTTGAGTCATTTAGAATGTTTCAAATTTTAAGCAATTTGTTAAGTTTTATATATTCCAAACCTTCTATCTTTAAAGCTTCGTCTTAAGTATTCCGATATTCGTTTAGACACTTCTTATAAATGATTTGGTAATTGTTTTGGAATGTAGGAGAGCTTAGGCATCATTAGTTTTACAGTTACTTTTGTCACAATTGATTTTTGCCCTTTTGCTGATGAAGAAACTTATCTTGATTTGTCATTTTCAAGTGTATGCAATTATGCATTTCATTTTCAAGTGTAAATCTGAAACTTTGTCATGTGTATATGTGAAAGTAATTATGCATATGTATTTTCATAGCAAATGGGTTTTATTCTGTAATGTGTCCGTTCATAATTTTTTTTAGAATCTGTTGGGTTCAGATTGTAATTGAAACTTAGCATATGTATCAAATGGGTTTGGTTTCAGTCTTTTTCCCCTTTTAGTGTTGTTGTCTCTCCCCTTCTCTCCATGTCAGGCTGTGACTACTATAAACAGACAGGTTTTTTTAGGGTTTTGTTTACGGGTCATTTAGGTTTTTTTAAAATCAATCTAATACATTTTAGTTCACTGGAAACTCCTACAGCTTTTGAGTTTGTGAATTTTTTTTCAAAAAAAAAAACAGGGTTTGGTCAAAACCTCCCACTTGAGGGCATTGTAAAAGTTATATCTGACAACATTGTATTTTCCAATGATGCAGTGTTGATGTGATAAAATTGTCACTTGGCTGGTTCTGTTTTTTTATTAAATAGAATGACCATTGTATTTTTTTTTTTTTTGGCGTTGTAAAAATTAACTCAACTAACTGGTTGGGGGCTGAAGGAAGGTTTTTACTAATCCCATAAGCCTGAAATATTGAATTCTCTTGATTCCACAGATTTTAGAAGATAATAAGCCTGAAGATATGCAAGTAAGGATGTCTAAAACCTACCTTTTTTTCCTTCGTGTCTTTTCATTTTTGTGAGGTTCCCATTAAAGTGTTTACATTCTTTGCAACAGGTAAATCCCTCTAATTCTAACTAATTAAATTATTTATTCCCTCAAGTCTTTTTATTGGCTGTTGTAAACTCCCACAGCTTCTGAGTTTGTGAAACTTCCACAATTGTTTGAGTTTGTGAATTTTTTTTCAGATAACATTGTATTTTCCATAATATAATCAAATCCAATTTTTTGACTTTCAGTGGAAACTCCCACAGCTTCTGAGTTTGTGAAATTTTTTAAGTTTGTGAAACTCCCACAATTTTTTTAGTTTGTTAATTTTTTCAGATAACATTGTATTTTTCAGTGATACAGGGTCTGGTCAAAACCTCCCTCTTGAGGGCATTGTCAAAATTATATTTGATAACATTTTATTTTGCAGTGATGCAGTGTTGATGTGATAAGATTGTCACTTGGCTGGTTCTATTTTTTATTAAATAGAATGATCATTGTAATTTTTTTCCCAGTAAAATTTTTTTCGATTAAAGGCATTATAATTTCTTCCTTAACCTTTTATAATGTATGCCCTGGAATTTATATAGATTTGGTTAAACATCAAACACATTCCCTTACAGTAGATGATCAGAAAAACTAGTAGTTGATTGTAATTTATCTATATAGATTTGGTTTAATGATCAGAAAACTGGTAGTGTAGTGTGCTTGATACATATATGGTTGAAGATCATCTAGCATGCTTAATACACCATTGAGGGTTATTCTTTGTTACTTTTTAATCTGAATGTTATTCTTTGTTTTTTTTTCATTACCAAGGTGAGTTTAATTTGGTTGTTGATTTAGAATTTTTTTTCCCTATTTGTTGGTGTGCTTTTTTTATTTTTATTTTTTTAAAGTACATTAGTTAATGACAAGGCTTTTTTTTTCCCTTTGATTTGATGTCCAAGTCTGAATTTAGGACTTATTTGTTCTATTTTTTTTTATTTCATACTTTAATACTAATACAATTTGTTATTGACGTGATGAACATGAGCATGGAGAGAAGCGTATAGATCACCACTACAGGTGGTGATGGTGTAGTTGGTGGTGGTGGCGGTGGTTTGTTGGTGAAGGAGAAAGGAAGGCCACGAAAGTATGAATCAGATGGTAACTTGAGACTACCATCTATATCATCACCACCATCAGGTTTTTCTTTCTCACCTCCTTTTCCTTCTTCTTCTTCTTCTGAGTCATCTTCTTCCAAAAGGGGTTGTGGCAGACCACTTGATTCTGGTAACTGCCTGCTGCTTGCTTCTTTAGGTGAGTTCAAATCAAGCCTTTAAATCAACCTTTTCCCTTGAGATTGATAATTTAGTTGTGTACAACCTTTCCCTTTGCTGCAATTCAAGACTTCTTCTATCAAACACATTGAAAACAATAGGTACGGTTTAACTTGATTTTTATTTTTTTTGAAGTACATTAGTTAGTGTGATTTGTAGGTTGTGGATGAAGTCTTAACGAGGCAGAAAGAGATTGAATGGTGAGCTTTTTGATAAGTGTATAGGTAGTGTTATTGCACATGGTTAAATTGGAATGCAAGTGTTTATTCATTCTCTTCATGGGTTTTAGGTTCATTGAAGGAGATTTTGATGCGTATGTGGAAAGAATTCGAAAACCTTATGTATGGGGTGGAGTGCTTGAGTTGCTAATGGCATCCCATCTTCTCAAGTGAGTTCTATTCATTGTTTCAGTGAAACATTTATGTTGTTCGTATGAAGCAATTTATGTGCAAAAACCAATATCATAGTGTTCATCAAAGTGTTTTTGCATATTGGCTCATATACAATGGTATTTGTCTATTTATGAGTTTGACAGAAGGGTTTGTTTGTCTCATCAAAGTGTTTTTATATTAAATTTATAATCTATATAATAAGATTGAAGGGTTGTGATTACAATTATATTCTAATCCCAATATTATTTACACCATGCCTTCAGGCACGGGCATATACTAGTACACTTATATAGCACATTACAAACAACCATTTAATATAATAGTATAGATATCCATCATCATGAAACAAATGGTTCCCATGCTGTAAAGTAATGCTCCAGCAAAACTTCTAATGAAAAATACATTGGAACCTTAAGATGAGAGAGGGAGACAGAAAAAAACATTTGTTGAAGGAAGACGAAGAGGGGTTGGATGGATGAGTGAAAGGGGCCCCTACTTCTAATTGAAGAAACAAAATCCAAACATTATCACATCTGTCTACTTCTTGCATGACAAAAATGGGAGCAGTGCCTTTGCACAGTAGTTTCCCAGTTCTCGAAGTATGGACACGTGGTGCTCCATAAAGTTTTGATTGATAAAAAAGGATGAGGGTTCACTATTTATGTTAGGGATGAAGAACAACATAGGACTAAACATCATATTCCAAAATTATTAAATAATTTCTCCTGAAAAAGAGGTACTAATTAGGTAAACTTGGGTCTACTTTATTTTATTTAGGACGTTGATTTTAAAATCTGTATAATTTATTTTATAAAAAGGTTTTGCTAACTATCGTTCTAAGGCTGTTATCCACCCCCAAAGTGACCCAGTGGTAAGAGCGTACACGTGACTGTGTGGGTAAGGCGCACGGTTACGGGGTTCGATTTCCCCTGAAATTAAACTTGAAATTTAAGTGGGAGTCGCGGCAGCAGGTTGTTGTGATTGCTCCCCCGATGATTAGTCAAACAGGTCAAAAACTAGAGCCCAGATACTTCGGTTATCATAAAAAAAAAAAGAAAAGAAAAGAAAAAAACCTTCTAAGGCTGTTGGTTAAGATTAAGAATATAATCTGAATTTATGACATGATGTGACGGTTATTTTTCCCTTTACATTTATTGAATCTTAGATAATATATATATATATATATATATATATTATATTTCAATACATATTTTATCAATTAATCTTAACCAGCCCTCGTTGGCTAGCATTCTCCTTTATAAAAATACCAAAAACTCCCCCAAACTGGGGAGAGACTGCACTTTTTTGATTCTTTACTTCCTTGGCATTAACCGCAAAGGAATATTTGTACATTTGATGGGCTAATGATCAAATGTTTCTGTGATTTTTTTAAAAATGTAATCTGATTTCATTTACACCAATAATATTCTTCTCTTTATAAGAGTAATAATTATATAGAATACACATAATAAATACATATAACTGTTTGGGAATGGTTTTGTAGTTGGGCAAATTACAAACACATCTCTTAAAATTTACTTAAATTATAAATTATCTCATGTGATTTTAGAAATTACATTATATCTCCTAAGGTTTCTAATTTCATAACAAATAGGTCATTTTATTAATAAATCATCAAGTTAATTAGCAGTTTTTAATAATGTTAAAATTTTATTTTAATTAATAATTCAAATAATTTTATTATTGTATAGGTGAATAGTTAAAAATTTTAGAATGTGTTTGGTTGTGTTTTCAAACCATGGTTCTACACCTTGATTCAAGTATGATGTTTGGAATGTGTTCTGAAATCACGTTTCCAAAACTCTGCATAAAACACTTTGTCTCAGGTGCGATTTTCGAATTTTTTTTTTTCAAATTTAACCTAACCGGTCGTCCCACCGGTGGACCGGAACAGTAAATTTTTTTTATTTTTTTTTGTAATTGACATATGTTAATTTTTATATATTCGAAAAAAATATTTTCTAAATTTTTAAATATTTTTTAGGGGGATGCACCAATAAATCCCAAATTAATAACTTATGCACTGTTTAGTCCTAAAAGTTTTCTTATAGACTGAAAGGTCCCATTACAATGTTAATAACATCAGATACAATGTTAATAACATCAAAGTCATGTTACAAACATTAGATTTCAAACATCTAATGTTCATCAAATTTCAATAATGTTTGAAAATATAGGATGAAAAACATCTAATGTTCATCAGATTTCAATAAATTTTGAAATTATAGAATGAAACATCAGATCATTTACATCATTTACATCATGCTGATGTAAAAATGGGACTAAATGGAGCATAAGAAAACTTTTAGGACTAAATGGTTCAACGTTTCAAAAACTAGGACTTATGGGTAAATTTTTCTATTTTTTATGTGTTTTAATAGAATTTTGAGTTGTATGTTTGGTTATGAGTTGTAAGTTTTTATATCAAATATCATATGTTACATCAAAAATTCTCCACTCAATTCAAAACTTTTCACCAAACAAATTTTCCACACTCAAATCATAATTCTAAAACTCATAAACTCAAAATACAACTCATACTCTCAAATCATATTTACAAAATTCTACCAAACTCAACCTTACTTTTTCAATTAATTCTGTTAAATAAAAAATTATGATAGGGAGGTATTTGTAATTTTTCAAACTACAAAAGACAATTCATATTTTAAGCAAATCTCAAGGGGTGTATTTGTAATTTACCCTTTATAGTTTGAAAAGGTTGCTCCACTAGTTGAGCAACTCAAACAATACTATATGTATTTTGCTTAGTAAAAATACATTAAAAAAAAGAAAAAAAAAAGAGAAATACATTCTGTATTTTGTCCAATCATTTTATTCCAACAAGAATCTATTTTACCTAACCATATAAACTAAATAGGCTAATTTTTAAAAGAAAAATGCTATAAAAAAATAATATTTATGGCATAGCTGTCGACATGATATTTGCAAAATCGTACGTTTTTCAAAAAAAAAAAAATTTCTATAAAAAATAAATAACTTCACAAAAAGTTTAAGAGGACATTCTTAAAATTCTCTATCACATTCATTTATCAAATATAACAAAAATAAAATAAAACAATACTTGTGAAATTGGCGACTAAAGCATAGATAAAACAAGCAATATAATGGTGGGATTACACATTTACCTAGCATTAAACACTAGTTACATGTGGAGAGTAAAAAATAAAAATATGCAAAATAGGCCTGTTTGGTAGAGTTTATAAGCTGCTTATTTCAGCTTTTAGCTTAAATTAAGCTAAAATGTTGTGTTTGGTGCAGCTTAAGTTAATCAGCTTATAGCTTAAATCAAGCTATTTTTCAACTTATCTCAAAAGCTGGTCAGGGGGTACTTAAATTTTTGACTTAAGCGCGCAGCTGGTGGTGGGGGTTAAAATTACTTAAATGCCCTCGTCAATACTCAAATATTAATATTAATTAAAAAATAAAAAATTGTATATTTCTGAAGAAAAAGAAAAAAATCAATATTAATTGAAAAATAAATATTAATTGGTATTAATTATTAATAAATTCATATTGTATATTTTTATATTAATTAAAAAATAAAAAATTGTATATTACTGAAGAAAAAGAAAAAAATCAATATTAATTAAAAAAATCAATATTAATTGGTATTAATTATTAATAAATTAATATTGTATACTTTTGTAATGAATTAATTATTAATTGATACTAATTAATAACAATTGTTGATTATTAATATTAATTGATACTAATAAAAATTAAATATTAATATTAATTTATACTAATTAATAATTTTAGTATTAATTGAGACTAATTAAGCCATTAATTGATACTAATTAATAATTTTAGTATTAATTGATACTAATTAAGTAAAAAATGACAAAATAATCATTTTTATATTATATAAGGGTAGAAAGGACAATTATATAGTAAAAAGCTATTTTACAGCTTATTAACTAAACACTACTCTGCTGCTTAAAGCTATAATCCCACAGCTGCACCAAACAGGTTAACAACTTATGTTCACAGCTATAAGCCATAATTTGTTAAGTTATAATCTATAATCACTTTTTTACAGCTCTACCAAACGGGGCCAATGTCTCTTCTAATAGGGAGCCTATTGAAGACGCAAAAATGAAATTTCACTAGCAAAAATGCCTAAAATGTTCATTTTGTCTCTCGTGTTAACAGTTTTGGAATCATTTCTACATGCCGCAAGTAGCTGTTTCTTTGTGTTTGTGTCTGTTTTGCTCCTTTTCTTTACTCTGCAAAGTCCATGTGAATTTGATTTTAATTTTTCAGGGAAGCTTGTGTTTTGAATTGTATTGTGTTACTTTGCCGATGAAAGTTCCTTATTCAAAAATGGAAAGGAAACTAATAATAAATTGTTGTGATCTAAATTTATTCTAGGTCCAGGGACAACAATCGCAATAAACCCAAGTCGCAATATTTTTTTTATGTGCACATTTCTTTGTTTTATTTTTGTGCAAGAAGTATTACTCTGGTCAAATTTATATGCTTATTCACAACAGAAAAAAATTGGTTTCAGTATTACAAAATCTTATCTTATTTCCAAACTGACGTTGACTAGAGAGAAAATAAAATCCTGTATACTCAATGGAATTTAGTTTTGGACAATGACATGCTTCGCTGGATAATTTAGTATAGTAGGATCGCCCACCCCTGCCCTTGTTTGTTTTTCTATGATCAGCAAAAGGGAACATGCAAAAAAAAAAAAAAAGTTCGCGGAAAAAAACAAAGTCATATGACTAGACAATGAAATAAGAATTAAAGTGTACTATTTGAGGCCTTCTTTTCGCCCACTTCAATTAATTTATAGAATTTTGAGCACCAATGTTCTCTATATATAGCAGACCTCCTAGTCTGAATCGTTAGAGTCTACTTACTATTTTTTTTGTTCTTTGTAACTTATAACTTGTACATTTTTTTGCAGATAGATAGGTTCTACTACTGCTACTAAATCAATGGCTGAAACAACAAGAAGAAGAAGAACACCTCTGCACAGCCCCCAGAGAAACTTCTTTGGGCAAATCAATGTTGCATTTCTCAACATGACATACTACTTCTCACAACAACAGCTACAACAGAGTACCACCTCTGCTTCCTGTCTTGCCATTCTGGCCTTTATAGTCCCAGCTCTGCTCAACTTTGTGCAGATCAAGTATCAAGGGAAGAATGAAATATCCCCGTTCGACACGCATCCCAAATCTGTGAGTGTTTCCATTGCTAGTTTGCTTTTGTATTGCTTCGCTTATGATGCTGAGCTGAGATCTTCTGCAAGTCAAAGCCAGCAAACTTATGCCTTGATTGCTCGCCGAGGGAGGGTGTTGTTTGGTTGGCTTGCTGTGGTGCCTCTGGCTTCAATTCTTTTGCCATACTCACTTGGTCCTCTTCTCTACTCTCTCTTCGTATTGTTCTCCGCAGGTGAGTTTCTGCGCATCCCACTTCAGATGCTATGGAAGTGGCTCCTTCGGATAATCATGGGCAGACTTCATCCCTCGATGATTTCAAATCGGCTCCCTGCTCATCTGTAACTCAAAGAAGTTCCAAGTGACCTACGGAATCTGAACCAATGGTCAATTTTTGTGGGTCAACAGGAACTAATGTGCTGTTGATTATGTTACAACTAAATTAGGAGTGTTTTTTTTTCATGTTCTTTCCCTTTTTATGTGGTCCTTGTAACATTTCCATATATAGCTGCCAATGTTGTTTAATAATGAAATTGATAGTAGTATATGCTACCTAGTATGTAGGTTGTTCCCGGTACTAGGAAACAAAATCGATTTGCTGATTTGCTTAATTTGCTTCCCTCATCAATCTCCAATCCTATTTTGGACTGATTAGGCAATTTTGAGTAGAGACAAGAAGGGCAAGAACTATTTACACCTTGTCAAAAAATTAACCAACTGATCACACAAATCGAGTCCTGTTTTTTCACACCCCTCCAAAAAAAGAAAAAGGGTCATGTTTGTATATTGATTTCGGCTCGAACAATTGCTAGAAAATGATTAATTGCATAGGCTAAATTAATTTAGGTTTGATTTTATGGAGAAGTGTCTATTGTTTAATCTGTTTAATTTAAAATAGTTGTAGTAACTAAGCCATGTATTGTCATGTCATGATGCAGTCTTTGTATTTTCTCCGTTTTTATTGATGTAATTTCTTTGAATTCATTAATAAGGTGCTTCTTTTCTCTGATTATAAAAAAAGCAAAGAAAAAAGAAATAAAAATTGCATCTAATGATCCTCCACTAATTGCATGGATGATTTGTTTATGACTTCAAACTTCCAGCTTCCAAGTGATTAAGAAAAAATATCCTGGCCCAATGTTACGGGTGTGCGTGTGTATTAATTTATAATTAGATATCATAATTTTCTTGAATATGCGTAGTTATGACAGAAATTACTTCCACTCTTCAAATTTAGTCAAGTATTTTCATCTCTCTCTCTTCCTTCCCTCATGTCATACATATGAGGTTTCACCTTCCTTTAAATTTTTCTCTTCCTCCCTCTTCTCCATGTCACACGCATATTTCTTTTTCTTCTCTTTCTCCCTTTAACTTAAAAAGCAACTTACTAAATTATATTAATTGCAAATAATTTGAATAAAGATTTACTGTTAAAAAAAACTTTACTTTGAACATGTTTTTATAATCATCACATGATGATGGATAGAGGAGAGATGTTAAAGGAGATATATGAGTAGAATTAAGATATCTTTGTTCTAAAATTTAAAAGTTTAGATCATTTTGTAATAAAAGTTGATCTTTCATGACTGTAAATTTAAAATTTCACCATTGAATTGTAAATAAATTTAGTGATCCTTGCTACTAGAAAAAATAAATTTAGTTTGTGAACGATATGATTGATTAAAAATGTGAACTTCATATATTAGGAATCTGATTTTGTATTTGCGAACAATACAAGCATGTTAATTGATCTAAAATGATAAAATCTACCATTTTGAATGTGGATATTACACTTTTTGAATATGAAATTCTCATGTTTAGGCCCATCATTTTGCACGTATTATTCACACAAAATTGTGAAATTTTTCATTTTTCTTTTTTAAAGAAGTGTAATGATCTCACCCGACTCCACCATTTTACATAAATCAATATATATATATATATATATATATTGGGGCTGTTTGGAAAGTTGGCTAGGAGGCTTTTTTGGTTAAAATAATCAATAAAGGCGAAATAAGTTAAAATGGTCAATAAGATAAATGTCACATCTAATCCATAATTATTTTGATTGCGTTTGGTAGAGTTTTCTAAATATGATTTAAGAATATAGTTGTATTTTGAGTTTATGAGTTTTGGAATTATGATTTGAGTGTGGAAAATTTATTTGGTAAATCAGTTTTGAAAAGAGTTTTGAATTGAGTGGAGAATTTTTGATGTGACATATGATATTTGATACAAAAACTTACAACTTATAACCAAACACATAACTCAAAATTCTATTAAAGTTCATTAAAAATTTTAAAAAGTTCGGAAAATATTTTTTATTGAATATATAAAAATTAACATGTGTCAATTGCGCAACAAAAAAAAAAAAAAAATTGCACTGTTCTGGTTAGTCGGCTGGACGACCAGTTAACCCAAATTTTTCCGCCTTCGACCGCGTTTTCAAAAGTGATCGTGGAATTAATTTTTGAAAATCATAAACAAACACCGTATGCAAATCAAATTCTGGAACTAACGTTCCAGAGCTCCATCAAACAGAGCTTTTATTTTTTTCTCACAACTATCAAATCAATTACAAAAAAAAAAAAAAATAAATAAATAAATTTTCTAAATACAACTTTTTTTTAACCAGAGTAAAATAGTCAAAAAAATCAAAATCAATTAAAATAGCCCACTTTGTTTACACGAAATCGGACTCTTGCCACTAGGCAGGTAAAAACCGCCGACCTACCCAGTTTGTCCTGTGCTAGATCTGGTTCAGGATGGATTCACAAATTCGGCCCAATTGTGGATCGAATTGGGCTGGATCATACCCAGTTTAAGCACAATTTTAGGCCCAATCCATGGCTCTGTGAGTGGAACTTTTGTTGGGCCTTTGCCTTTTTCTCTAAGGAATCAGACCTGTTTGAAAAACCTCGGTCCAGATCTTGTACTGCGCAGGCTCTAGGTCTAACAGGCTTAGACAGCTCATGGGTGATTCAATTTGCACCAAAATAATAATTCTGAACGCCCAACTAAAATTAAATTTTTTTTTTATCCTAATATAAATTTATTAATAAGACAATACATGTTAAATTTTAAAAATAAAATGTTATTTTTTTTCTCATAGTACACCAAAACCTACTTATTTTTCATATTCAACTCTCTTCATATTCTTCCCTAAGTTTCAATTATTTTTTTTTCATCTTCTTCTTCACTCTAAAATTTCAATTCATCTTACCAAAACTCATCATTATTATCAGCATCATTGTTTCTCATTGAAAAAGTAAAATCAAAATTTTGAGTAATGACAACAGGAAAAAGTAAAATTAAAATTTTGGGTCATAAAAAATGATTTATTTGTAACAAAAACTTAGATTGTTATCTCAATTTTATTTTCAAGCTCAACTTCCCACTACTCCACGTTTAATAATAAAAGATTAAAATTTTATTTTGATATTTTTTATCTAAAAAAAAAAGGTCGTCCTCAATACTCATTTATGCTGTGTTTAATTGGAAGATTTAGAAAGGAATTTGGAAAGAGAAAGGGAAAAAGTATGTGAAACTATGTGAAATGTGAGTATATTTTATTCACATTTTATCCATTTTTTTCATTTCTCTTTCCAAATCCCTTCTCAAATCTTTAATCAAACACAACAATATTGTGTTTGGTTGGAGGATTTAGAAGGGATTTGGAAAGGAAATGAGAAAATGTAGGTGAAATGTGAATAGAATGTATTTACATTTTATCTAATTTCACATATTTTTTTCCTTTTCATTTATAGATCTCTTCCCAAATTTCTCAACCAAACACAACCTAAGAGTTTTAGGTTGTGTTTGGTAGAGTTTTCTAGAAATGATTTGAGAATAAAGTTGTATTTTGAGTTTGTGATTTTTGGAATTATGATTTGAGTGTAGAAAATTTGTTTGGTGAATAAGTTTTGAATTGAGTGAGGAATTTTTGATGTGGCATATGATATTTGATACAAAAATTTACAACTCATAACCAAACATACAACTCAAAATTCTATTCAAAATTCATATTTTTTTTTAAAAATTCAGAAAATATTTTTTATTGAATATATAAAAATTAACATGTGTCAATTGTAAAAAAAAAAAAAATGCACTGCTCCGGTCAACCGGCCAGTCGACCGGTGAGACGTTCAGTCAGATGACCATCTAGCTCAAATTTTCCCACATTGAACAGAGTTTTCAAAAGTGAGCATAGAATTAATTTTTGAAAACCATAAACAAACATAGTGTGTAAATTAAAGCCTGAAACTACCGTTTTAAAACTCTACCAAACATAGCCTTAGTTTTTGTGAGAATAGAGAGAGAAAGGCCAAGTAATGCAACTGTTGAATTTGATATTTTTTTAGATAATATCTTTACGAAAAAAAATCCCCCATTAAGCATGTTGGGTATACCTCCTTATTGGAGTGTGGGACCCAATGGTTTATTAAAAGAGTTTTAATTTGGTTTGGTATTAGTTATAATATATTTTTATATATTATATCTAATTTGTGGAAACCCAATTCAGTTTGGAAACAACTAAGGTTTTGATAAAAAAAACCCTAGATTCACAATATATATATTTGGTATTGTTTTTCCCAAGAGAAAAAGAGGAACGGCTGCCTCATTGTTTTTGGTTTTTCAAAGTGAGCAACCATTGGGTGATCATTAATTGTTGGTGAGATAGTGCTTGGGACATAATCAAATTTGGTGGGTTTTGTCTTGCTGTGTGAGTGCCGTTTGGATCAAAATAATTCGGTGAAGTTATTTTTATTCGGTTTGTTGCTGCTTTGGAGCATAGTTTGGTTCGTTATTTTGGGTCTTCTATATTATGGTTCTGAAGATTTTGGTTCATCTATTTGGTGAGGTCTTTCCTCTTGTTTATTTGTGATTATTTGGAATTCACCTAAGGGTGGTTTTGTGAGACCATTCGTGTCTCGTTTGTAATCGTTTGGAAACTTATTTGGTTGATAGTGGAATCGGATTTCGATCCTGTGGACGTACCTCACATTGAGGGAACCACGTAAAAATTCTTGTGTTGCTTTTGATTTAATTTTTTCGCGTTAATTTTTATTCCCATTAATTGATTTACTTGTGGGGAATCACATATTTTCCCTAACAACTGGTATCAGAGCTTACGGTTTATTTGGGTTTATTTATTTGTGTAAATCAATGGAGGGGAATGTGGGTCGTATGTCTAGCTTCAATGGAAACAATTGGGTAACTTGGAAAACTAAAATGGAGGACCTATTATTTTGTAAAGATTTGTATTGACTCATTGAGCGTGATAGTGGCAAATCTGATGATATAAAAGATGATGAGTGGAAGAAGCTTAATCGAAAAGCCGTTGGTGTTATCTGTCAATGGATTGATGACAGTGTGTTTCATCATGTTGCTACTGAAACTTCGGTACATGATTTATGGAAAAAATTAGAGAGTCTTTATGATAGAAAATCAGCCACAAATAAAGCTTTTCTGTTTCGTAAGTTGGTTAATTTAAAATATAAAGAAGGCAGCCCTATTCCGGAACATCTGAATGAAATAAAGAGTATTGTTAACCAACTTGCTTCTATGAAAATTGTTTTTGATGATGAGTTGCAGGCTTTGATGCTACTTAGTTCTTTACCCGAAAGTTGGGAGACTTTGGTTGTGATGGCTAGTAATTCGGCACCTGATGGAGTTGTCACAATGGACCAAGTCACTAGTAGCATGTTGAATGAAGAAACTAGAAGAAAATCAGCGGGTTCTTCTCATTCAGAAGCATTTGTTGTGAGAGGCCGAAGTAAAACAAGGGGGAGGAGTAAGACTCCTCATGGTCGTGATCAAAGCCGTGACAAATCAAAAGATGGTTCTTTTTCAAAGAAAGACATTGAGTGCTATTATTGCCATGAGAAAGGGCACATGAAGCGGGAATGCCGAAAGCTCAAGAATAAGGAGAAAAGGCGTGACAAAAGTGTGGATAAGAAACAAGAAGACACAACGGCAGTTACTACCGATGATCTCATAGTCGTTTGTGAAGATGATTGTATCAATTTTGTGGACCAAGAGAGCAATTGGGTAATTGATTCTGGTGCTTCTTTTCATGTGACTTCTTAAGTTGATTTCTTCACTACCTACACCGAAGGAGATTATGGTTCTGTTCGAATGGGTAATGAAGGTTTGTCCAAGATTATTGGTATGGGTGATGTTTGCTTGGACATAAATTTGGGCTGCAAGTTGTTGCTTAAAGATGTGAGGCATGTTCCCGACATTCGCCTCAATTTGATCTCTACCGGGAAGCTGGATGATGAAGGCTTTAACAACAAATTTGGTAATGGAATATGGAAGCTCACAAAGGGTTCTTTAGTGGTGGCTAAGTGCAAGAAGACTCATACACTTTATTCGATGCAAGGAAAAATTTTAAAGGTGTTGTCAATGC
This sequence comes from Camellia japonica, assembly GCA_030407325.1. Taxonomy (NCBI): domain Eukaryota; kingdom Viridiplantae; phylum Streptophyta; class Magnoliopsida; order Ericales; family Theaceae; genus Camellia; species Camellia japonica. Next base: position 17,720,898 of record JAPPVO010000007.1, on the reverse strand, counting down.
ACTTGAAGATGATACTTCTACCGAATTGTGGCACAAGCGGCTTGGCCATATGAGTGAAAATGGGCTACAAGTTTTGTTCAAGAAAGAGCTTCTACCTGGTTTGAAAGGTACACATCTTAAAACTTGTGTTCATTGTTTGGCGGGTAAACAACATAGAGTTTCCTTTCATAAAAATGTTGCTTCTAGAAAAGAAAATGTTTTGGGTTGATTCATTCGGATGTTTGTGGTCCTTTAAAAGTTAGAACACATAGTGGTGCACTTTATTTTGTTACTTTCATTGATGATTATTCAAGGAAAGTTTGGGCTTTTCTACTAAAAACGAAAGATCAAGTTCTAGAAGTATTTAAGCATTTTCAGGCCATGGTTGAAAGAGAAACAGGGCAGAAATTGAAGTGCATCCGATCAGACAATGGTGGTGAATACATTGGGCCATTTGATGAGTATTGTCGCAGCCAAGGTATTCGGCACCAAAACACAGTTAAGAAGACTCCTCAACAAAATGGCGTTGCCGAGAGGATGAACTGCACCATTGTGGAAAGAACAATGTGTTTGCTTTCACAAGCTAAATTGCGAAGATCCTTTTGGGGTGAGGCAATGAGTACAGCGGTTGACGTGATCAATTTGTCTCCTTGCTATCCTTTGAATGGTGATGTTCCAGAAAGAGTTTGGACCGATAAAGATGTGTCTTATAAGCACTTGAGAGTGTTTGGTTGCCGAGCTTTTGTTCACATTCCAAAAGATGAGAGGTCTAAGCTTGATAGTAAGTCAAGACAATGTATTTTTCTTGGCTATGGGTGTGATGAATTTGGGTATAGATTGTGGGATCTGGTTGACAAGAAAGTCATTCGAAGCCGTGATGTTGTGTTTCTTGAAGACCAAACAATTGAAGACTTTGGCAAAGGTGATCAACCGGAGCCAAAAACTAGTGATCTCATTGACATGGATCCATCTCCTTCATCTTCAGTTGATGATGAAAATGGGGGAGATGTGCAGCCACCCATTGAAGATGTAGAGGATGATGCTAATCCTAATGAAGTTGAGCCAGAAATTGAGGAAGAGCATCCAACTCAAGAACCGCCACTACAACTTGAGTTGAGGAAATCTACAAGGGACCGACAACCTTCAAGAAAGTATCCTCCCAATGAATTTGTGTTGATTTCCGATCAAGGGGAGCTGGAGAGCTACCAAGAAGCAATTGAGCATGCAAAGAAAGGTAATTGGAAAAAGGCTATGGACGAGGAGATGAATTCCTTGCTTGAAAACCAGACTTATGATTTAGTGAAGTTGCCTAAAGGGAGGAAAATTCTGAAAAATAAATGGGTTTTCAAATTGAAGAATGATAGGAAGAATCTGAGGTACAAAGCACGTCTTGTTGTGAAAGGCTTTGGGCAAAAGAAAGGCATTGACTTTGACGAGATTTTCTCGCCGGTTGTGAAGATGTCTTCTATTCGGGTTGTACTTGGCATGGCTGCAAGTATGAACCTTGAAGTTGAGCAACTTGATGTGAAGACCGCATTTCTTCATGGTGATCTTGAAGAAGAAATTTACATGGAGCAACCGGAAGGTTTTGTGGAAAAAGGGAAAGAGAAATTTGTTTGCAAATTGAAGAAAAGTTTGTATGGTCTCAAGCAAGCCCCGCGGCAATGGTACAAAAAATTTGACTCTTTCATGATGAATAATGGTTTTTCTAAAACCACTTCGGACCATTGTGTGTTTGTGAAAAATTTCCCGGATGGTAAATTTATTATTCTTTTGCTTTATGTTGATGACATGTTAATTGTGGGTCAAGATTCTACCATGATTAATAAGTTGAAGTTAGAGTTGAGTAAATCTTTTGGTATGAAAGATTTGGGACCAGCAAAGCAAATACTTGGTATGAAAATTGTTCGTGATCGCAAAGAGGGGCTGATTTGGTTGTCTCAAGAAAGCTACACTGAGAAAGTTCTTGAGAGGTTCAACATGGATAAAGCAAAGCCAGTTGGTTGTTCACTTGCGGGTCACTTTAAGCTTAGTTCGAATCAATGTCCTACAAATGAGAAAGACAAAGAAGAGATGTTGAAAGTTCCTTATGCTTTAGCAGTTGGTTCTTTAATGTATGCCATGGTTTGTACAAGACCGAATATTGCTCACGCCGTTGGTGTGGTGAGTTGTTTTTTCTCTAATTCGGGTAAAGAACATTGGGCAGTGGTAAAATGGATTCTAAGGTATCTTCGAGGGACTTCGAAGGTGTGTTTGTGTTTTGGGGATGGTAAGCCGATGTTTGATGGGTTCATGGATTCTGACATGGCCGGTGATGTTGATTCTAGGAAATCTACTTCGAGGTATTTGATGACTTTTGCAGGGGGAGCTGTGGCATGGCAATCTAAATTACAAAAATGTGTTGCTCTCTCAACTACCGAAGCTGAATTTATTGCCATTACGGAAGCTTGCAAAGAAGAGTTATGATTCAAGAAATTTTTGCAAGAGTTGGGTTTGAAGCAAGAAAAATATGTGCTTTATTGTGATAGTCAAAGTGCTATTCATTTGAGTAAAAATTCTACTTTTCATTCGAGATCGAAACACATTGATGTGAGATACCACTGGATTCATGATGTGTTAGATTCGAAGTTGTTGCAACTCGAAAAGGTTCACACGGATGATAACATTTCGGATATGTTGACAAAGACTTTGTCGAGGGACAAACATTTGAAGTGTCGAATTTTGGCGGGTATGGTTGATGTCTCCACCTAAGTCGGTAGGGGGAGAATTGTTGGGTATACCTCCTTATTGGAGTGTGGGACCCAATGGTTTATTAAAAGAGTTTTAATTTGGTTTGGTATTAGTTATAATATATTTTTATATATTATATCTAATTTGTGGAAACCCAATTCAGTTTGGAAACAACTAAGGTTTTGATAAAAAAAATCCTAGATTCACAATATATATATTTGGTATTGTTTTTCCCAAGAGAAAAAGAGGAACGGCTGCCTCATTGTTTTTGGTTTTTCAAAGTGAGCAACCATTGGGTGATCATTAATTGTTGGTGAGATAGTGCTTGGGACATAATCAAATTTGGTGGGTTTTGTCTTGCTGTGTGAGTGCTGTTTGGATTAAAATAATTCGGTGAAGTTATTTTTATTCAGTTTGTTGCTGCTTTGGAGCATAGTTTGGTTCGTTATTTTGGGTCTTCTATATTCTGGTTCTGAAGATTTTGGTTCATCTATTTGGTGAGGTCTTTCCTCTTGTTTATTTGTGATTATTTGGAATTCACCGAAGGGTGGTTTTGTGAGACCATTCGTGTCTCGTTTATAATCGTTTGGAAACTTATTTAGTTGATAGTGGAATCGGATTTCGATCCCGTGGACGTACCTCACATTGAGGGAACCACGTAAAAATTCTTGTGTTGCTTTTGATTTAATTTTTTCGCATTAATTTTTATTCCCATTGATTGATTTACTTGTGGGGAATCACATATTTTCCCTAACAAAGCACACAGGTACCACCGAGCGACACAAGAAAGGTAGCAAAATTCCAATTTTTTGATTTTACTTTCAATCTATTTGGGTGCATTTTGAAGGATAATTTAGGCAAAAATGTAGGGTGTATTGAAAGTAAATTATAATTCTAAACAATTTAATAAGGTATACTGAGAAATTAAGCGTACTTAATGATTTTTTGAGTGCAAATAGAATCCCCTAGAGCTCATAAGCCTAGACTAATAAATTACGGATTAAGCTTATGTGAAAGATTTAATTATTTATCACTACAAGAAAAATCATTTTTGGCGACTAAATTTTTAGTCGCCAAAAGTCCGCTTTTAGTCGCCGAAAGTCGAGTTTTTACTTTCAGCGACTAATTTTTTTAGTCGCCCCTTTTGTCGCGCATATGTGGTCGCGAGAGGTATCGGCGACTAAACTTTTTTTAGTTAGCAAAAAAGTGCTCTTTAGCGACCAACTGTTTAGTCGCCATTGGTGCATTACACTTTTTAAAATCACATTTAGCGACTAATATTTTAGTCGCCAATAGTCCATGAATCACCGACTAAACTATTTTGTCGCCCAAAATAACACTTTTGGCGACTAAAAGTTTAGTCGCCAAAGGTCCTTCCGTAAAAAAAAAAAAAAAAAATTCTTTGATTTTTCTGAGATTCGAACCGTGAACCATTCCAACTGCCAACACCTTTACCAACATACTCCCTCCACTATGCCACTTGAACATCACATGATTATATATGCAATATATATTATTTATATACTATTTTGACCGGTATTCATACAAAACCATATATGTAAATATAATTATTTTTATTGAATATAATTTATGTAAAAAATAAATTATTTATTAAAAAAAAATGTAGGCCACTTTTGGCGACTAAATCAATGATTTAGTCGCCAATTCTATGATTTTTGGGCTACTAATTAATTTGTTGTCGCTAAAAAAATATGTTTAAATTAAAAATAGCACTTTTGGCAACTAAATCTGTTTTTAGTCGCCAAAAACGTCCCGTTTTGGCTACTAAATTGAAATTTAGTCGCCAATTCACTGTTTTTAGCTACTAATTTTTTTTTTGTAGCCAACCACCTTCATTTTCAGCGACTAATCTTTTTTTAGTCGGCAAAAGACCTATAATCGGCGACTAAAATGGTTTTTAGTCGCCAAAACCATCACTTTTGGCTACTAAATTATTTTAGTCGCCAAAAACCGTCGCTTTTGGCTACTAAACAACCTTTAGTCGGTAAAACTGCTACATTCGGCGACCAAAAAACAGTTTAGTCGCTAAAACCCTGGTATTCGACGACTAATTCATTTTAGTCGGCAAAGGTCTTCATTTTTGGCGACTAAATCCAGTTTAGTCGCCATTTGGCCAACTTTCAGCGACGAAATTTTGAATTTTAGTCGCCATTTGTGCTTTTTCTTGTAGTGTATAAGTCTTGTATACTATTGTAATATTCTAATAAGTCTTAAAATATTTATTTTATCCGAATACTTTTTAAGAATATTAATTGGTAAAAAAAACCAAAACTTATAAGTCAATAAGTTTAATAATTAAGACTGACATGTAATAAGTATCCTAAATTTATATACCAACTTGTCTCACAGAAATAGATCCTATTTGTATTGATGGATCCTATTTGTATTGATGGATTTGTAACAGATTCTGAGATTCCGAACATCTAAATCATTTGTTTGGGTTTGGAAAATACTTTTTGTTTTTTTAAATATTTAGTTTAACGAAAATAAAGGGCCATGGATAACTTTTTGAGTAATGTACATTTATTATCACCTCTTGACATCACTTTCAATATATCATCAGTGTCGTCACACTAAGGTCAAGTTTGACATCTATTAAATAATATAAAAAGTCAAAAAATTACTATTCTATTTAAGTCACATCATCTTATTTAAATCACATCACCTCTCTAATACATCACATCAAACCCAACCCAAACCCAGCCCATATAAGTCAATAAGTCAAAAAGTATACTTTTTTAGAACATCCCAAACCAAATATAAATGTGATGTGAGTGGTGAGACTTATTACATAACAATAAATAAATATATAATGATATATTAAAAGTGATATAAAAAGATAGTAACGGTGACATTCTTGTAACTTTTTTAAGTAATGCTACACTTACTCCTCTTTATATTAGTATTTTCAATTATTAATTCATATGTTAGCACATCATTTGACATGAATATGAATGATATGACCTATTATACTAATGATAGATTAACATATACATGAAAGGTGGTATAAAAATGACATAAGTATAGCATTATTGAACTTTTTAATGGTCATGAAAAATTTGTTTATTTGAATAGAAAATATATTTTACTTTTAAAAGGTGAAAAATGTTTTATTACAACAAATTAAGGTTTTAGAGATAAATTGAGGGACAAAATCATTTTATAAAGACAAAATATGTTAGTTGTCAAAAGTGTCATTATTGTATTTGTAGCAACAAAACTGAATATTTAGTAATGAATTACTACCGTTTTAAGACCAAATTCTTTGTTTGAAAAAGAAAAAAAAAAATTGCATGAAATTGTTTTGTTCTTAAAAATATATTTATTAATGACATTTTTAAATTTTTGTTACTAAAGTTTTTATTATTTTTTTTTTATAACTTTTCAGAAGAGACTTTTCATAGCAACTCACATGATCATTGAAATTGGTCTCTTAATAGTTTTTGTAATAAACTTTTCGATTTGATCTCTAAAATCTTTATATGTTATAGTATTTATCCGAACTAAAATTGTATCAAAGCCACCACACTCCCCGTGCAATCACTTCCACTACTATCATTGCCGCCACCGCAATCACCATGCCATCATTAAAACTAATATTAGTATATTAATTTTAAGAACACAATCAAATATAGAAAGGGCAAACATTTTTTCCCAAAAACATCTTTACAAAAAATTTTCGTAAAAAATGTGTTCTTCCAAAACAAATGAAGCATAATTACTTGAGATTTAGGAATTGTGATATGATGTATATTTGTTAAAGGAGGAGGAGGATCCCTTTATCCCAAAATCTGGACAGGAGGACGATGTTTGGACCTGTGGGGTCTACAATGGCCTCATTTTGATAATTTAAACAATTTATTTTGTCGGTCACTTCGTGAATTTCAACCATAAAAAAATGAAAATGTTTGGGACCCCCTTTGGGGATGACCCCTACACTCCCAAAGTGATCCTGGCCCTCTATGTATGTGTAAGGCCCACTCATGTATGTATGGAGTCCTCCACATCATGAGTGGTCTAGATTTTGTGGGTCTTGTGGGGGTGGGGGTCTCAATCATTACTCATAAAAAAATAAGGTCGATCTGATAATGGTAACTTATTTAATTTATTGCATTTATCACAAAAAAAAAAATGTATGATTTATTTTTAAAAATACGGTTGTCATCTATTTTTTTGGTGAAAAAGTGATAAATTAAATAAGTTATAGGTTATCAGATCAACTTAATTTTTGTGGATAAAATACACGAAGTAAGAAAGAAAAATGAACGATTCAAATTATTAAAATAAAACTAGTAATAGGCCTCACGGGCCCAAATAACTTCCTCTAATCCAAATATTTGACTAGAGGGGATGTCTTTTCTTTTTAAAAGCGCAGCACAATGTGGGCAAGAAACCGTGGGTGAGAATAAAGAGAGAGAGACACGTATAGTTGATGGTCCGTTTTGATTTGTGATTTACTTTCTGGGTTAATTATCAATTAGTCTCACTAAAGCTTCATTTGACATTGGTTAATATAGCCAATTTTTTTGTGTTGGGACTTTTTTAGCCTTGTTTGGTTTAGATTTTTGATTTTTTTGACTTTTATGAGATAAAAAGTGTAATGATTATAAATTGGATGCGATATTTTGTTTTATTAGTTTATTTAGCTTATTTTGTCATTTTGTGCCTTTTTAGCCCCAAAATGATAGTTAAACCAGGGCTAAGTGGACTATATCAATTATATTCTTTCATCTTCTCTTCTCTTATTCTCTCTCTCTCTCTCTCTCTCTCTCTCTCTCTCTCTCTCTCTCATTTTTTCAAAAGTTTCACTCTATCATTGTTTACCACCACTACTACCGTTGTCGTCCACCCGCTACCGCTGCCGTTGCCATCTACCCACCACCACCATACGTCTTTGTTGTCCACCTACTACCTCCACCTCCATCTCTACTATCGCATATCCACCACCATTGTCGCAGTTCTATACTCTACCATTGTCGATCTATACTTTATCGTTATAGATCTGTACTCCACCGTTATCGATCTACACAACCACCATATCACCATCGCCTTCTTTGTTTCAGATCTACCGTTGTCGTCCACCCGCTACCGCTGCCGTTGCCATCTACCCACCACCACCATACGTCTTTGTTGTCCACCTACTACCTCCACCTCCATCTCTACTATTGCATATCCACCACCATTGTCGCAGTTCTATACTCTACCATTGTCGATCTATACTTTATCGTTATAGATCTGTACTCCACCATATCACCATCGCCTTCTTTGTTTCAGATTTAGATTTATTTTTTAGTGATAAATTTATCAGTCTTTCTTATTCGTTGTGTATATCAAAGAGGATGGCGGATTCTTGTAAGTGAGTAAGTAGATATGAATAAGGATAGTGGATATTAATAAATAAATTTACAGTGATTAACTTTTCAGTCAGGATTTGTAGGTAAATAAGTCTTGTTAATAAGACCAGCCGGTAAGTATCCCTTACTTTTTTGTCATTATAACAACTATTAGGCAAGACAAATATTTGGAGAAAATATATTATTCTTATGGGCCTTTTGAAAATCAAAATTGTGCGATAAAGTTATTCATACCAAATGAATTGTGCAATAAGATTATTTAGATGTAGTAATATAAATAAATACAAAATAATATCGCAATATAGATTTTGTAATTTTAAAGTAAAAGATTAAAGTTTTTGTTTTCACATTACATAAACTCGCAATACACGTCGTTACTCAATTCACAACTATACAATTTTTGTAACGCCCCCAAAATTATAACCATAAATTCAACCAAAATATATATTTAAATGACTGCATGAATCAGAGTGTAATGTTCTTTCATTTTATAGTGTTAATAGTACAGAAGAGTTTAGCATAAATAAATGCCCTATAGGCTTACACCTTCCCAAGCCTTGGCTTGGTTACAACAAAAGTGAGATTAGCTCATACAATTAAAGCCCTAGGCTATACAAGAAGTGAAACAAAACAAAGAAGCTCTTGCTTCCCAAAAGTCCCTCTAAGTTATTGCTTTGGTGGAGGTATGCCATCAATACTTGAAAATGTTTTTCCCAAACAGGGTACAAGAAGTGAAACAAAACAAAGAAGTTCTTGCTTCCCAAAAGTCCCTCCAAGCTATTGCCTTGGTGGAGGTATGTCATTAATACTTGAAAATATTTTTCCTAAATAGCGTGAGTGTTACAACCCCGATCCATGATTAACGTTAATCCATGAATTCATATGTCTAATAAGTTATTAAGATCAAATTATGAATTAATTACATGTGTGTTGCATTATTTGTGTTTATATCTATTTAACGTAGGAAAATCTGTTCATGTTTCTGTTTTGATTTGCGAATTGAAAGCCTTATCGACATCTGATTCAGAAATTGACTTGATTTATGTGTTAATTTGGAATTTTTGGAACATTATGGTAGGTTTAATTAAAATTCGATTCGAAACGATTAAAATAGGAAAATTAATGCCCAATTAAGCCTGATTAATGAATTACTCAATCCAAGCGTATATAAGGCACCTTTTATACTTCCACTCATCCTTGTTGATTACATTTCAACACATTCTTGAGCCTATGCACACACAAACATGAGAATAAGAGGGAATTAAAGGGGAGGATTGATTTCAAGAAGAAAAAGGAAGAATTGCTAGGCAACTAAAGGACAAATTGAAGAATTGAGCTAGGACTCACCAAGACTCACCTAGAATTCAAAGAATTGAGGATATTAGGTAAGACTTGTATTCCCTAAGATTTCATTTAACTCACTCTTACAAGAATTCAAGGGAATTTAGTTGAATTAAGCAAATATTAAGCTAATGAGTTGGTAAGAAGACCATATCATGCACGTATGCTCTTTTCATAGCAAATTGAAGTTGTTTACAAAGATTTCCTCTCATGCATGTTGTAATCCTAGCATGGTATGAATAAATGGTTTGAAGAATTCATAACATTTCTTACCATTGGACCGTATTTGATCATGTTTTGGAAGCTATGAGGTCAAATGAATATATGCATGTCATGTTTATAGCATGTTCTTACATTTCAAGTTGAATTTTTGCACAATTGACTTGCTTTTGGGCCTTGATTTCATGAAATGAACTTCAAACCAAGATGTTTTACAAGTTCGTAGATATTTTCTAGAATTTTTGCCCAAGAAGATGAGTTTTGAGGTGTGGAATTTGAGTTTGGAGCTTGGGGGTGCAATTTAGAAATTTCAGATTCTGCACTTCCGTTCGAGCGTGAGATTCTGCGCTCGAGCCCACCTTTGTTTTTGGATCTCCGCTCGAGCAACTACAAGTTCGCTCGAGCGTGAAATACAAGCTCCTAGAAGTTTCATGTTTTTGCAGACCGCTCGAGCGTCAAGAGTTGCGCTTGAGCGGCGACATGAGTTTCACGCTCGAGTGACCATTGAGCGTCCGTCTAGCGTGAAAATCACATAGCCAGTACTTTTTTTCAAATTTATAGAGCGCTCGAGAGTGAGAAGTTGCCCTCGAACGTCCCCTCACACATTGCATGTCTGCTCGAGCGGGGGAAGTTGCGTTCAAACGGGACCCCTGTTTTCAGCAAGTTTTGTTAAATGTGTTCGAGTACATTTTGGCATCCTCATTGCATCTTAGGCATTCCTAAGCCAAGATTAAGACATAATAATGATGGTAAAATGTAGAAACACACTAAGAATGGAACGTAATGAGTTAGATATATTCCAACGTGTGTTTCAAATGTGTATTTGTTATGTGTTGATGTAAGTCACGTGCCGTAAACCGTTTGATTAGTCTGCTGTGTCTGTACCCAAAGCCAACTATGAGTAATAATTTAGTAAATCTATGTTCAACTTTATTTATTTTCTGTATGATGAATTAAGATCTGTTTTTTGAAATGATATGTTCTATGCAATAAATGATTGTCCAATTTTTGACAATGTATTTGTGGCGTCCTTAGCATCATGTGATATCTGTTAGATGTTACCCAGTATCGGAGGTTCCATTATGGAACTTAATATGTCTGCACTCTGTTACCCATACCAGAGGCTCCATCATGGAGATCGGCATATCTATTCTTTGTTATCAGGATCCGGAGGTTTCTTTATGGAACTAGTTACTCATAACCACCATATGTTTTGTATCTGTTCTGTTAGTGCTAGTTTCGTAGGTGCAAGATAACACGTGTCCAACTCCACAATTCTTACCAATGATCATCCAATTTCACATTACCTATGACAATTTCAATTATTTGTACAAAATAACAATTTGATCCAATTAGGGCAAAATTTTCCTTTTTCCAAACATCAACCCAAGTAGAGAAATTAACAATTTTGACACAATATAATTTCATTTTCAAACCCCATGCCCATTTATTTCACATTCACCCAAAAACCCCTCTTTCTATTTCTCACCCAAACCTTAGGTTTGTTCACATTATCCCCAAATCCCACCATTGTTATACAACGACAAATAACTAAGTTAAAAATCATATGAAAGTATAGAAAATCCCTACCTTAAGAAGAGAAAATGAGGCAAGCAAGAGTGAAACTTCAAAGATGCACAAACCCAACTTTGTTCGGATCAAAACGAAGATCCAGAGACGCTCTACCTTTTTATCAATGAGATTAGGGTGAAGAAATCACTAGAAGTAGGTGAAAATATAAAGAGAGAGAGAGAGTGTTTTAGAGAGAGAGGGTCTCAACTTTAGGTTTTGGGGAGAAAATATATGAAAAAGTGATGTAAAAAGTTATTTTTGCGATCTGATATGCGCACAGTCTGCTCGAGTGGAAGAGTTAATGCTCGAGCGTCAGACACAATAAGTTGTTATGCTTGAGTGCAAGAAAGGCCGTTTGAGTGCCAAGACACATACCACTCGAGTGTAAGAACTGACGCTCGAGCGTAGAAAACACACATCCAGTAGTTTTGCAGACGACAGACCAATGCTCGAGCGTCCACCTGCTCGAGCGTAGAAAACGCCGCTCGAGCGTAGAAATCACTCTTCTAGTAGTTTTGTAGACCTGCAAAGTACTGAGAGTTCACAAAGCCTGCTCGAGCACGAGAATTGTCGCTCGAGCGGAGGAACAAAATTTGCAAAGCTCGCTTAAGCGCAAGAATGACCGCTCGAGTGGAGGAGCAAAAATCTGGGCAACAAAGGTTTGGAAAAACAAGCAATCAACCTGTTCCAAACACACAACTACAATCCAATAACCAAATTTAAGGAAGATTAAGGGGAAAACGACAATGAACAACATTCAGAAACTATAAGCCCGAGTCCGAAATGCAACAGGAGTCGGGTCAAAACCGGAATTGTTATAATTTCTCTAAGTAGTTTGTTGTGAACACAAAGTGCATGCAACCATTTATAATTAAAAAAATAATAAATAGAATAAAAAAAGGAAATGAAATATAATAAAATTAATTTTAACACACGCACCTAAGTGCATGCCACCCTGGTTATGTGTAATTTACATACACAAGTGAATAAGATTAATTTAAGTTGTGTTTAATTGGAGGATTTGAGGAGGGATTTGAAAAGGAAAAGGGAAAAGGAAAAGTTAGGTGAAATGTGAATAAAACATACCTGCACGGATATATTTGTAGAGAGATCTAGATAACAGATAACAAAATTATGAAATTAGAGATCTAGATAACAAATTTGAGAGATCGAACACAGATAGATCCAAACAGAGTTTAGAGAGAGAGAGAGTGAGAGAGATTTGCAGAGAGATCAAATAGAGAAGAAGAGAATCGAAGAATGATAACGATCTGATCTGAGATGAAGAGCGAGAGAGATCGATCTAGTTCAAGAATGATAACGATCTGATCTGATCTGTTATAATCTAAGAATGAAAAAAATTAGAGAGTTAATCAACAGAACTAATTTGACAATGAGAAAGTAGAGATTCAAACTCGAACACCGATTAACACTTACTATCATATCGATTTCGGATTTGTGATTTGCAAACTCAAGATGGGAGCTAATAGCGAGAGTGATCGAGTTTGAGTTCAATTATCTCGAGATTGATGAAGAACAGAGATGATGCGATTGATGAAGAACAGCTAGAGCAAAGCCCTCGAGAGAGTTCGATTGCAAGAGAAGAGCGATGTGTGAGAGAGTGAGATTTGAGTGTGATGAGAGATAACAGAGTATATTTCTATTTGTAGATATCTAACGGAGAACCTTTTTTTTTTTTTTTTTTTAAATGAAGCACTGAAACATGGAGTGAACTGTTATGTGCACTAAAAAGTGGCGTTTTTCAAAATGCCGTTGTATGAACACCATTATAACCTTATTTTTCATGTGTATTTCACCTAATTTCACACAGCGTTTCCATTTCATTTCTAAATCTTTCTCCAAATCTCTCAATCAAACACAACATTAGTGTTACAGAGATTGCAAGCAAAATGGTCGAACAAGCTTGAAACATGTTCAAAGAATTTTATTGAAATCATCATTTTGGGTATAAATTTTCTTGTAGCCCCTTAAGCTTACAAAAACATCACTCTATAAAATTTTAAAAACATATATTATTTTTAAAAAATAAATCAGTTTTGATTTTGGATTTGGAGACTGGAATATTGCTAATTAATAATAGGTTTTCTCCTCAACCTATTATTAGTTAGATAAAAGCCGGCCTAATATTGTACACACGCATGCGCGTGTGTATATTAAAAAGAATATCTGATGATTTTCTACTCTTTGAATTTAAGATTTGTTCGGTATAAAATTATTTATTTATTTATTTTTGCAAGTTTATTGGCTTTAAAATATTGTGAATAGAAAATTTAAGATGTGATCTTACTTTATTCTAGGAGTGGTTAGTACCAAGGTCATGTTCGTTTTGCTCTATGAGAGAGCGGATTGCATTAATAGTGAGGAAAGTCCATATAGAGAGTGTTTGGTTGTGGAAGGTTGTGATGGGATTAACGCTCCAAAGGGACTAGTAATCCCTTTTCTTGGTTGGACTAGTATCGAAAGAAAACATATGGGATTAGAAATCTAGTGATAGGATCAATGGATTAAAATATTAAATAAAATGGATTAAAATATTAAATAAAATGGATTAAAATATTTTGAATATAATTTTTTTTCCAAATAATTTATTTGTGAAAGAAATATTTAAATTTTTTAATAAATACTATAAATATATGATTTTTTTTTTTATATTCAATGAATTTTTAAATAATTTTTATGTAAAATTTATATTTTTTTAAGTATCTCTAGATTAAGTGGACTTAAAAAGTATAAAAATAATAATAATTATAATATTAAAAATTTAAAATATTAATTTTATATATTAATAAAATACTATCTATAGTAATAAGGCTCTTGGGCCTGACGTTTATCCGGCTTGTTTTTTTAAGAGTTCCTGGGATGTGGTTGGTAGGGACGTTATTCACGCTATTAAGTCATTCTTCCATTTTAGTGAACTTCTTAAAGAGGTTAATAGTACCGCTATTGCTCTTGTTCCAAAGGTTCCAAATCCTAGCAAAGTGGGTGACTATAAACCTATTTCTTGTTGTAACACGGTGTATAAGTGTATTGCTAAAATTTTGGCAAATAGGATTAAGAAGGTCCTCCTTGATGTTATTGATCCAGTCTAGTCTGCATTTGTTCAAGGGAGGAGGATTTCGGATAATATTTTCCTTTCCCAAGAATTGATGAGAGGTTATCATAGAGGTTCTGGGTCTCCTAGGTGTGCAATGAAGGTTGATATCATGAAAGCCTATGATAATGTGAGGTGGGATTTCATTTTTGATACTCTTGCTGGTATGGGCTTCCCTAGTAGGATGATTGGTTGGATTAGGGCTTGCATTACTAGTCCTTCTTTCTTGATCTGTATTAATGGGGAGCTTTGTGGCTACTTTCGGGATGCTAGAGGGCTTAGACAAGGGGAACCTATTTCTCTTTACCTGTTTGTTATTGTTATGGAGGTTTTAGCTAGACTGTTGGCTGAGAAAGTTGAGAGTCTTGATTTTAAGTTCCACTGGAGGTGTGAGTAGAACAAAATTATAATCTTTGTTTTGCTGATGACCTCATGATTTTTTGCAGAGGGGACATTAGTTCTGTGTCTCTTATCAAGAAGGCTCTTGATGAATTCCAAGGGCTCTCTAGTCTGTCCCCCAACCCTCCTAAGAGTCATATGTTTTTTGCGGGGATGGATTGCCACTTAAGGGGTGAGTTACTCTCCATTATGGATTTTAAAGAGGGGAATCTCCCTGTGAGGTATTTGGGGGTTCCTCTTATCTCAACTAAGTTGCGTAAAATAGATTGTGATCAATTGGTGGCTAGGATTACCAAGAGGATTAATTGTGGACCAATAAAGTGTTGTCTTATGCAGGGAGAGCCCAATTGATTAAATCTATCTTGTTCTCTATGCAGGTTTATTGGGCTTCGTTATTCATTCTCCCTAAGAAAGTGGTAAGGGAGATTGAATTTTGTTTGAGGGCTTTCTTTTGGAATGGTCTTGATTTGAAAAAGACTGGAGCAAAAGTTGCTTGGGTGCACCTTCGCGTCCCTCAGAATGAGGGTGGTCTAGGGTTTAAATCTATTGAGGTATGGAATAAAGCTGCTATTGCCAAGCATGTTTGGTTTTTGCTGTCAGGGGGTGAGCAATCTATGTGGTGTCAATGGGTTAAGACTTACTTGTTAACGGGTAGAAGTTTTTGGTGCCTCAAAGTTCCTAGTGACCCTTCCTTGAGGAGTATTATTGCTCCCCTGATTAAATATAATGTTGGTAATGGGAAGGCAACTTTCTTGTGGTTTGACAACTGGCTCCCTCTTGGGCCTCTTTTTAATAGATTTGGAGACAGAGTTATTTCTGACTCTGGGATCCAGAAGTTTGCTAAAGTGGAGTCTGTTATCTATGGCTCTAAGTGGAAATGGCCTGTGTGTCGTACTTGGGAGTTGAATGAGATTAAGGCTGTTGTCCTGGTGGATATGAAGCCTTCTTTAGTGAATGATAAGGTGGTGTGGCTGCCATCTTCTGATGGGCAATTCTCTATTAAGTTTGCTTAGGACGAGTGGAGGACCCATGGTTCTAGAGTTGTCTGGGCTAAGATCTTGTGGTTCAAGTTTCATATTCCTAGAATTAGTATTGTGGTTTGGGTTACTATCCATAATAGACTGAACACTTTTGATAGGCTTGTTGTCTTTGGTACTAGCAATTCTTCTATTTGTTGTCTTTGTGGGGTTGGGCCTGAGGACCATAATCACTTGTTCTTTAAATGTCCATTCTCTTACAGAGTCTGGAATGTTATGCAGGGTATGTGTAATTTGACTGTTCCTTATCTTGACTGGATAGATTTGGTGGATTGGTTAACTAGGAATATCAAGGGCAAATCTTTGGCTGCCACTATTTCTAAACTTGTGTTTACTTGTTCTGTTTACTATATTTGGACTGAGAGAAATTGTAGGATTTTCAAAGGCTCAAAATCCACTGAGGTGGCTGTGCAAGCTAAAATTAGAAGCCTTGTGAGAAACAAGATCTTGTCCATCCCAAGTTTCAAAGAGGAGGTGACAAATGCTTGGTTTATGGTGAAGTGCTCCCTCCCAAGCTTTGTCCTAAAATCAGGTCAATGATAACTTATTGGTAGATGCAGCTGGTGATTGAGTGTTGTGAGTTCAGAAAATGTGGGTTGAGTGGAAGTGAGTATATATTGTGTGTTTCTAATTGTTTGTTATTGTTGCAGTCTCTTCGTAATTGGTGTGAGGATTGCTATATACCACTGTGGGTTGAGTTTGTGAGGAACAAATACTATCCCTCCTACTATCCAAAGCGAGAGAATCTTCTAATGTTTACATATATCTGTATATATATATATCTTATTGTTTTTATAGGTGTCTAATCAGTTTCCCAGTGCATGGTGGAGACCATATATGTGGGTTGAGTGTTGTAAGGTTACATATTGTGTGCTATCTATCTATTGCCGAGTGGTGTGAGGTTATATATTGTGGGTTGAGTGATGTTAGTTCCCATATTATATATATCATACTATTGTATCCTGAGCATATGCAGTTCTTTGTTTGGCTGTTTTCATTTTATCTTCACACTTGGACAAGTTTTACTAATCATCCGAGTTTGTGGATGAGTGTTGCAGCTGCTGTGGATGCTGGCAGATCTATGGTTTTCTGGATGCTAGTAGCATGCAATTTGGTGAATTTTTAGACCCATTTGCGGAAAATTCTTGTATTCAAACTGTATAATTTTGCTGGTTTTGCCTACCCTTGCGGGTTGTGCAAGGAAAATCTATTTGCCTCCTTTTTGTACCAGGTTCTTGTGGTTACGGCATGTGCTCATGGTCCTCATATTGTCTATATGAGTCTCTTGAACCTGTTTAAAGTACCACAACCTGATTGGGGGAAGCATGGTGTTAGGCTTAGTGATTGCTGGAATACATGGAAGTGGTCTATGCATCAGATTTTGGAAGTATGATAAATTCGGTGTATGGCTGCTGGAAGCGTTTTTTGGGTTGAAGAGGATGTATTCTCTTGACTCGTATATATCTGTTTAGAATTTGAGTAACTTTTCAAGCTTTTGGGGACTTCTTTAGCGGGTTGTGTAGGGTTATTTGTTCTATTTTCTTTATGCTACCATCTGCTTATATGTATGTTCATGGTCCTTATGTTTTCTATGGGGCCCATGAACATATCATTCTGGTGCCTTATTTCTGTCCTATACGTTTTGCTCTATTTATCAGGTGGGCCCCTTTCCTTTTGTTTTTTTTGGATAGGTGTGACATGATGTTGCCCGTTTGTCTTTTGTTTTCTTTTTCGTTGTTGTATAGCGTTTGGTAGGGCCTGGGGTATGCCCCTTGTATTTGTATTCCTTTTTCTTTAATTTATGACTTACTTACCCAAAAAAAAAAAAAAAATACTCTTTATCTTACATTTTCAATCTAATACCACCACACTAATGATCTTCTTACTTAATCCCACCATACCCTTAATCCTCTCCATCCTATGGAGCTAAACAAACGAGGCCTAAGGGTGATCACTGATCGAGTTAGGTCGGGTGGCATTCCATTCCCTATCCGTGGATTGAAAAAAATCAATCCACATCCATCCAGTCGTTTGGCAGATGCAGATTGAGCGAACCGTGCGGATTGACGGATGGATGTGATTAGTTTGGCGGTTTGGACTTTACAAATTTTGGACATTTTTTTGAATTATAATTCATAATTTTTACAATTTCCAATAACTAGTAATCTGAAAAAATATGCATTATTTGCCTATAATAGGTCATGACACTATGCATGCATATTTTTAAGGTATTATTTTTCATTTTCACAAAAAAATATATTTTATTACTTATGAGCTATGTTATTACTTGTTATTTTTAATTTTTTTTGTTTGTTTTGAACTTCATCTACGAGCAGATCTGGTTTATGTAGGTGCGGGATGGTTGATCTGCCACCCGAATCGTAGCCGTGAATTTTAAAATATTTCATCTGCTTTCGTTCGCCAAAAGACACACATTTACCTAAAATCAACCGGGTTGAGTTAGACGAATCCATGATCACCCTTAATAATTTTCATACTAAATTTACAACAGAAATGACGTAATGGTAGTAGTGAGAAAGATAAGCATTGTGTTTTTAAATGAAGAGACATAATTTGCCACCACATTCTCTATAATATTTGTGTATATATATATTTTAATTTCTATATCACTAATCTATATATATGAAATATTATTTATTATTAAATTTATTTCACAATACTTAGAAAATAGTGAAATTTACTATATCAGATGAGAAATATATATAGAAGGTGAACAATTATGGAAAAAAATCTCAAATAAAAATAGATGCTTTTTATTATTTACATTCTTAACATATTCTTTTGTTAGACTTTCTTTCATAAGTAGGTCAAACGCGTGTAATAATTTTAATTATGAGTTATTTTATTTACAAAAAATCAATCATAGAATTGGACCCGCTTTTATACCAGTGTAAAATTTATAGAAAAATGAAACTCATCTCATATGTGGAAATTAAATCTGATTCTATAGGATTCGTTTGGGATGTGGGTTGACTTTTTAACTCTTTAACTTTTTAATTAGTTTAGCCTGAGGCTAAAAAGTCTCGTTTAGAATGAGTTTTTTTGATTTTTTTGATTTTTGTGAGAAAAAAATAAAATGATTATGATTTAGATATCACATTTTATCTTATTAACTTTATTTTAGCCCTCTAATCTCTTCCCAAATGAGTGCTATGATAAACTTTTATCTTTCTAAATTTTTTCTTTAATTAACTGTGTGTGTCAATTTCCGACCACACTGCCAACTTAGTACTCAACTGGAGAACACCGGCAGAATAGGTTAAGCCCAAACAACCTGCAAGAGAAAGAAGAGATTCCGGCGGTGGCTCGTCCACCCGGGGGCACTCCGACAATCAAGTCAGTAAAATATCTCTCAAAGATAACCAATAGTGCTTAACTCACTAGACAAAGCATAAAAGACATCCCTTAGACCCATGGGGGTGCCTCCCTTTTATAGCCAACACAATTCTAGTCTCAATAGAAGCCTAGCTCTAATGGACTTAGGATTACTGCTAATCTTGGACTCCCAGTAGGATTAGGATAAACTCTCTAAGAGTCTCATCTTTACCCAAACTATAGTCTTCTCCCATTCTAGGACTCTTGTCCCTCATCCGCTTATCTCGGAATCCGGTATCCTCGCAGATAACCTCGGCCTAGCCGAGATGATCTCGGCGTCATGACCAGGACACGTGGCACCTCGGCTGACACTTCGGTGTCACCTCCGCCATGTGTTGTCATTCAAAAATTATGTCCCCACAACTGCCCCCTAGGTTCTATTACCTCGGCATCTTGAGGTGATGGAACCTATATCATTTATTCCATTTAGCACGTCGGCTAAGCTCGCTTCATCATCTATTGCCAAAGTCAGAACTCCTCGGCTCAATATGACCAAGACCTATAGTCTGCTTTCATCAATGCCTTAGAACCAACGACCAAGTTCGTTCAAGTTTCTCAGCCGAAACCGTCCTCCTTTGCAACCGTCTCAGGGTGACACACCACGGTTATACAAACTGATGATTTACCTCGGCAAGTACCCAAGTACCTTTTCTTGGCATAACCTTGGTTTCACCTTGTAAATTTTTTCATAAAATTTCAACAAGGGTTTAACCTCGGCTTAACTTTAATTTGTAAATTGTCCACAAATTTCAACAAGTGTTAAGCAATGATTTCGGTTTAACTTCAACTTGTAAATTGTCCACAAATTTCAACAAGTGTTGAACAATGATTTCGGTTTAACTTCAACTTGTAAACTTTTCTCAAGTTTCAACAAGTGTTAAACAATGATTTCAGTTTAACTTTAACTTGTAAATTGTCCACAAATTTCAACAAGTGTTAAACAATGATTTTGGTTTAACTTCAACTTGTAAATTGTCCACAAATTTCAACAAGTGTTAAACATCATCTCGGTAAGCTCTTCTCTTCTCGGACTTAATCATCTTAGGCCGAGATCTTGTCTTCTGGGATCTGGGATCCGAGATCTGGAATCCGGGATCTGCTTACTTGGGCTGAGTTCTTGTCTTCTCATATCCAGTGTTATCTCGGCTTCGCTACGGCAAACCATTTCTCTTCTCTGGTTTGGACGCCTTTGTCCCCGGCGTGTCCTCCTCAGCTCTGGAATACTTTTCTATCCTGGCCATCAGCTCCTCCATACTTTTCGGCAATGTCTTTGCCCGTGATTTTCGAAGCAGACAGTCATCCTTCAAGCCGCTTTTAAACGACACGACCGCCACCTCTTGGTTGCATCCTAGTATTCGGTTGAATACCTCATAATACCTTTTGGCATAGGCCCTAAGGCTTTCATCCTCGCCGATCTTCAGGGCCATTAGGGCGTCCACCCGCAATGGCTGTAGCTTGTTTGTCACGAACCTGGCCACAAACATCTCGGCCAGGCCTTCCCAGGTTTTCACAGTTCCTTTCGGCAACTTGTGAAACCAATCCGATGCAATTTCTCCGAAGGATGAGGGGAACACTTTGCAGAGCAACGGCTTGTTCCTAGAGTATAACGCCATCGCGTTTAGGTATAATCCGACGTGAAAGTTGGGGTCCGACTTCCCATCGTATATCTGGAACCTCGGCATACTGAATCTCTTCGGGACCTTAACTTTGTCTAATTCTTCCGAGAACGGCGTTCTCGGCTTGACCGGGGAGGTTACCTCGGCATCTTGTTGCTTTCTCTGGAGGTAATCCCTCAGATCCTCCTTGGTTCGTCCAGGAGCTCGGCTATCTCCAGATTTCAACCTCTTTGGTGCACTACTTCCAGTATCATTGTGAGTCCTTTTGGACCTCCCTCCATTGATCGCGTCGAAATAGAGTTCCTTTCCCTGAACATGCCGATGTTCTTTGGGGTCAGCTTCCTTAGTGCGATGTGTCCTCCGTGAATCTCCCCTTCTTGATTTTCCTCGCCCGACCTCCCTTGAAGGCCGGTGAGAATGTTCCTTGGTCCTATCATGCCGAGGAGTCGTGGGAGTTGTCTTTTGCCCCCCTGTCTGGGCATCTTTCTTGGCCGCTGGAATCGGCGTATCTTGTAACGGGAACGGTGGCTGTATGATGTTATTTTGCATCATGAAATTGACCATTGTTTGCAGGTCCGCCAATTTGTCTGCCATCCCTTTTACCTCTTCATCCTTCCGTAGGCATCTGTCTTTCCATACCTGGAGGTTATCTTCGTTATAGTACCCACTTTGGTCTGTTTTCTTTGGCACGCCTCCTTCCTGGCTGACGTCTCTCACTCCGTGATTCTGGTCACGAGTTTCTTCGTTACAATTGTCTTCTTCGACGTCAAGGTCAATAGGTCTCCTACTCCCAGTAGGAGTGTTATTCCCAATCTTCTCTTTCTGTCCGTAGTTGGCCATCTATTCTTCTTTCGTTCCCACAGACGGCGCCAAATTGTGTGTGTCAATTTCCGACCACACTGCCAACTTAGTACTCAACTGGAGAACACCGGTAGAATAGGTTAAGCCCAAACAACCTGCAACAGAAAGAAGAGATTCCGGCGGTGGCTCGTCCACCCAGGGGCACTCCGACGATCAAGTCAGTAAAATATCTCTCAAAGATAACCAATAATGCTTAACTCACTAGACAAAGCATAGAAGACATCCCTTAGACCCATGGGGGTGCCTCCCTTTTATAGCCAACACAATCCTAGTCCCAATAGAAGCCTAGCTCTAATGGACTTAGGATTACTGCTAATCTTGGACTCCCAGTAGGATTAGGATAAACTCTCTAAAAGTCTCATCTTTACCCAAACTATAGTTTTCTCCCATTCTAGGACTCTTGTCCCTTATCCACTTATCTCGAAATTCGGTATCCTCGCAGATAACCTCGGCCTAGCAGAGATGATCTCGGCGTCATGACCAGGACACGTGGCACCTCAGCTGACACTTCGGTGTCACCTTAGCCACGTGTTGTCATTCAAAAATTATGTCCCTACATTAACATTAATAAGCAATTGATATTCAAATACAAAATTTAGTGCTTATTGCTGTTAACAAATAGCCCATGTAAAAGCTCGGTTAACCATTCAATAGTGACTGCATGGCGCACCAATGGGTCTGTGAAAGGGCCAGCGGAACTACAGATCAGGTCTTGAGAATAAAGTGATGATAGTGATTGATGGGGTGGTGACCCAGAGAAAGACAATGCCTACATGTATCCAAAATTTTCTTTCCCTTTTCGTACACATTCCCAATCCCCATTTCGGCATCGCCACGTTTTTTTTTTGTCATCACCGCGTTTTCGTCTCCCTATATGGCCCTGTTTGGTAGAGCTATGGGAAAGTACTTATAGCTTATACCTAAATAGCTTATAGCTTATAACTATGAACATAAACTGATTTCTGACTTATAAATTAAGCATCTCTTGCCCCATTCAAAGAATAAGCTGATTTCTGACTTCCAAAAAGCTATAAGCTATAAGCTATAAACTAAACCAAACACATCAAAATAGCTTAAATTAAGCTGAAAGCTGAAATAAGCAGCTTTTAAGCTGCACCAAACAGGCACATTGGCTCAATATGATAGTATAGTCAATACCCTTAAAATAAAAGGATATTTACGCATACGTCTTAATACTTAATAAGTTTTATGAAAAAAATTTATTATAAAAAAAGTTATTAATTGTAAGTTTTAGCGATAATTTATAAAAATCATGACAAAAAAAGTTATTAATTGTCAATTTTTAGCGACATATATAAAAAATTGTCACAAAAAAAAATTTTTAGCGATAATTTTACCAAGACTTATTTTCAATAGGACTTGATAGATATTAAGTCTAACTATTAGGACCTATTGATAGTTTACCCTAAAATTAAAAATCAAATTATAATTAATGATATATTTGATTATATAATAAATGACAAGCTTAGACACGTATACGTTGACATATAGGAGGATAACACTTAAATTTAAAAATAAATAAATAATTAATTAGAAGTTTAAAAAAAAAATCAAAGATGCCATACCTCCATATGCTTTATTGATAATTAATAGTTAATGTTTTGGTACATAAATTTAGGATACAAATATTTTTAGAGAGTTTTTTTTTGATAAATCCACTTTCTAAGAGTTTTATTCCATCCAACCCATATTCTTTTTGACTATTCCATTAGGTCCTATTTGAGATAAGAAGACCAAAATACCCTTTTCATCTACTTATGTTCCGTTTAGTTCACATTATTTTCTTATGTTTCAATAAGTCCTATGGATGACATAATTACCAAAATACCCCTAATGTGAATGTTCACACCGTTAATGTGAATGTTCATATCGTCAATGTGTAGGCGCCCGGCCCATGTCGATCCTCGTGGGTGCCCGGAAAAATTCGAGTCGGGCCGGGGCGGGGCCGACCCGTTGACAATGTGAATATTCACATTGACATGTTAACATTCACATTAATAGGAGTGTAAAATTGGCCCGCGTCCCGTGGCGGCGCGAAACCCGCGCCGCGGCCCATGGGCGGGCCCGGTCCGGCCCGTTGACAATGTGAATATTCACATTGACATGTTAACATTCACATTAATAGGAGTGTAAAATTGGCCCGTATCCCGTGGCGGCGCGAAACCCGCCTGCGGCCCATGGGCAGGCCCGTTGACAATGTGAATATTCACATTGACATGTTAACATTCACATTGATAAGAGTATAAAATTGGTCCGCGGCCCATGGGCTGCCAAAAGCCCGCCCGCGGCGGGCCCGGCGCAGCCCGGGGAGGGCCCTGCTCGGCCCGTTGACAATGTGAATATTCACATTGACATGTTAACATTCACATTGATAAGAGTGTAAAATTAGCCCGCACCTCGTGGCTGCTTGAAACCCGCCCACGACCCGTGGGCGGGCTCGGCCCGGCCTGTTAACAATGTGAATATTCACATTGACATGTTAACATTCACATTGATAGAAGTGTAAAATTAGCCAGTGGCCCAGGGCGGTCCCGACCCGGCCTGTTGACAATGTGAATATTTACATTGACATGTTAACATTCACATTGATAATAGTGTAAAATTGGCCCGCAGCCCGTGGGCGGCTCGAAGCTCGACCGCAACCCGAGGCGGGCTTGGCCCGACTCGTGACATTGTGAATATACACCTTGACATGTTAACATTAACATTGATAGGAGTGTAAAATTTGCCCGCTGCCCGAAGCTTTCCTGCGGCCCGGGGTAGGGCCGGCCCGGCCTGGGCTTGAGCCTAGTCCGAGACCCTAGGATAGGGCCTGGGCCATCACTTTGAAGCCCGGCCTGGCCCATCGACCCGGTTAAGGCCAATTCAAGGCTCGGTCCGAGGCCCGGCCCGCGCCGAGGCCTAGTATATTTTTTTGTGGAAAATAATAAAATTTTGGTAGAAAAAATTAAAAAGAATTAAAAAAAAATGGCCAGGCCCGCCCAAGCTCGACCCAAGCCTGAGGCTAGGCCCAGGCCCATCGGCTCGACCCGAGGCTCGACCCACTGGCTCCGGCCCGGACCCAAACAAGTCTACCCCGGGCCGTGGGTAAGACTTCGGGCAGCCCACGGACCGCGTGCCAATTCTACATTCCTATCAATGTGCATGTTAACATGTCAATGTGAATATTCACATTGTCAATGGGCTGGACAGGGCCTTCCCCGGGCCACGGGCAAGCTTCGGGCAGCGGGCAAATTTTACACTCCTATCAATGTTAATGTTAACATGTCAATGTGAATATTCACAATGTCACGGGTCGGGCCAAGCCTGCCTTGGGCTGCGGTCGAGCTTCGGGCCGCCCACGGGCTGCGGGCCAATTTTACACTCTTATCAATATGAATGTTAACATGTTAATATGAATATTCACATTGTCAACGGGCCGGGTCGGGCCAGTCCTGGGCCGCTGACCAATTTTATACTCTTATCAATGTGAATGTTAACATGTCAATGTGAATATTCACATTGTTAACAGGCCGGGCCGAGCCCGGCCCAGGTCGCCAACGGGCCGTGGACAGGTTTCGGGCAGCCACGGGGCGCGGGCTAATTTTACACTCCTATCAATGTGAATGTTAACATGTCAATGTTAATATTCACATTGTCAACGGGCTGGGCCGGGCCCGCCCCGAGCTGTCTACGGGCCGTGGACAGGTTTCGGGCAGCCACGGGGCGCGGGTTAATTTTACACTCCTATCAATATGAATGTTAATATGTCAATGTGAATATTCACATTGTCAACGGGCCGGGTCGGGCTCGCCCCAGGCCGCGGGTGGGCTTTTGGCCGCCCATGGGCCGTGGGCCAATTTTATACTTTTATCAATGTGAATGTTAACATGTCAATGTGAATATTCATATTGTCAACGGGCCGGACCGGGCCCGCCCCGGGCTGCGGGCGAGTTTTGCGCCGCCACGGGACACGGGCCAATTTTACACTTCTATTAATGTGAATGTTAACATGTCAATGTGAATATTCACATTGTCAACGGGTCGGGCCCGCCCCGGCTCGCGGGCGGGTTTCGGGCCGCCCACGGGCCAATTTTACATTCCTACCAATGTGAATTTTAAAATATGAATGTTCACATCATAAAATTGCTAACCGTTCAAAAAATATTTATAAAGGTATCAAAATTAAATATAAGGGTATAAGTGTCCAAGAAAATAGTGTAAATCAAGAAAAAGGACTTTATGGAATAAAACTATACATACATGGGACTAAATGGGTTAAAAAATTCATTCATGAACTTCTTGGGTTAAAACACTTCTAAATGGGATTTATCAATAAAAATCCCATATTTTTATGTGCATATTTTGTCATTTTTTTTTTCTTTTATGTAAAATAATATACGAGTCTACTTTTTAGATTTACTTTGTAAATTTAGTGCTATGTGTAAGAGATATGATTTATTGATGATTAGAGAAAATATGAGAAAAAAAGAATTGCCTTAGATTTTATAATAGATTAGTAGATCACTTGATTTAAAAAGTGAATCCAACTTTTGAGTTAGAATAAGTGAGTCACCTTTTTTGGTTTTGACTGATTTTCTAAAAATTGAATTTTATTTTTTTTTATATTTTTCGTTTTTAATTACTTTTTTTAATATTTTAAGTAATTTTTTTTACTTTCTAGATACACCTAAAAATTACAAAATATTTGTGAAAAGTATTTAAAAAATTCAATAAATACACAAACATACGAAAATATACTAATTTTTTTTTTATGTTTTATATTTTTTATATTTGATTAATTTTTTTCATAAATATTATACTTTTTTAAGTGTATTTAGGTTAGGTGTATAATAAAAATAAAAAAATTCTTAAAATATTAAAATTTTTAATAAAAAAAAAAAAATATGAAAATATAGTTTTATTTATTTATTTATTTATTTATAAAAATAAACTCAATTTTCTGAAACCAAACAAGGTGATAGTTGTATTTTATTTGTGTGGTAGTTGCATTACTCTCTTGAAATTTATATACTGCATTATTCACGACTGATACAATTTATTTTCAAAATGTTGACAAAAAGAACTATATGCATTTTACTATGGGTCGGGAAGATCATTTAGTTGTGTACGCCCATCTAGTAATATTTTTTTTTGAATTTTTTTTGTTTTAGGGAACATGTAGTTATTTTGGCCTTTGCTATTTGGTAAAACACAAGATGAAATTTCAAAAAAAAAAAAAAAAAAGAAAAAAGAAAAAAAGAAAAAGAAAGAAAAAAAGAAAAAGAGAGAGAAAGATAATCACTTGTATGGATAACGCACATTGAGAGTTCACTACAAAAATTTTAATTTTTTGCGACGGCATTTTGCGGTCGCAAATACTCATAATGTGGTCTAAAAAAAGTTTTAGGAATGGCAAATGGGGGGTCACAATAGAGGTCGTTGCTAAAACGTTATGCCGTCGCCTTTTTTTTGCGACGGTAAATGTTGCTTTTTGCAACGGCATTTTACTATCGCCTATAATATGTAAAAAATTGAGACCTTTTGTGACGGCATTGCCTTACTATTGCTAAAAGTGTTATTTGAGACGACAAAAAATGCCGTCGCAAATTTTTTTTATTGCGACAGTATACATGTCGTTGCTAAAAGTATTATTTGAGACGGCAAAAAATACAGTCACGAAAAGTTTCTTTTATTGCGACGGAATACGTGCTGTCACCAATTTCTTTTGCGATGACAAAGCCTATGTCGGAAAAAAAAAAAAAAAAATTTTGGTTCTAATGTTTTTTGAGACAGTGTGGTGCCGTCGCAAAAAAAAAAAAAAGCAATAAAATTATTAAATATATTAAAATTACCTGTATTAAATGAAAAATAATTGAAAAAGAAACCAATATTTGAATAATAATATAAAAATTCCTGTATAAAAATAAAATTTTCTCCATAATAAAAATATTATCGTATTCATAATTACACATTAGCAAAATTACACCACTACATAATGTTGCATAATACATATATAATGTTTAAATACATAATGTTGTTCACAATTCAAAATAACATAAATAAAAAACAAAAGTTTCCTCATCATTTTTTGTGGGTAACAAAAACAAAAATTAGCCGCATTCTTCACATGCATGCATTTCACAAGAAGCAAACTCCTCATCGGGAAAAATCTGAAAAGAAAAAAATAAAAATAATTAATGACAATATAATTATGTGTTAATATGTTAATTACAAAAAAACATAAAAATTTAACTACTATATAATTACAAACATAATTAAGTAAATAATTTTGGTTAGACGGAAATCTGACTTTAACTCTCAAACCAGGAACCTGATTAGAGTCCCATTTTCTCCCACAAGTCTCTCGTGCCTAGGCGGTCGTGTGCGCCAAGTTTCGTGCTAATCTGACGCCATTTGGTGATTTTGGGGCGTCAACACCTCGAATTCAAGTTTCTTAATGGTGTGTTTGGTTAGAGGATTTGGAGAGGAATTTGGAAAGGGAAAGGGAAAAGGTGTGTGAAACTAGGTGAAATGTAAGTATATTTTATTCACATTTCACCTAACTTTTCCTTTTCTCTTTCCAAATCCCTCCTCAAATCTCCCAACCAAACACAGCGTAAGGAATTAGTTTGCCTAGAGTGGAATCCGGCTCTAACTACCAAATCAGGAACCCAATTCGAGTCTCGTCTTCTCCCACAAGTCTCTCGTGCCTAGGCGGTTGTGTGTGCCAAGTTTCGTGCTAATCCGACACCGTTTGGTGATTTTGGGGCGTTAATACCTCGAATTCAAGTTTCTTAAGGAACTAGTTTGCCTAGAGTGAAATCCGGCTCTAACTCCCAAACCAGGAACCCGATTCAAGTCCCGTCTTCTTCCATAAGTCTCTTGTTCCTAGGCGGTCGTGTGTGCCAAGTTTCGTGCTAATCCGATGCCGTTTGGTGATTTTGGGGCATCAACACTTCAAATTCAAATTTCTTAAGGAATTAGTTTGCCTAGAATGAAATCTGGCTTTAACTACTAAATCAGGAACCCAATTTGAGTCCTGTCTTCTTCCACAAGTCTCTCGTGCCAAGTTTCATGCTAATCCGACGTCGTTTGGTGATTTTGGGGTGTCAACACCTCGAATTCAAGTTTCTTAAGGAACTAGTTTGCCTAGAGTGAAATCCGGCTCTAACTCCCAAACCAGGAACCCGATTCAAGTCCCGTCTTCTTCCACAAGTCTCTTGTTCCTAGGCGGTCGTGTATGCCAAGTTTTGTGCTAATCCTACACCGTTTGGTGATTTTGGGACGTCAACATCTCAAATTCTAAGTTTTCTAAGGAACTAGTTTGCCTAAAGTGAAATCCAGTTTTAACTCCTAAATCGGGAACCCGATTCGAGTCTCGTCTTCTCCCGCAAGTCTCTCATGCCTAGGCGGTCATGTGTGCCAAGTTTCCTATTAATCTGACGTCGTTTGGTGATTTTGGATTGTCAACACCTTGAATTCAAGTTTCTTAAGGAACTAGTTTGCCTAGAGTGAAATCCGGCTCTAACTCCCAAACCGGGAACCCGATTCGAGTCCCGTCTTCTCCCATAAGTCTCTCGTGCCTAAGCAGTCGTGTGTGCCAAGTTTCGTACTAATCTGATGCCATTTGGTGATTTTGGGGCGTCAACACGTCGAATTCAAATTTCTTAAGCAACTAGTTTGCCTAAAGTGAAATCTAGTTTTAACTCCCAAACCGGGAACCCGATTCAAGTCCCGTCTTCTTCCACAAGTCTCTCGTGCCTAAGCGGTCGTGTGTGCCAAGTTTCGTGCTAATCCGACGCCTTTTGGTGATTTTGGGACGTCAACACCTCGAATGCTAACTTTCTTAAGAAACTAGTTTGCCTAGAGTGAAATCCGGCTTTAACTCCCAAATTGGGAACCTAATTCGAGTCCCATCTTCTCCCACAAGTCTCTCATGCCTAGGCAATCGTGTGTGCCAAGTTTCATGCTAATCCGATGCCGTTTGGTGATTTTGGGACGTCAATACCTTGAATTTAAGTTTCTTAAGGAACTAGTTTGCCTAGAGTGATAATTAAAGGTTCTGTCAAATCAACAATGAGAACAAATGCATTTCTGAGAAAATTAAGCAATGGAAATAAGTTATGTTGGTGTTTACTTGTGTGGGGACTCTTTTGACTGCACAAGGAAGTCTCGTATGTGATCCTTAAATGTGGAAAGATCATTTCTTGACTCAAACAGTCCACTCACAATTTGGGTTACCTTCAAAGCTCACCACATAAGTGATATCCTGAGAGAAGATGGTGTTAGAATTACGTGTGCATTCCATACCTCATTTGTTGTCATGTTGGGGATTGATGTACCCAAAATTTTTATGGTATATTCACGAACAAACATTGCATTGTTTGGATATGGAAAAGGAACAGTTGTTACATAACGGTCTAAATATATGAGTTACAAAAAATGTTATAAATAAGAGTATTTATCTTGATTGACAAAATTGACTTATCAACTGAAAAAAGTCTTCATCCTAATTATTAGGGATCAAATACAAATATGAAAGATTCATTTCCTTTAGTTGATTTTGTCACAAAGTCATATCATCAGTTAAGTTTAAGGTAATCATGTCCATTTCTATTGCCTCAACCATGTTCTCATTCTATTATTCTACAATGCACTTGACCATACCATTTCAAATGAATTTTCCTCATTTTATGTTCCCAACTTCTTTCTTCTTCTTATTCACCCAAAAAACTTCTTTATTCTTTCTAATAGTTTCATTTCTTATTTTATTTTTTCTTGTAACCCCACCAATCCATCTAAACATTTTCATTTCAGCTACACTTATTTTGTAAATGTTTTTCTTAACTGCTCCACATTATTTTCTTCTACTTCAATTTTTTTTTCTTTTCTAATTCTCTCATTGCTTCATATATGTCTATGTAAGCCCACAAAAACAGGTTGAGATTATTAGAAATAATAATTTCCTCAATTGAAATAGTTACAAAGTGGTATTATAGTTTTGTTATGAACGTTAGAAAATTATTATGAATAATTATAATGTAGTTAAAAAAAAAATGCATACGTATTTTTTTTAATAAAGTGTGTATTACAATTTTCCTATAGAAACACAGATAAATGGTGTTGGGCCTTTTGACTAGATGTTCCTAAAAGAGGACAAAACATTAGACAAGCTATAAAAAAGTGAATTATGGAGTAGGTGCTGACCCATTAATGATCTAACAATATCTACAAACACAAAGTCATGAGCACATGTAGATCTCAACTCGTTAATGCATCTCAACTCATTAATGCATATAGAAATACAACTCAGCTGGTTTACATTTGATTATTTTTTATGTCCAATATTTTGCATTTTAAATCATCACCTTACCACTCTAAGGCAACCCTTCCAAGTCCAAATTCAACCTATCTTATACGATCAATCTTAATGTTACTATAAACAACACAATCAAAGCGTAATAGTAGAATATGAACCTACCTGAGGAATGTAACGACGGGGCTTTGTGGGTTTGGACTGGTGAATAACTGAGAACTCGTTTGGTATGGCCTCAACTGGAGTGGACGGCTTGTTCTTGAAAGCCAGTATTCAGGTTCGATTCATGTTGAAGGTTTCCTTCAGTTGCTTCTGGTATGCTTCCCTGGATGGAGAGCTCATAGCTGGGTTCTCTTTGTCTTTCTGCCCTTCAATCAACATGTAGTGTGCATAATCAAAATCAATCGCCAATCTGTTTGGTATGAATCTATCCAACTGTTGTGACATGGATAGGCCCATAAAGGCCACAGCCCACAGTGAACAACCCCAAGCCCACTATCTGGAGCCCATTGCATAATCCGATTGGTAAAATCCAGGACAGCTGGAGGCCAACTGGGCGTGAAGGGCCAATGACATTCGGACACATGGCAGGTGTAAGACAGGCCACATCAGCAGACAAAGATCTGCAAAGTTATTGCCACAACACATCACTATTAATGCAGCCCATCACAGCATTTATTACGACAACACCTCTCTATCGGAACAGCGCCCCCTTACCATGAACAAGGTAAGCTACAGCACAGGCTTTCGGCGATGTGGGCACGTCGGAAGGGACACCGAAATGATTACCAAAGGATATAAGCAAGCATCGAAGACAAGAAGAAGGTTAAGCTTTCTATTCCCATCTCTCTCTCTATACTCCCTATTTCCACTATTAACTTGCTCGTCGGAGGGTTCACTGGGGGACTACCCTGTTCCCCGTTGAACTTGTTTACAGGTCACTTGGCGGGCTCGACCATTTGGACTGAAGCTCGAAGAACTTGGATCAGTCCGACCCATCCACTGAGAACGAACTGTATCATCATGTTGAAAACAGTATAGTAAGACACAAACTAACAATGAGAATCACTGAGGTACGTAAAATTTCAAGAATCGCCTTAAACAAAAACTTGTCTCCAGTAACCCTAGCTTCAAAAATCCAATTACAAACCAGAACAACAATACCCGAATTGAAAAAACTAATGAAGTGTAAACCCTAGTGTCAAATTCAAACAAACAGAAACTGATAATAAGAATAACTGAGGTGCATGTAAACTTTCACGAATTGCATTAAACAAAAACTTGTCTCCAGAAACCCTTGCTTCAGAAATCCAATACCCGAATTCAAAAAAACTAATTCAAAGACTAATTAAATCATGCACAATAAATCCAAAAATTACAACACCCAGACTCGTAGATTTAGCTAAATCAAACCCAAGAATCAATCCCAAATCAAAATTAGGGAACAATACCACCAAACTCTATATATCATGAGAGAAGAAGGCTTACCAAAGAGAAGAACAAGCACAAAAAGAAAACACTCGCAAAGCAGTGAGGAAGACACCCAATTTGGACCACAGCGAACGACCCAACGACAAAGGTATCGGTAAAGGTATTTGAGACGCCACACCACCGCTGCCGCTGCTGCTGCTAGCCGTCGTCACTCACTGCTCACCGTCGTCGCTCGTGGCTCGCCGTCGTCCCCCTTTGCTGCTGCTACCACTGTCACTGCTTGTAGTCGTGAGTGAGAGAGAGAGAGAGAGAGAGAGAGAGAGAGAGAGTATTTTGGAAATTTTTGAAATTGGGGATTTTTGTTTAAGGGATTAGGGATTTGAGATCGTGAGAAACAAAAGGGGGGAAAGAAAGATAGAAATAGCGGGAAAATGAAAAGAAAAAGTAGAAAAGAGGAGGAGAGTTAGGATAAGCGGTGTAAACGACATCGTTTTATTTATTTTTTGTAGTTCATGATTTTTTTTTTGTTTTTTCATTTTTTTTTAAGTTACTAAGGTTGAAAATTTATTTGTTTTATTTTTATTTTAATGATTTTTTTTTTATTTTTTAATTGGTAGAAGTAGGGGTAATATTTTAGTGAAAAATATTTTCCGTTAAAATAAAGTTAATTTTTTATAGTCAATGAAAAATATTTTTTGCGGCCCATTTTTTTTGGTTACTCAAAATCAGGAACTAATTTTTTGTGGTAGAGGAAAGGGAGCAGCAATAGTGGTGAATGTTGTGGATAAGAGGTGATGGTGGTGGTGGTGGTGGTGGTGGTGATGGCGAAGGAGATTAGTGGTGAAGTTATGGTAGTATTTGTCATGACCCGGACCTGCCCCCATGGGTTAAGGACATAACCGGCCGGTAATTCTGAGATTACCTACGGCCTCAAATCAAACCAGACATAACTCATCAGAGTAAAGGGGCCAAACGAAAGCAAAATTTAGAACTTTGTCCATAGAGTTGTGCTTACAAGGCACATCATAACAAACCATACATACACGTATTAATAACTCACATCAAAATATGTACTAATACAAAGCTCTGAACATACAGGATCTATCAAGTCTAGGTCAGCCAATCAAAACTATATATACAACATAAACTAAGGTCCTCGCCAACATGACAAAATAAAATAAGATAGCAAAAGGGCGAAGACGAGTCTCATGCGTGAGACGCAAGGCTGACTCTTCAAGACCTTGGTTGTTCCACACAAACTTCACTGAGGTTGGGTTTGGACCTCCTTTGGCTCACTTACAGATACATGAATGAGCGTGAGCGAAAGCCCAGCGAATAATATCAAATAAAGAAGATACATTGGAACAATATACCTCAAACGACCTTAGGCCCAATTCATATTTCTATCTAATACATACATATATTTATACGTAGGTCAAATAACTGCGGTCCCAAACATATCGGACGGCCTCGGGCCCAATCTATTCATGTCAAACTGGCCATTGGCCCACCTATCTTTCGTTCGTGTCAAACTGGCTTTCGGCCCATTCATACTTTTCAGGTCAAACTGGCCTTTGGCCTATTCATACTTTCATGTCAAACTGGCCTCTGGCCCATTCGTACTTTCATGTCAAACTGGCCTCTGGCCCATTCGTACTTTCATGTCAAATTGGCCTCTGGCCCATTCGTTTTATCATCTAGATCATACTGGCCTCTGGCCCATTCATTTGGCATAGCAAACATTTGTCCACCATTCAGATAAACAGACTTATGAGGCTTACATAGAAGTAAACAATTGGATACTTCAGATATCTTTAATAAGATATTACTCACAGTGATTGGCTGGGTGATTTGCCCTGGAGCTTGACCCTACATATTCCATGAACTCAATGGGTCACAAACAATTCATTCCGTTCTTAATTCACATATTCCTCTTTAGGCTTTATTCTTATCCTTTTAACTTATTTATAATGCTCAATGCATGCCTAAGAGTGCTTAGAAGTGAAAGAGAACGGAAAACGAAACACATAATGCATTTTCAAAATTTCAGAAACAGGGGTCCTCGCTCGAGTGGACCGAATAGGTCTGCAAAAGTTTTGGTTACATCAATTTCACGCTCGAGCGTGAACTCGGGCGTTCGAGCTGAAGGTCTGTCTACATAGCTCCCCGCTCGAGCGTGAACTTCCCCGCTCGAGCGGACACCATGTCTGGAAAATATTCTAGGAGCTCGTATTTCACGCTCGAACGGCGGTTTCCCCGCTTGAGCGGACATCATGAATTATGGGTTTCCCAGAATTTGTTCATGAGCTCAAATCCGACCTTCCAAGGTTCAAAACCCATAGATTTGGTTCCAAAACATGCAAACACATTATATAACATGAGTATATAAGCAAGGTGAGGTCAATTGCTCAAAATCATGGTCCAATTCTTCCAAATTAATCAACATTTCTTTGTAAACTCAAGGCTTATACATTCAAACTTTACATAAGCCTCATATCTTCCATAATCAAACATGCATGTCAATTTTTGACCTCATTTCCCTTTCAAATAGCACCAATGATGCTCATAGACATGAAAATCAACAAAACCACGCTTGCATGTATGCTTCAATGCTCAATTCTTCACAATTCACATATTGCATGCTAGATTATGCAATTTCATAGCAATTCTCTACATGCATGCACACATGGACTTCAAACTCATCAAATACAACACAATTCTAGTTCTTGATTACCAACCAACTTGAATTCACAAAATTACAACATTGAGCTCATGATTTAAGGGTTGATTACTTACTTAGGAGCTTTAATCTTTACAAATTCTAGTTGAATCTTGAGTCCAACCTTCCAGTTTCACAAACTTGTGCCAAACACACGATTTTCTTTCTTTCTCCCTCTCTACCCGACCCTCTCTCTTTTCTTATCAGCCAAGTTGAATAAAAGAGGAGTATTGAGCATGTAATGGCCCTCATATAGCCCCTCTAATTCACATTATTTTAATATTGAATAATTGAGCACTTAATTCATTAATTTGATCCATTTAATCTGATCCGAATCAATTTTCAATTAAATTTCA
This sequence comes from Camellia japonica, assembly GCA_030407325.1. Classification (NCBI taxonomy): domain Eukaryota; kingdom Viridiplantae; phylum Streptophyta; class Magnoliopsida; order Ericales; family Theaceae; genus Camellia; species Camellia japonica. Next base: position 17,685,436 of record JAPPVO010000007.1, on the reverse strand, counting down.
CTGTAGGCTCTAAAAATTACGTTCATCACAATGGCGTAGTCATTTTGGGGTTCTGCAGCTGATAGGGCCTTCAATTTAAATTCCAAGGCGGATAATCAAACAGATATTCCTACGGTGAACAGATAGAAATTCAAAACCACATATTTTCACATAAATGGCACACAGAATCATATCAAACACATAATCGCATTCGTAATAAGGACCAATTAGCATAATACGGAACAAGTTATCACAGTACTAGAGGAGATGGAGTGGCGGTGGTGGAGGAGAGGTAATGGTAGTAATAATGGCAGTAGTGGTGGTAGTAGTAGTGGAGTGGTAGCAATTATGGTAGTAATGGTAGTCGCAGAGGTGGAGTGACAACAGTGGTAATAGTGGTGGTAGTGGAATAGCATTTGTAGTAGTGGTGAAGGTGGTAGAAGAGATGTGTGGTGAGAGAGAGAGATGCGTGAGAGATATATAGAGAAGAGAGATAGAGAAAGACAGAGAAAGAGACAGAGCCAGAGAGAGAGAGAGAGAGAGAGAGAGACAAAGTGGTCGCTAAAAGTGCATTTTCTTGTAGTGGATCGATAAATCAAGAGGGAGCTCGGTAAATAGAGAAGAGGGAGGGGAGAGAGAGAGAGAGAGAGAGAGAGAGAAAGAGAGAGATGAGAGTGATGAGTGAGAGAGACAAACATGGATGGAGAAAGAGATAGAGAGAGAGAGAGAGACAAACAGAAAAAGAGAGAGAAACAAGAGATGAGTGAGAGAGAGAGAGAGAGAGAGCGAAAAGAGATATACGAGAGAAAGACATAGAAAAAGAGAGAGACAGAGAGAGAAGAAAGATGAATGGGAGAGACAGAGAGAAGAGAGATGAGCGAGAGAGACAGAGAGACGAGAGAGATAGAGATAAGAGAGATGAGCGAGAAACACAGAGAGAGAGAGAGAGAGAGAGAGAGAGAGAGAGAGAGAGAGAGATGATTGATAAGTGAGAGAAAGAAAAAGAAGATAAAAAGAGAGAGAGACATGAAGATGAAAAAATGGGTGAAAAAAGAAATGTTATATCAAAAGAGTAAGACAACGTCGTTTTTTTTTAATTTTTTTTTTGCGATAAAAAAATACCGTTATATTTATTCAAACCATTTTATGATTGTATATATATATATGAAGTCGTGTCAAAGCCACAATATTTTTTTTTTACTTTTTGTTTTGCAACAGTACTTTTTACAGTTGCAAAAAACTCTTCTTTTTTTGCGACTGCAGCTGGTGCCGTCGTAAAAACTCTATTTTTTCGCGACAGCAATCTATGCTGTCGCAAGTACTCTCTTTTTTTTGCGACATCATTTTCTGTTGTTGCAAATACTCTATTTTTTAGCAACAACAAATTGTGCCGTCACAAAAACTCACATTTTTTGCGACTGCAATTTCTGCCGTCGCAAATACTCTATTTTTTAGCGATAGAAAATTATGCCATCGCAAAAACTCATTTTTTTCGTGACAACAAATTGTGCTGTCGCAAAAACTCACCTTTTTCGTGACAGCAAATTATGTTGTCGCAAAAACTCATATTTTTTGAGACAACAAGTTGTGCTTTCGCAAAAAGTCACTTTTTGAGACGGCAAGTGTGCCGTCGCAAATGCTTCCGTCTTTTAAGCCCACTTTTCTTATAGTGGTTGTTTTATAAATTGACTATTTTAGTTGATTTTTTAATTTTTTTTTAAAAAATAACCATAAAAATATTGAAAAAATTTAACTTTTTTTTTTGTAATGACTTTTTTACTATTTTAAGTTATTTCCAAATCAACCTAAAGATTACTGTAACAGCGCCCGCGTGGGACCTCGCTACAGCTCGGACTCTCCTTTTGTGTATTGCGGTTCTAAATCTTGAACCAAAGAGTCCACCTCTGGCAAATCGTTTTGAAGAAAAACAGATTTTTGAAAAAGTAGTGCCAAACATGGACTGCTTTGCCAGATTACAGAGTCGCCACCTAAATATTTTTTATGGGGGGAATTTAGGAAACCCTGACTCGGTGCCGAAGGCCACGTGTCCGTCATCACCAAATGTCTTGGCTCGGGAGCTTGGGTACGATCGGGGAAGGTCAGCTATGAGCACCCCCTTTCGCCCGGTCCGAAGACCGGCCTCTACTAACCGTGATATCCGTTTTTGAAAACTTTATGCGTTCTTATTCCGGTTATTAACCTAGAATTACTATGTGATGCGCACAACACAAAAGTATAGACTAGATTGCCTAACTTGAAAATAAACATTGCATATCCGTTTTGTCTTGAAAAACGTGTTGTTTTTTTGCTACTCGAAAGTAGGCTAAAATACGGATTTCAATGAGTTGTTCCAACTCACGCAATCCAACCTCCACCCACAGGCATTCAAACAGTTTATCTCACGTAAGCATTTAGCCGCATGGCAATCATACTGTCATGTTAGCATTCACACGCATGCGCTATGCTAAAGCATAAAAACTTACATCGTATTCCGCGCCAAAACAATAACCCGGTTAGCAAACATGCATGACCTAGTTCATGTTAAGTGGCTAATGCAACACAGGCATAGATGCAATCTAGAGTAGGCTCGGCTAACCCTAAGCATGGTACGTGAAATGTTACAATTATCACGTATTCAAATTGGAATTGAAAATACGGTGCAGTTTGAATGATGTACCGAGCCCGGTGCATGTTTAACAAATGCATGGATGCACGCATGCATTGCATAAGGTATGCTAATTTAGACGTGCCCTAATCTACCATCGTAAGCAGGTAAATAAAAGGGAGAAAGAAATGGGGGTTGGAAGACATGCACCCACTCACACACACTTATTACAATTTTGCCCTCGCTCGGAGGGACCGAATAATAATAATACAGAACCGAATAAATAACTAACTACTCTAGCTAATTAAATATTACAAATTAACTAAATTAATTAAATAAATTAATTAATCTAATTAAGCAGTAAACCGCCTCGGGATGAGGTCCGGATGCAACACGCGCTCGGGATTGGCTCGGAACCACACTGCCATGCACGGATTGCCTCTGTTTCCCCTGCTTTCCTCCTCTGAAAATTGCCAAAGTCCCAAAAGCACCTCTCAGGGCACTGGGGAGTACCACCGGCTGGGGCAGAGCACCACCGACTGAAGGAGGAGGCCACCGGCACGGAATTGTTCCATCGGCTGGGAAAACACTGCCGGTCGGCACTAAAAAGTGCCGGTCGGCACAAAATGTTTTGCAGATCCTGCAACTCACAGCAGCAGAGGACAAACTATGCATGGCAAGGTAATTCAAAGCATGTATGCACAAAACACATCCCACATCATGTTAATGACTCAATGGGGCATGTGCCTCGATCCTCGGACCACCAATCGCGCATTTTCATGCACGATGGCCCTAAGAATCAAGAATGCAACTTTGATTTCAAATGCATGTAATGCAAACAAGCAAGTAAGGGTGCCAAACCTCTATCAAACTCACTTCAAGAGACCTAGCATGCAAGCAAATGTGATGCAATCCTAAGCATGTTATCTAGGCATGCAACATGGACAATGTGATGCACTTGTGCGAGGCATACAAGCAAGCATGATTTATGAGCATGCAAACCAATGGAAGGATGGTCTTATACATGAATTAGGCAACTCTAAAAGGCCCTAAATCAGTGGCCAAATGCTAAGTCAAGAGGGCCAAGCACACATGCACACATGCACAAGTTAAGGCACCAACACTTAAGCATAATAAACAACATTCAAGCACACTTGAGATGAGTTGAACATGGGCTACTAGCATACATGAAAAGCTCTGAAATCCGTGCAAAACTTGATGCCAAATCATGCAACAAAGCAAGCCAAAGCATGCAACAAATGGCCCAAATCTTGAAACAAGCCAATGAGGCATTGAACTACACTTATGCAAAGCAATTATGGCATGCATTAAACAACCTAAAACAGAGTTATAGCATGTTAAAACAAAGCCAAATGGCTACTTAGATAGCATCTAAGAGGCACAAGCACAAAGGCATGCAACATGACCAAAACATGGAGCATTCAATACATACTCTTAAAGCATTAAAGAAGCATGCAAGGCGATCAAACAAGCACATTACAAGGTCTGAAATGGCAAGTTAGATGGTTCTAAACCATCAAAAATGAAGCAAGTAAGGCATGCTACACACTCATGTTCTTATGGCCAACAAGCCAAATACAAAGAGGCTACAAAATACATGCTAAGATTGACCAAAACAACTATGGACAGAACTAAAGCATGGTAAAATAAGCCTACAAGCTTCATGGATCTAGGCCTAAAACATGCTAGAAATGAAGGCACACTACCTAGACATGTTAAGGCATCAAAAGGCATTACAAGGCAACCATGCTAAGCATGCATGAGGGACCTAAACCAACTTGAAATCATGTTATAACATGGAAATATAAGCATGAAAAACAAGTCAAACATGCTCAACACACACTCAAGCATAGTGTTCCTTAAGGAAGCCAAACTTGCCCTTTTCAAGGACATCAAGGAGAGGGGGTGGCCCTCTCCTTCCTAGGACTTTAAGGCACCATCTCCACCATTGAAATCCCTCAAGATTTCAGTGGTGGAGAGGCCCAAGCACAAAAGTCCCGGATCTCTCACAAAATAGCACAAAAAGTGACCTTTTCAAGGCCTAAGGGTGGTCAAACTTGCTCAAACCACAAAACACTCTTAATATACAATGAAGAGTCTTAAAAAACAGAACTTTTATGTATTATATGCTAAGCACAAAAACTGTTTTAAAGTAAGCAAAAAGAGGGTGCAAAAATGGGGTAAAAAGAGGACTAGTATCTCACCCTTGTTGACCTCTTTAACAAAGTTGTAGTTGATGCTTCCTTAGGCTCAAAATCTGTCAAGAACTTCAAAAACCAGCCCTTAGAACCTTAGTTGCAAGGAGAAGGTGAAACACTAGGTGTTTGTGTGCAATAGTAAGGCACAAAACACCTAGACACACAAGAGAAGGATAGAGATAGAATGTGTATGCAACTCAAACCCTAGAAAAACCAGAGCTTCTCTCTCTCTTTTCCTCTCTCACTCTCCAAATTTTCTAACCCTTGAGCCAAGAGAAGAGCCTTCTCTCTTATAGACAACCAAGACTTACAAGCTAAGTCATCCAAGGGCTCATCCCCTCCATACACGTGTATGGAGGGGAAAACAAACGCCAACAGCTGTCTAAAAATATCCCATAAAGCAGCTGTATAGGAGTCGGCAGGGCAAAATGGTCATTTTGCCAAAAATGGTGCCGACCGGCACAAAAGAGTGCTGACCGGCACAATAAAGTGCCGATGGCAACATAATCCAGCCGGTGGCCTCTAGCCACAGCCGGTGGTATGTGGGGGTGCCTCACAAAGCAATCCCTGCCCTCCTAAGGCAAAACACAAGTGTTTGGTGCAAAACCAAGCACAAAACGGTCGAGTTCGGAGGTCCTGAGGCAAGGCGCGCGTAGCCGAGAACTCCGGGAACTCCAAACGAACACAAACATGGATAATCACCGAGTGTTCCAACGGTGACATCCAAGTTTGAGGACGGTCAAAAATGGGGTGTCTACAATTACAAAATCTTAATTGTAAAATTGAGATTGACTAGGAAAAATGACATGTATATTGATAAGCAAAATGACATATGTTGTTGTTATCACTACTAAAAAAAGTATTTTTTGCGACTGCTACAAGTCGTTGCAAATAATAAAAACAGTCGCAAAAAACCTTTTGCGACGACCCATGCGACGACAAATAAGAGTTGCGAATGTGGGGATGGCAAATACTATTTGCAACTGCAAAACATCAGTCGCAAACTATTTGCGACCGCCTAACCTATTTATAGCGACTGATATTTTGCCATCGCAAAAAAAAAAAAAAAAAAAAAAACCACCTACAATCATATATATATATATATTCAAATATTATATACAGTAAATGTAAAGACATATTTGCAAAAATCTCAAAATTCATGCATTATTTTCCATTTCTTCCCTTAATAAAATTCTCTTTCTTCAAAAAAAAAAAAAGTTGTGCAACAATACAAAAAACATTTGAGGTTACAGTAGTTCTGATTCTAAAAATCCTTCACAGTCTTGTTACAGAGTCAGAAGAAGAGCAATAACTCTTGAGATTACAGATATCTTCTGATTTCGTCATCTACTTTGAGAGAGAGAGAGAGAGAGAGAGAGAGAAAGAAAGCAAAGTAGCTCAAGTATTAGCCTAGGGAAACAATGGAGCTCAAGAATGCTTTAAAATAGTAACAATGATCTATATAATATCTATAAATTCATGTTAAATTTTGACAGATGATAGTTAGGTGCTAAACAGTCAAAACTCACAAGCCTAAGCATACAAAGCAACACTAGCAATATGATTATGAGCAAAATAGAGATAAAATGTTAAGCTATGAACAAAAAAGTGATTTCCGAACACATTAAAAAGTATGTAGCAGTAAAAATTGACAAGAATGCTTGTTTGTCTTATCTCTATTCATTTTCATTCTCAATTAAGTTTGACTGCATATTAAGCAAGAATTATCCATAGAAGTTTTTCAACTGTCTCATGGTTCTCTTTATCTTATCAAACCATGCGACATTAACATTTTTTCTACACTTTCCTTTTTTTCTTTCCTCAGAACTATCACAAACCTCAAAATATACTTTCCATTAAACCAAAGAACTAAACAATCAAAAAAAATTGAAAGTGATTTAATACATTACACAATTAAAAAATTAGACTACACTTTCTGACTCTTGTCATTCTTTGTACCTAAATTCTTCCATTTCCTAAATTCTTCCACATTCCAAAAACAACATTTTGGAGAGGAAGCCTTCATCTTGCTTTGTATGTAGGGATTTCAGAATTGGTTAAGTGAGGGGGTCAGCAATCCAATGCTAGAGCCAATGTGATCTACTACTACTACCATAGTGCAACAAAAACTTGTTAACAAAGATAAAATACTTACATGGTTCTGTTTGTAACGCCCCAAAAATTGGGCAGGGTATATCTATTTATGAAACAAAACCCACCTGATAGACAAACACACACACACACACACACACACATATATATATAGCTAACTATTCCATACATCCATTTCCATTAAATCCCAAATGCCAAATACATGCTGTTCACATCTCAATGCCCCAGTTCCAATCCCAAGCATGCATTTTACAACAAGTACGGAATGGAAGCCAAACAGATAATAAGTGCCCTACAGGCTTGTAAATTTATCCAAGAACATTCTCGGTTACACAAAATGGAGTTTCAACTCAATGCAAATACAACCTTGGGCTTACATTCAACAAATAACAATAAAACAAAAATGAAACCTCAGCTCCGAGTCCTCCCAAGTCAATGCCTTGGCGGATGTATATCACATGTACCTGAAATGGTTTCTCTTATAGGGTGAGCCATAGCCTAGTAGAGATATACTAGACAACATATGGACCATGACAAGACTAAAGAGGAGTATGCTCATGCTATGCTCATGATAAAACAGTTTATCTCTCTTTTTATAAAGCATGCAATGCTGAGATGCAACAACAGATATAAAGCCATTTCCATTTTAAACCATATTGTAGACACCCCATTTTTGACCGTCCTCAAGACTTGGACGTCACCGCTTGAACACTCGGTGATTATCCATGTTTGTGTTCGTTTGGGAGTTCCCGGAGTTCTCGGCTGCGCGCGCCTTGCCTCGGAACCTCCGAACTCGACCGTTTGTGTTTGGTTTTGCACCAAACACTTGTGTTTTGCCTTGGGAAGGCAGGGAATGCTTTGTGAGGCATTGCCACACACCACCGGCAGTGGCTAGAGGCCACCGGCTGTTTGGTGTTACCACCGGCACTATATTGTGCCGGTCGGCACTATTTTGTGCCGGTCGGCACTCTTTTGGCAAAATGACCATTTTGCCCTGCCGACCACTTTACAGCTGTTTTTGGAGATATTTTCAGACAGCTTTCTGGTGTTTGTTTCCCCTCCATACACGTGTATGGAGGGATGAGCCCTTTTGATGCCTTAACTTGTAAGTTTTCATGCCTATACAAGAGAAGGCTCTTCTCTTGGCTCAAGGGTTAGAAAATTTTGGAGAGTTAGAGAGAAAAGAGAGAGAGAAGCTCTGGTTTTGCTAGGGTTTGAGTTGCATACACCTTCTATCTCTATCTTCCTTTTGTGTGTCTAGGTGTTTTGTGCCTTACTATTGCACACAAACACCTAGTGTCTCACCTTCCTCTTGCAACTGAGGTTCTTGAGGCTTGTTCTTGAAGTTCTTGACTGGATTGGAGCTCAAGGAGGCAACACCAACAACTCTTGTGAAGAAGATCATCAAGGGTAAGAAACTTGCTTTATTTACCCCATTTTTGCACCTTGTTTTTACCTAGTTTAAAACAGTTTTTGTGCTTAGTTTATAACACATAAAAGTTCTGTTTTTTAAGCCTCTTTGTTGTATATTAAGGATGCTAGGTGATTTGGGTAGGTTTGACCATCCTTAGGCCTTGAAAAGGCCACTTTTTATGCTATTTTGTGGGAGATCCGAGACTTTGGTGTTAGGATCTCTTCACCACTGAAATCTTGAGGGATTTCAGTGGTGAAGAGCATGCCTTAGAGTCTCAAGAAGGAGAGGACCACCCCCTCTCCTTGATGTCCTTGAAAAGGGCAAATTTTGCTTCCTTATGGAGCTTCATGCTTGAGTGTGTGTTGAGCATGTTTGACTTGTTTTCCATGCTTATATTGCCATGTCATAACATGATTTCAAGTTGGTTTTGGTCTCCTATGCATGCTTAGTATAGTTGCCTTGTAATGCCTCTTTATGCCTTAATATGCCTAGGTTGTGTGCCTTCATTTCTAGCATGTTTTAGGCCTAGATCCATGAAGCTTGTATGCCCATTTTGCCATGATCTAGTTCTGTCCATAGCCATTTGGGTCGATCTCATCATGCATTACATAGCTCCTTTGCATTTGGCTTGTTGACCTTGAGAGCATGTGAGTGTAGCATGACTTGCTTGCTTCATTTTCAATGATTTGAAACCATCTAACATGCCATTTCAGACCTTATGATGTGCTTGTTTGATTGCCTTGCATGCCTCTTCAATGCTTTAAAAGCTTGTGTTAAATGCTCCATGTTTTGGTCATGTTGCATGCCTTTGATTTCAAGCTTCTTAGATGCCATCTAAGTGGTCATTTGGGCCTAATTTGACATGCCAAAAATCTGTTTTGGGTTGATTAGTGCATGCCATGAATGTTTGTGCAAAGTGTGGTTTAATGCCCAATTAGCTTGCCTTAAGCCTAGGCTATTCGCATGCTTTGTTTGATTTGATTTGTTGCATGATTCGGCATCATGTTTGAAATGGATTTCAGAGCTTTTCAATGCATGCTATTAGTCCATGTTTGGCTTCTTTAAGTATGCTTGAATGTTGCTTGTTTATGCCTTGGGTTTGGCACCTTAACATGTGCATGTGTGTGTGTGTGTTGAGTCCCCAATTGTAGGCATTTTGGCTACTGATTCTTGAGCCTTTTAGAGTTGCCTAATTCATGTATAAGTCCATCCCCCATTGGTTTGCATGTTTGCTTGTATGCCTTTGCATAAGTGCATTACATTGTTTACTTTGCATGATAGATAACATGCTTAGGGTCGCATCACATTCGCATGCATGTTAGGCCTCTTGAAGTGAAGTATGATAGAGGTTTGGCACCCTTGTTTGCTTGATTGCATTGCATGTATTTGAAATTAAAATTGCACTCTCGGTTCTTTGGGTCATCATGCATGGAAATGCGTGATTGGTGGTCCGAGAACCGAGGCACATCCCCCTTTGAGTCAGAAATATGATAAGGATTGTGTTTGGTGCATATATGCTTTGAATCACATTGCCATGCATTTTGTTGCCCTCTGCTGCTGTGAGTTGCAGGTTTTGCAGGCATTTTGTGCCGACCGGCACTGTTTAGTGCCGACCGGCAGTGAATTGGCAGCCGATGGCTTCACTCAGTGCCGGTGACCACATCCCTCAGCCGGTGGTGTTATACCCCAGCCGGTGGTACTCCCCAATGCCATGAGAGGCACTCCTGGGACTTTGGCAATTTTCAGAGGAGGATAGCAGGGAAAACAGAGGCACACTTGCATGACAGTGCGATTCCGAGCCAATTCCGAGCGCGCGCTGCATTTGGACCCTCCTCCCGAGGCATTTACTGTTTTAATTAGATTAATTATTTGTCTAATTAATTTAGTGAGTTTGTAATAATTAATTAGCTTGCGTAGTTAATTATTTGTATTATTATTTTGGTCCCTCCGAGCGAGGGCAAAAATGTAATAAGTGTGTGTGAGTGGGTGCATGTCTTCCAATCCCCACTTCTTTCTCTCCCTTTTACTTACCTGCTTTTGATGGTTAGTATTAGGGCATACTTATTTTAGCATACCTTATGCAATGCATGCGTGCATTCATGCATTTGTTTACATGCATCGGGCTCGGCACATCATGCAAACTGCATTGTATTTCAATCCCAAAATTGAATACGTGATGATTGTTGCATTTCATGTGCCATGCTTAGGATAGCCGAGCCTATCTAGATTACATTCCGTATGCGATGCATTAGCCACTTAACATGAACTAGGTCATGTATGTTTGCTAACCGGGTTATTTGTTTTTGGCACGGAGTACGATGTAAGTTTTTATGCTTTAGCACTTCGCATGTGTGTGTATGTTAACATGACAGCATGCTTGCCATGCGGCTAAATGCTTATGTGATATTACTGTTTGAATGCCTGTGGGTGGAGGTTGGATTGCGTGAGTTGGAACAACTCATTGAAATCCGTATTTTAGCCTACTTTCGAGTAGCAAAAACCAACACGCTTTTCGAGACAAAACGGATACGCAGTGTTTATTTCCAAATTAGGCGATCCAGTCTATACTTGTTTGCTGTGCGCATAACATAGTAATTCTAGGTTAATAATTGGAATAAGAACGCATAAAGTTTTCAAAAACGGATATCACGGTTAGTAGAGGCCGGTCTTCGGACCGGGCGAAAGGGGGTGCTCATAGCTGACCTTCCCCGATCGTACCCAAGCTCCCGAGCCAAGTCACTTTGGTGATGACGGACAAGTGGCCTTCGGCACCGAGTCAGGGTTTCCTAAATTTCCCAAAAATAAAATATTTAGGTGGCGACTCTGTAATCTGGCAAAGCAGTCCATGTTTGGCACTACTTTTTCAAAAATCTGTTTTTCTTCAAAACGATTTGCCAGAGTTGGACTCTTTGGTTCAGATTTAGAACCGCGACACAAAAAGGAGAGTCCGAGCTGTAGCGAGGTCCCACGCGGGCGTTGTTACAGTTTCTGGCGACTCTGCTGGGGAGTTTAGAGAGCTTGACTCGAACTCGTGATATCCTGTTTTGACTACACTTATGTATTTCTTTGCATTGCATGTGCATTGGTGCGCCTAAGACACCGTGTTGGCCATCTGCTATTCCTGAGCGGTCTGCCGGAGGCTTGTCTTGTCAAGGCATGTCCATAAGGCTGACCGGTTGCGGGCTCTGCCAGTATGGGAACACAAACCCCGGTTTTACCGGGGCACCCTCTTTTGACCATTCGACCTAGTGCATATTCGGAATCCATAGTGACCATTCCAACTAGGACAGGTTGCTTTACCCGATATAGGTTGTTTGAAACCGCTGCGTGCATATTGAAACCCTAGCTCCTGACAAAATAGGACAGGGAAACCCTACCCCAGCATAGGGGTGTATTGGCTCTCTTTTATCTGCTATGTGTTTTTAGAATGCATCTCTGCAGGGAGAACGCACATATCAGTTTGCAATCTTTGATATTGATATTTGGCCCGAGGGCACCAGTATCAGTTTTTGGGGAATCAGTTATATCCGCGGGTATCAGTTCAGTTTTGAACAGTGAATCTGGGGAACAGTGATCAGCAGTATAGTACCGTTGTTTGGCTACACCCGTGTTTGATCTGTCTGGGGCTGAAGTACCGTTTGTTTTCCGTTTCAGTTCAGAGATTCAGAGAGTTGGGCTAGAATAGCCAGTGTTTTCTTACTAAGGCAGAACTTAGCATGATGCAGAATCCAGAAGAGCTTGTGGTCATGACGGCCGCATTGAATCAGGGGATCACCCTACAAGATGAGACTACCGTTGACATGCCTCATCCGCCCAGATCGCCGGCTGCGCACCCGGTTTGGGCCCCTCAGCTGTATCAGGCTCGCGAGCCCACTACATTTGAACTAATGGGGATGATAGGTGATCTTCAAAGGTCCGTGACGGATCTCGCCTACGGGATGTCAGTTTCACCGCCAGCCGCACCATATGTCGGAGGCTTCATACCCCAGGAACCCCCGCTACTGGGACGAATCGTAATCGAACTCAGCCAACCGGAGATGGCCTCCAGCTATGGCAACGAAGCATCAAACCAAGATCTGAATCAGGCCGAGGCCAGAGGAAAAGACAAGATGAAGGCAGACGCCGACCCCATGGAACAACTGCTGTGGGCAGTAGAGGCTTTGAAAGCCGGAGGGATGAACAAGCAACAGATATCTGCAGTTATGTCAAAAGCTGTAGAGGATGCTTTCCCCACCCCGCCTGAGGGCAGCTCCAGTCAATCAGAGAACCGGGATAGGCCCCGTCATGCCAAAACAGTTCTTCCCGTTTCCAGCCTTGCATTCAGAAAGAATCAGAAATCCAAAGCCGCACCCGCTGACCCGTTCGCTAGTGCATCTAGCAAGAGTGTTCAGGCTCCAAAGTACCTGCCCCGAGGGCGCAGGGCCTTCCACCCTCTTTACATGCCTTTGTCCAGGGCACTCCTGATCTTGACCAAAAAGGGGCATCTTACACCCCTCGATCCTAGGCCACTCCCCAAACCCCTTCCAGCAGGCCATGATGCCACTCAGTACTGTGCGTACCACCAGCAGTCAGGCCATGCTACTGATAACTGCTTCCGCCTCCGTCACGAGGTACAAGATTTTGATTGATAACAAGGTTATCCTCCCGCCCACCTCGGCCAAATCAATCACTACAGAGTTCTTGGAGTACGAGGACACAGATACGGAGGACACAGATACCGTGAGTATATAATCAGCAGATGAATTGCCTGTGGGCAGTGTCTGGTACATTTTTGGATGCAGCATTTGGCACGCATTTTTGAGCACTTGCCAAGGCTAGTTTTGGTAAATTCTGACTTGGGTGTCGAGTCAGTCTTCTATTTTGTCTTGAACCTGTCTCATTGTTTTGAGACATTCCTTTTGCTTAAGGGTCTGTCTAATTGTAATGAGTCAGTCCCTCTTGTATAGAGTACCATGGTGATTTCGGGGTTGTTGCCTCAAACACCGTTTTATCTTATAAACAGTAGTTTTTGCTTTTTGAGTTCGTTTCTACCGAGGAGCCAGTTATGCCAACAAATCTGAATGAAACAGCCGTGGCTATCGCGTTCCGTACTTGTTGCTATTCGAATCAACTACGTCGGAGGGTGTGAATGGAATGACAGCATATACCGCCTGCCCTTTTGTGCCCTGGGTATTGTTGTAATGACCTAAGTTTTTCAAAACCCTTTTGAACACTGCGGTGACGAAAACGAAGAGGAAGTAATTCCTCGGATTTTGCAAAATTTTGATCGTTTTGAGGGAAAGAAACGCATGCTAAGCTTTTCATGAATGAAATCATGCCTGTCAGTGTGAGTACTAAGAAGGACCCTGGCTTGATCCAGACTGGTTCCACACTATCTTCAGCGCGAGCGATTTGTCGCTTTCTTAAAAACTTTCAAAAAAAATGTTTTGCGCGGTCCTGCTAAGACATGTGTGGAATCGCTCTTGAGATTGTGCAGCTCAGGATCGCTCTCAGTCTCGAGACTCAACCCATTCATTTTCAAACTTTGAACTTAGATGCAGAACGTTCAGAGGTCAATCATGATGTAAGGCCTGTGTGGCCCATTCAAAGCAACCCTCGAACAAGAGGCACCAAAATCAGATCAAGAAGATCAGGTCTCATCAGAAGAAGCTTGCAAAGCTAGATCAGAAGCACCCCTCGAACTAGGGGCAAAAATGTCCGATGTGCTCGAAGAGCCAAAGGTGGATCTTTCTACTAATCAATACAACAGCCACTCTCCTGGATACAGAGAGGCTTCAATCTCAAAAACCATTAGGCATGGACTTGTTACACCTTCTACCCTTTGAGAGGCTCGTTGGGCCGAAAACCCGGAAGGGCGACCCAGGCAAAAGTTAGAGCAAGCAAAAAATACATACAAAAGGAAAGAAAAAAAATACAGAAAAAAAAAGAAGAACAAAGGAAGAAGAAAAAGAAAAGAAAAGAAAAAGAAGCTCGCAAGGTCGAAAACCCGCATTGGGCGCCTTGGCAAAAGTTAGAGCAGAGAAAAAAGAGAAAAAAAAGAGAAGAAAAAGAAGCTCGCAAGGTCGAAAACCCGCATTGGGCGCCTTGGCAAAAATTAGAGCCTAAACAGTGAAGGTTAAAATACCCGAGTGTACCTTAACCGGAACTACGTAAGGCTTGATTCCCATGTTTGGGATACGTAGGCAACTTCATCCCGAAGTCCAGCCCCCAACACTTCCATAGCGTCTCAGTCCATGTCATGGTTTTGATCATTTTTTTGCCTCCTCCAAAATCCGATGTCTCGGTTGCAGTAACTTGGAACTACATGATTAACTTCCTCTTGAAATCCAACCACCAACACCTTCCAGGTGACTGTGTCCATATATTGATTCAAACCGTCTTTGGCTCCTTCGCGTCTGAGGGTCCGATCATCATCAACAAGGACTGGCTTACGACATGCCGCGGCACCATCCAAACAAGGGGCAACTTTCCGTTGCCATGCAGTGCCATAAGTTGCCCTGAGTTGCCTTCCAAACCAGGGGCAACTTTCCGTTGCCTTATCCCCCTTTAAGCCAGGGGCAATTTTCCGTCGCCTCCGATCCGAGGTTGCATATCTCGAGGGTAAGTTCCGCGCTCGTCGAGCGCTGACTGTTTGCAAAAATAGTTTTTGAAAATTTTCACTAAAGTTGACTACTTTCTCGAAAACTATTTCATTTTTCAAAATTGGACCATGTTTGGACCCCTAGAAGGAGAATTTTCAGTGCTCACAGCTTGATTCGTATGATTTTTAAATCAAAAATTGCATAAGTGTGTTAATCCAACTCTCATCTTTGATCAAAACTGTTTTGGGAAGAAAACAAAGAATGGTCAGAGTAACGAACTAGGGGCACAGTTGAGCCAGGTATCCTGCCTTCCCCCCCCACCGTCAGCACATACTCGCCAGAAGGGCACCCTATTCACCAGAAGAAATAGCCGTGAGCTAACAGTGTTGGGCGTGAACCCACAACCTCTCGTTTGCCCATCAACCATCCAGGGGAGGGATTGAAAAATGAGAGAATAAAGAATAGAGAGGTGTAAGCAGAGAGAAAAGCGAGGAAAGGGTTTTGAGAGAAAAACCGAGCCTGAGGGCCGAGCGATATGAGTATCACAAAATCAGAAAGGGTGGGGGATAATACCCGGGGGAACTGGCTCCTCGAGATTTGAGGACCCCTTGTGAACATGTCTGTGTGTCGTGTCTTTTGATTTGTCGGTCTCAATTTAGTTTTGAGTCTTTTCCGAGTGTATCTCGTTGTGTTTAGGTCGTGTGCCTTTTATTTTCTTCACTTGAGTCCTTTCCACTGTGTTCAGTTGTAGGCTCGATACCCCGGTTGTGAAACCCCTTTTCCAAAGATTAATCGTTTGTGCTCTAAATGTTGTGCCATTTTCTACATTCGTGCAAAGCAAGAGAAGAAATGGAAAAATTTGGGACATCCGAGTGTGTTTCAACCTTAACCATTTCAGTTTTGAGATCCGTCTTGTCAGATTGGGCTGTTTGTTCAAAGTTTGCCGTATGCGGAATGGACCAAGTGTTGGGTTATGGGCTGTATGCAGATTAATCCCCAGCGGAATGTGGGCGGTGTTCAGTTTGAGCAGCAGTTTGTATGAGTTGTTTGCTGTTAGTTGGTTGGCTATCCGATTATTACAGTGCAAATGCTCCATTTTCAGACAACAAATCAAATTTCGTTTACATTGAGGTGTAATATGATGCAATGCAGTGCGAAGTATGAGATATGTAAATAAAACACTTTTCAGGCAAAAAGTTTGTTTTATATAATCTCTTTCAAAGTACAACTTTTGAAGAAAGCAAAAAATCTGCCTGCGGCAGTACATAGTACTCTATCTACCAAAAAGAGAAAAGTACAAGAAAAGAAATAAAGAAAAGAAGCAGTAAAATCATCATCATCAGCAGCAGGCCTCATGCCTGAGGATCAGTCCTCGCCCTCTTCCTAGGCAAAAGCACAGGAGCATCGTCGGAGCTGTCACTGTCGGAGCCCGAGCCCGAGCTGTCCCCGGCCTCCTCCGCAAATGACTCCGTCCCCGCCTTCGACTCACCATCTCCTGGAACTGGAGCTCGTGAGCTGCTCCCCGCGTGGCCACGTCCCCCTCTAGTGCGAGGGAATATCCTGCCATCCCGAGTAGAGAGGGGAGGCCCAGCTGGAGCAGTGCTACCCACTGGAGGGATCGGAAAAGGAGGCTGAAAATACAAAGAACAAACGCATCAGAATGCCGTGAACAGTTTATCAGTACAGAATGCAGTGTATGAGTACAGTGTGTGAATGCCGTGAACAGTTTATCAGTGCAGAATGCAGTGTATGAGTACAGTGTGGGAATGCCGTGAACAGTTTATCAGTACAGAATGCAGTGTATGAGTACAGTGTGGGAATGCCGTGAACAGTTTATCAGTGCAGAATGCAGTGTATGAGTACAGTGTGGGAATGCCGTGAACAGTTTATCAGTGCAGAATGCAGTGTATGAGTACAGTGTGTGAATGCCGTGAACAGTTTATCAGTACAGGATGCAGTGTATAAGTACAGTGTATGAAAGCCGCGAGCAGTTTATCAGATTTTTGTGCAGTGTAGCAGATTGTGCGAAACAGAGTGTGATTTGAGACTGTGGTCAGAAGAACATACCGGCAGGCCGTAGACGGCCAAGACGTCGAGAGTCCGCTGCAACATCCCCATCAGGGAGGCATTCAGCTCCACAGACTGACGGGTATACTCGGAGGAAGCCTGCAAAAGTATTAAATACATCAGTATTCTGTGGGATATTTGAATGAACTGAAATGAAATAACAATGCAAGATGCAGAAATAAAGTAATACGTACCGGAGGCAAGTCGGGAATGCCGGCCAACTCGTGACCAGCCGGAGGAGGAGCAAAAGGGATCTGGTAGGTCTCCCCACTCTGCCCCCTATAAGTCACCATGGTAGGCAGAGCGGGCCAGCCCGTCCCTCGTCCCCTCTGCACTCCCCTCCTGCCGCGAGCTCGAGCCCTCTGTGACGACCCCACTCCTGCTCCTGCCTCTGCCCGGGCCGCTGGCGCCGCAGGTCTCGCTGGATCAGCTCGGGAGCCCCCGCTCAAAGGCCGCATCAAGAAGGTCCGGACGTACTCTGAGTAGTCGCCCTCGCCCCTATAGCCGTCCTCGTCCCAGCCGAGGGTGTAGTCCTCCATCTGCTGCACAGAAAACCTCTCGGTATCCCTCATGTGCTCGGGAGGGTGAACCGGGACTATCTGCTCTGGCAACCCGAGGGTCTGGCGCAGAAAACGCTCCCCCAGGTACCAAGCCCGACAGACCGGGCCCTCCAGCAAAATCCGGTAGCGCGAGGTCTCGATGGCGCCGGCATACCGATCTCGTATCACCGCTGGTAGTGGAGCCCACGGCTGCCAGGTGACCTGAAATGAAATACAGTTGATCATCTACTGATATAGAAATATACGCTTGAAAGCGAAGTTTAAACCGACTGTAAGAAAAACAATACCTCAGTGGGGGTGATGGTGTCGAAGAAACGGCGGAAGAAGCTGAATGTGTCTCGGGGCCTCCGAGTGCACCTCCCATCGTAGCGGCGGGAGAAAGGAACGACCAGAGGGGTCTCCGTCTCCGGCACTGGCTCTAGTCTGGGGAAGTAGGCATACACCCACAGCTACAAAATAGACGTCAGTATGACTATCAGATCAAGCAGGATGCAGAATAAAAAGCAGAAATAGCAGAGCCGTGTGTTGTGCAATGTAAGAGCAGAGTATATGTGTACAGTGTGAACAGTGTACAGCCAGTGTAAAGCCGAGTCTGTGTGTGCCGTGTGTACAATATGCAATCCGTGGGAAGCGGACTACAGTGTGCGCAGTGTGCAAAGTACAGAGAATGCAAAGCAGAAGTGTAAAGCAGCAAAAGAAATGTACCTCCCAAGCACGCCAGTAGCCTCCGAGCAACTGCCCGCTGCCACGGGAGATTGAGCTCATGTAACCATAGAGAGTGGCCAAAGCGGCGCCGCCCCAATCATAACGCAAAAGATCTCGGACATCCACCAGTGCATTGAGGAGACAGAGAGGCACTGTGTTCGCCCGGTCGGCGAAGAGAGTCGTCCCAAATAGAAACATCAAGAAGCCGCGTGCATACTGATCCACGGCCTCTGGGGTCATCGGGGCTGCATCAATAAGTGCGGACTGGACCCGAAACTGCACCTCGAACCAGGAGTAGCGAACAAATCCCGGACGAGCCAGAGGCGGGGCCGCGCCAAGTAAGTAGACCTGAGCTGCGGTCCACTCGTCCATATCAATATCAAAGGGGATCGGATCACCCCCTACCCCGATGCCTGTGAGCACCGAGAAGTCGTAAGGGGTCATCGTCATGTCCCCGGTCGCTGAAAAGTGAAATGAATCGGTGGTGTCCCACCACCTCTCTACCAGAGCGGCAAGAAGAGGTCTGCAGGCGGAGAGCCTGGAAAGTCCCCTGCAGAAGGTACCAAAGCCCGCCTGGTCCACGATGCGTCGAACCGCCTCGGGAAGATCCAAATACCAGTCTCGAGCAGCAATGTTCCCATACCCGCGGACGGTATGGGAGTCTCCCTGTAATCAAAAGCAGTAATTGCAAAGCAAATATCAGAATATAGTTCCAAGAAGCATACAGATGTGGTGCATGTGTGCACATTTTTTCATACAGATGTGGTGCATGTGTGCACATTTTTTCAGATTCAAGCAAATGTCAGGTTTCGGTATACTAGTTTGTGGACTGCGGCCTATGATGTGTTAGTTGTGCTTGTGGGGCCCAGCATACAGATATGGTGCATGTATGCACATTTTTTTTCAGATTCAAGCAGATATCGGGTTTCGGTGTGCCAGTAGGCGAACTACAACGTGTAATGTGTCAACGTGTCTTGTATGGTTTAGGGTAAATATAGCATACAACATGTTTTCAGATTCAAGCAGTTACCGGGTGTCGGTGAATTTGCAGTGAAGTACGGTGTGTGCCGCGTGTTTGAGTGCTTAAGACTAGCGCAGTGTTTATACATGTGTTCGTCTCAAACAGATATTAGTTGTAAGTTTGTCTACGATCAACTATAGTACAGTGTATCAGAGCTAAGGGTTGTAATCAGCTATGGCAGTTGACGGTTTAAAGTTCTACATTGCAGAAAGTAAAACAGAGAAGAGTGTTACCTCGACAGCGCCGAAGGACAGGTGAGAGGCCGGCTCGCGTAGGAGAAGCTCCGGGTCCAGAGCCCTGTCAAAACCGCGGAAGTGGCGGAGTCCATCAGGTGGTAGAATGTGAATAGCCGGGCGATAGGTCGCCGGATCGAACGGGCGCTCACTCAGCGGGAGGAGCTCGACCCCGGGATCCATCTCGTGGTCCGGGGGAGTCCCGACATGTGGAACATCATCGGCCATAGCGATGGATATGAGAAAATAGCCGAAAAGGAAAAACGGGCCGGAATGCGAAAAGTCAACCGGCAAAGTCAACCCGAGAGGGTCGGAAATGGCCGGAAGGGTCGAAATGGAAAATACACGGAAATGAAGACAAAATCAAGGGGAACATGTCCCGAAAAAGCGGAACTAGCAAAAAGTGCACCGAAACGAAGATTCGTTCGGGTGTGAAAATATCCGAAACGCGAAGAATATCGCGAATCCGACGAGAAAATGGGCGTGAAACGCGGAGAAATCGAAGAAAAAAACGAGAGAAATCGCTCTAGAGAGAGGGGGTGAAGATTTCGGCGTTTAGAGATGAGACAAATAGGGTTTAAAACCCTATTTTATAAAGCCCGGAGTGAAATGGCAGTTCTGCCCCCCGATCAGGCATTTTCTGCCGTCGGCACTATTTTGTGCCGGTCGGCACTTTTTTGTGCCGATGAATGAGTTCAGGCAGCCGGTGGCAGCCGGCGACCACCCCACTCAGCCGGTGGTGTTCCTAAGGATGTGTTTAGGCTATGTGAGGGGTTTTGGGTCTTCATATCTCAAGAAAGTGCAAGAAAGTGCATCCCCCATGCTCAACCGGCCTCCGTTTCGACCTCGGACCGTGTCTTCTGTGCGTGGCACTCAAATTCAAGCGAAGATTGTATCCTTTCGCATCCTTTTGTCTTTCATAAGATTCAAAATTGCCCTATGTGCGCTGCGTGCATCCATCACTTTGTCTAGTGCGGCACGTCGCGCCGTTTTAAACGGCCTCTGCGACTTGTACTGTTTTTGTATTTTGTGCGACACGCGTGTCACACCCGCATCACTTTGTACGTTGTGTCGCATGCAGTCGCACTTAGCATTCATTTCATTTTCAATTCGCGCGAGGTGTACCACCTCCCGTGTCTCCTTTGCATTTTTCGTTCGCTCGAAGTGTACCACCTCGCGTGTTTCATGTCATTTGCATTGTATTCAAATCCTATGAGGTGTGCCACCTCATTTGTATCACCTGGCATTGTTCGCGCTATTTTGCGCACCCCGCCTGTTTGCACTGTACGTGTATCCCCAACGACGGTCCGGCGGGACCCTAAAACACGCCCGGTCTAGGAGACCTTAAATCCTTGGAAGGTACGAAAACCCTCGTCTGATGAGGTACGCGTGCCCCATCTTGCATTTCATTACATCTCGAGGCATGTAGGCCTCGTTTTGCACTTCATTTTCCATCCAATGAGGTACACATGCCTCATGTTTCTTTTCATCCTCACTTGCATTGTTTTGCATCCCGTGTGGCACGTGTGTCACATTATGCAAATTGCCCCAACGAGGGTCCGGCGGGACCGAAAACACGCACAGTCTGGCGAGACCTTAAACCCGCTCATTTGCATTGTTATGCATCTCAAAAGCCGTGCGTTGGCGCGCATTTCAAACATCATGCATCATTTGTAGATATTGCATATGTCATGCATTTCAAAAAACAAAAAAAAAACACATGCATTGTCATGCATCATTATTGCATATGTCATGCATTTCAAAAAACAAAAAAAACACATGCATTGTCATGCATCATTATTGCATATGTCATGCATTTCGAAAAACAAAAAAAAACAAAAAAAACACATGCATTGTCATGCATCATTATCGCATATGTCATGCATTCCAAAAAACAAAACAAAAAAAACAAACAAAAAACATGCCTATGTCATGCATATCATCATCGTTGTAGTATAGTGCATATGTCATGCATTTTCACTTCTATTGCATTTTAGTTGTATGCATCCACTGCATCATCTTCCATCCCTGGCTTGCGCCTTTCCAGGTTGAGTTTGGTCTGGTATGTGCTCATACTTTTCACGTCTATACACTCATAGTTCTGTGTGCGCTCACGCCTTGAGGGCTTCGACACCTTTTCTATGTTAGACATGGCTTGTACGTGTACATACCCTTCCTAGGCGAGATTTGGTTTGGCCCGCGCACCATATCCATTGTATCATCTATCCATTTCCATTGCATTATAGTGTAGTATTGTTGCATCCGGCATTAGGATCATCGTTCTTTCGTCAGCGGGTCGTTTCCCCACTTATGTCAATCCACTCAATACTTGTTCTTATGTCTGTCTACATTACTCATAGTTCTGTGTGCGCTCGCGCCTTGAGGGCTTCGACACCTTTTCTATGGTAGACAGACTTGTTACCTCCATCAATCTATTTGACATTCGTGTGGCTTCGAACCGCTTACGATTGAATCATGATTCAATTGCCCTGCACGTAGTTTGCATATAGTTTCAATTGCATTGCATTATTAGTTGCATTATTCATACATAGCTTTGTATATTTTGCATATTATTTAGCATTCGCATTGCATATGTCATGCATGTTGCTAACAATATTGTACCTGTTAAGTTTGCTTTCTTTGCAGGCACGATATTGTATGTACGGCTCATTTGAGGTCGGTGCAACTGGACGAGCCGCACAGGTATTGTATCTCCCGAGTGCGACGTTTTGAGAATTGCATAATTCTCTTACATCCTTTCTGCATTGTGATGTAGACTGTTGCATGTTAGCTTATAACTGTCGCATGTATGCTTCATTACAGCTTTCTTTGCATGATCATAAGTTATGCTCGGCCTTTTGCATCATCGGTTGCATTTTGCCCCCGCCTACGGGCGCATATCTTATCCTTGGTAGGTGTGCCTCATGCATGAACTACGCTGGTTTGATTCCCTAAGGGATACGTAGGCAGCTTGCGAGTTCAACCATTTGCGCTTTGTGTGTTTGTCCAAGTCTTCGGCCTTGTCAAAAACGGGTCGTCTTTGGGCTTTGACATTCACTCCCGTCATTGTTATGACTTTCGAGTTCTGTCAAAGAGGGGCAACTGTAGACACCCCATTTTTGACCGTCCTCAAGACTTGGACGTCACCGCTTGAACACTCGGTGATTATCCATGTTTGTGTTCGTTTGGGAGTTCCCGGAGTTCTCGGCTGCGCGCGCCTTGCCTCGGACCTCCGAACTCGACCGTTTGTGTTTGGTTTTGCACCAAACACTTGTGTTTTGCCTTGGGAAGGCAGGGAATGCTTTGTGAGGCATTGCCACACACCACCGGCAGTGGCTAGAGGCCACCGGCTGTTTGGTGTTACCACCGGCACTATATTGTGCCGGTCGGCACTATTTTGTGCCGGTCGGCACTCTTTTGGCAAAATGACCATTTTGCCCTGCCGACCACTTTACAGCTGTTTTGGAGATATTTTCAGACAGCTTTCTGGTGTTTGTTTCCCCTCCATACACGTGTATGGAGGGATGAGCCCTTTTGATGCCTTAACTTGTAAGTTTTCATGCCTATAAAGAGAAGGCTCTTCTCTTGGCTCAAGGGTTAGAAAATTTTGGAGAGTTAGAGAGAAAAGAGAGAGAGAAGCTCTGGTTTTGCTAGGGTTTGAGTTGCATACACCTTCTATCTCTATCTTCCTTTTGTGTCTAGGTGTTTTGTGCCTTACTATTGCACACAAACACCTAGTGTCTCACCTTCCTCTTGCAACTGAGGTTCTTGAGGCTTGTTCTTGAAGTTCTTGACTGGATTGGAGCTCAAGGAACACACCAACAACTCTTTGTGAAGAAGATCATCAAGGGTAAGAAACTTGCTTTATTTACCCCATTTTTGCACTTGTTTTTTACCTAGTTTAAAACAGTTTTTGTGCTTAGTTTATAACACATAAAAGTTCTGTTTTTTAAGCCTCTTTGTTGTATATTAAGGGTGCTAGGTGATTTGGGTAGGTTTGACCATCCTTAGGCCTTGAAAAGGCCACTTTTTGTGCTATTTTGGGAGATCCGAGACTTTGGTGTTGGATCTCTTCACCACTGAAATCTTGAGGGATTTCAGTGGTGAAGAGCATGCCTTAAAGTCTCAAGAAGGAGAGGGCCACCCCCTCTCCTTGATGTCCTTGAAAGGGCAAATTTTGCTTCCTTATGGAGCTTCATGCTTGAGTGTGTGTTGAGCATGTTTGACTTGTTTTCCATGCTTATATTGCCATGTCATAACATGATTTCAAGTTGGTTTTGGTCTCCTATGCATGCTTAGTATAGTTGCCTTGTAATGCCTCTTTATGCCTTAATATGCCTAGGTTGTGTGCCTTCATTTCTAGCATGTTTTAGGCCTAGATCCATGAAGCTTGTATGCCCATTTTGCCATGATCTAGTTCTGTCCATAGCCATTTGGGTCGATCTCATCATGCATTACATAGCTCCTTTGCATTTGGCTTGTTGACCTTGAGAGCATGTGAGTGTAGCATGACTTGCTTGCTTCATTTTCAATGATTTGAAACCATCTAACATGCCATTTCAGACCTTATGATGTGCTTGTTTGATTGCCTTGCATGCCTCTTCAATGCTTTAAAAGCTTGTGTTAAATGCTCCATGTTTTGGTCATGTTGCATGCCTTTGATTTCAAGCTTCTTAGATGCCATCTAAGTGGTCATTTGGGCCTAATTTGACATGCCAAAAATCTGTTTTGGGTTGATTAGCGCATGCCATGAATGTTTGTGCAAAGTGTGGTTTAATGCCCATTAGCTTGCCTTAAGCCTAGGCTATTCGCATGCTTTGTTTGATTTGATTTGTTGCATGATTTCGGCATCATGTTTGAAATGGATTTCAGAGCTTTTCAATGCATGCTATTAGTCCATGTTTGGCTTCTTTAAGTATGCTTGAATGTTGCTTGTTTATGCCTTGGGTTTGGCACCTTAACATGTGCATGTGTGTGTGTGTGTTGAGTCCCCAATTGTAGGCATTTTGGCTACTGATTTTGAGGCCTTTTAGAGTTGCCTAATTCATGTATAAGTCCATCCCCCATTGGTTTGCATGTTTGCTTGTATGCCTTTGCATAAGTGCATTACATTGTTTACTTTGCATGATAGATAACATGCTTAGGGTCGCATCACATTCGCATGCATGTTAGGCCTCTTGAAGTGAAGTATGATAGAGGTTTGGCACCCTTGTTTGCTTGATTGCATTGCATGCATTTGAAATTAAAATTGCACTCTCGGTTCTTTGGGCCATCATGCATGGAAATGCGTGATTGGTGGTCCGAGAACCGAGGCACATCCCCCTTTGAGTCAGAAATATGATAAGGATTGTGTTTGGTGCATACATGCTTTGAATCACATTGCCATGCATTTTGTTGCCCTCTGCTGCTGTGAGTTGCAGGTTTTGCAGGCATTTTGTGCCGACCGGCACTGTTTAGTGCCGACCGGCAGTGAATTGGCAGCCGATGGCTTCACTCAGTGCCGGTGGCCACATCCCTCAGCCGGTGGTGTTATACCCCAGCCGGTGGTACTCCCCAGTGCCCTGAGAGGCACTCCTGGGACTTTGGCAATTTTCAGAGGAGGATAGCAGGGAAAACAGAGGCACACTTGCATGACAGTGCGATTCCGAGCCAATTCCGAGCGCGCGCTGCATTTGGACCCTCCTCCCGAGGCATTTACTGTTTTAATTAGATTAATTATTTGTCTAATTAATTTAGTGAGTTTGTAATAATTAATTAGCTTGCGTAGTTAATTATTTGTATTATTATTTTGGTCCCTCCGAGCGAGGGCAAAAATGTAATAAGTGTGTGTGAGTGGGTGCATGTCTTCCAATCCCCACTTCTCTCTCCCTTTTACTTACCTGCTTTTGATGGTTAGTATTAGGGCATACTTATTTTAGCATACCTTATGCAATGCATGCGTGCATTCATGCATTTGTTTACATGCATCGGGCTCGGCACATCATGCAAACTGCATTGTATTTCAATCCCAAAATTGAATACGTGATGATTGTTGCATTTCATGTGCCATGCTTAGGATAGCCGAGCCTATCTAGATTACATTCCGTATGCGATGCATTAGCCACTTAACATGAACTAGGTCATGCATGTTTGCTAACCGGGTTATTTGTTTTTGGCACGGAGTACGATGTAAGTTTTTATGCTTTAGCACTTCGCATGCGTGTGTATGTTAACATGACAGCATGCTTGCCATGCGGCTAAATGCTTATGTGATATTACTGTTTGAATGCCTGTGGGTGGAGGTTGGATTGCGTGAGTTGGAACAACTCATTGAAATCCGTATTTTAGCCTACTTTCGAGTAGCAAAAACCAACACGCTTTTCGAGACAAAACGAATACGCAGTGTTTATTTCCAAATTAGGCGATCTAGTCTATACTTGTTTGCTGTGCGCATAACATAGTAATTCTAGGTTAATAATTGGAATAAGAACGCATAAAGTTTTCAAAAACGGATATCACGGTTAGTAGAGGCCGGTCTTCGGACCGGGCGAAAGGGGGTGCTCATAGCTGACCTTCCCCGATCGTACCCAAGCTCCCGAGCCAAGTCACTTTGGTGATGACGGACAGTGGCCTTCGGCACCGAGTCAGGGTTTCCTAAATTTCCCAAAAATAAAATATTTAGGTGGCGACTTTGTAATCTGGCAAAGCAGTCCATGTTTGGCACTACTTTTCAAAAATCTGTTTTTCTTCAAAACGATTTGCCAGAGTTGGACTCTTTGGTTCAGATTTAGAACCGCGACACAAAAAGGAGAGTCTGAGCTGTAGCGAGGTCCCACGCGGGCGTTGTTACACATATCTGTTACATGAATACAAGCTCTGTGAATCTCTAGGTGAGTGTCTGCAAGTAGGCCCTAATGCACTACCACTGTCATTTTTACTAGTAAATTGGAAAGCTCGACACCTAACCGCGTGGTTCCACACCCCCTACCCAAATTCACCAAGTATTCATTCTTTCGCAGATAGATACATTTCCAAACATTTCTCAAAAACAGATACATTTCCAATGAAATGAATATAATGCAATGCCCAATGTAACAAATGAGGAATGTGGTTCAATTTACCTAAGTCGAATGCATTTCTACAACAATCACGGCTATCCTCCACCAATAGCCCAAAACAGATATTTCTAAACAGATATTTAAATAATTAAATTCCAAAAATTCCGATAGAAACAATCTATTCCACATCTCATCAAATATGAACAACTACATTAGTTTTCATATCACAATCACGTCCGGTAACCTCTCAAGGTCTATTTCTAACTGTGTCGGTTTTATTCCAACAAAGACGTTAAGCAAAATAATACCATTAATGCCCAAGAAAACATCATTTTCTTTCCAAATTCATTCTCCAAGCATTATTCAACTATGACATCCTATTTTGATCAAAAGTCTCAAAAGTTAAACGTAATTCCTTTATTTTCTTTAAAAATGCTCTTTTGGTTGCAAAACGGTAAAAATTTCAAAACCGATCGAATCGTAGTTCGTGTTTGTTCAAATTTAAAACATAGCTCTTTCATAACCTTACAAACATATTCCAAGTTTACACTTTCCCAATTTGGGCATCAACTCTTTATTTTTCTCAAAATTTCTCTTTTAAGCAAATAAATCACAAAATTTTCAAAAATTCTAATTAAATTATATACAACTCTAAGCTCCATATAATCAAGTAAAAGTACATAAAGAAGTGTAGGAGAAATCCCTACCTTGAGCCAAGAAGCTTTCAAATTTTTCGGCAACAAAAATTAAATTTTTTTGGAGCCAAATGATGCCTTTTCCGCCCTCTACGTTTTGATCCAAAGCACTAGGGGTCAAAAATGACTTACACTAGATCAAACCCAAGAAAAACTAACATTTGAATCCTTTTCTCTTCTTTCTTCATGGCAAGATTTCCAAGAATTCCCAAAATTTGGACAAAATATTCCATTTGGTCACTTTTATAGATATTTCCTAAACAAATATCTAACTATATATATAGACACCTGTATATATATGTATATATCAATTAAAAATACATTTCAACATCTTTAATGACAAAAGTAAATATAATATTTTCTCATCACAAAATATATTTCATTTAATGGTACACACCATAAATATTCACAACTCTTTTATGGTAATTAAATAATAATAATAAAACCATAACAATATTACATGGTTACTAACGGGTTACAATTCAATCAATTGGGTCCAAATGAATGGAGTTTAATAATTTAAAATAAATCATCAACTGAGATTAAAGTATAAATTCAATTTGATTCAACTCGTTATAACCTTCCCCCCTTAAGGAATTTCGTCTCCGAAATTTAAACTAGATAACCTCGCTGAATCAAAATCAATTACAACCGTAGAATTGCAATCATGGCATGATAACACAACCTCTCAATGAAACATAAGAAATTCACCCTATTCCATAACACATACAATGTACATGCTAATATCAAACCAACATTTCTATTACAACTCAAACATCGATAAAAAGGTCTGGATACTTCTCGTGGACTTCAGCCTCACGTTACCAAGTCGCCTCCTCAACCTCGTGGTGTCTCCACAACATTTTCACCAAGGGACAAATACAAACAAAAGATACATAGACACATACTGACAAATACGGAGAAAATAGACAGATACGTACATATACACAGACACATTTGGGGAATATGTCGTTACCGACAAGGAATATTCTGTCTATGGACGTCAGCGAGCATAGGCCGTTACTACGACGGAATATTCCGTTAGCCGACGTCATCGCGCGTAAGAAAAGCATGCAAAAGGGAAAGAAACACGAATGCAGGGATACAAGGTTTCGAACCCCCGACCTCGGGCTCAGCCTCTCCATCCTTAGACGCCGAACCAGACCACTTAACCAAGTCACTCTTGTGACAAAAATAGTCGAATAAATGTATATAATACATAAATAAACAATATATATACATATATGTATACAACTTTCCCGCTTCTCTCTCTTCTTTTGAAAACTGCGTCTAACACGCGGCCTTGCTTTTGCGTCAGCTGGCCGACAAAAGCAGACCTCCTCGATTTGTAAACTCGCCTTGGCTCTTTCTCCCTCTTTGTCTTCTTCTCTTTCGTCTTCTTTTTCGTCGGTTGGCTGACAAAAGCAACCCTCCTCGATTCTCTTCCATCTCTTTTTTCTACTTTTTTTTGCCTCGACTCTCTCTCCCTCTTTGTCTTCTTTTCTTCCGTCTTCTTCTTCTTCATCACTCTCTTTTGTTTACTTAATCACTCTCTTCTCCTTCTTCTTCCTCATTCCCCTTGAGAGAGACAGAACATCAAGACTGAGCAGAGGAGAAAAGCTGCCCCAAAACTCAGTCTGTTCTCTGCTATTTCTCTGTGACTCCTTTATTTCTTTTTATACTTCTCACCACACATGGCCTTATCTCGTCCACTCACTCTCTTTCCGGATCTCAATGATCCAAGCTCTCCTGAACTGAGTGCCCCTGCTCTTACTCTTCCTAACCTTCCTGGACTAAGTGCCCATGCTCTTACTCTTCTTAACCTTTCCTGGACAGAGTGCCGTTGCTCCTACTCTCCTTAACCTTCCTGAACAGAGTGCCCCTGCTCCTACTCTTCTTAACTTTCCAATGATGTCAGTTGAGCAAATCATGGCCGCTCAATCTGACATTGAAGCCAACCACTTCACATTGAGATCCTGCACAGTGACTGCGGTTACCAAATTGTCTCACCGGCTGCAGAATAGGACCGGTGAGGTACATTAGTTAAATGCCCAACTTTCTCTGCTCCAGCACAGGTACAAAGATGAGCGAGTAGAGATTTGCGCACTGAAGGCGGAAAATAAAGAGTTGAAACGGAAGACCACCGTTATGGCCCAATTCGGAGCACCTTCTTACTTTGCCTTTGACAGCCAGCAGGGAGTCAACTCTCTTGGCGGTCCTGTACGCACTGAGGCAGGGCCTTCAAGACGACAAAAAAAGGAGGAGCTTGGTAGGAGAGTCGAGTAAATGAAGTCGGCGTGTGGCCGTTACCAAAAACAAGATCTCTTTTTTTTTTTCTTTTTTCTTTTTTGCAATCGGGGATGTTATCTCCTGACTGCAATAAAATTAGTTTCGTTTTCTTTTTAAATTTTTTTTTTTTCATAATCTAGTGCAATAATTTACTTAATATCCATCCAAAGTGATTATCTCAAGACTCTTAAACAATGAGAACACCCTCCCTTTAAAGACACAATTCAATGATATATTTTGTAATTCCAACCGTCACACGACAACTAACTCATCACAATATTAAAATGAATTCATACTCAGTTACCCAATTGAATAAAACTAACACAAACAATGACTCCAAATATTTCATCCCATGAGAGCCTCCATTCGTCCCCTAGTACAATCATATTCTTCCATGAATTATTCCAAAAACAAAATTCACAGATCACCTTAGCCTCAACTACTTCACTTGAATAAGAAGAAACACAACCCTTACGAAACATAATGCAATCATGCCAAACACACTACTCAAAAATTCTCATCCACAACTTTAGTTGCCCAACCAAACAATTTCTGTATTATTTTTACCTATCCACTCTATTTCTTTCACTTGACGAACCGACTAACAGTTTACGTCTACATCCACCCACACAATTTCACTCTAACATAGAATTTACCCAAACACTCACACAATGCACTTCAAGTCCACATAGAATTCATCAAGACTAGATACACATTCTAACACTACTAAGGTACTCCCAACAAATACTCATAGTTGTAGTGACTTTGAAATCTCCTTTGAAGTCTCTAGTCAGCTTGCTTCTACCCAAATTCTAAAAGATATAACCACAAGCTATGATGCCACTCATTCACTCTAAAAAAAAAAAAAATTCTATGTCAACAATAGTCATTCCATAACAATTTCCAAGACTAACAAAACAACGAAGGTACTTCATACTAATTTATTCCCCGATGAGGGGTCTGCCAAATAACTTCTTCTAAGGTAATATCACCACAAAACACGATGATACAAAATTAAAATAATGAATCATCATCTATTAGGCAAAACTAAATACATTTTAATTAAGAAAACACTTACCACTTAAGGTCAAATACACTCATCAAATTGAACTCAACGGTAATATTAGACTAACATACCAACAACACGAATTCTTACCACACTAATAGCAAAATGAAGGATCAATATAAGGGATTCACAACTCTTACTCCAAAGATACAAAACAATCTTGTAGCTAAAGGACAAAGAATACAAAATAATCTCCATTTCCATTACATGAACCACACTATCACGACACATACCAAATTTAACTCAAAACACTCTCATATACTTTCCATCTTCACAATTTCTAACTCATACATAAAAGTAACTGTAAAAGTTAACATCAATCACTCTCGATGAGTCAAGCATAAATTCCCATAGAAATACTCAAATTACCACCATACTAGTTGTCCTAAAGCACCAACTTTAGAATTATAATATCCTCACAAAGTAATCTTAAAAATTTCCTCTAAGAATATTGGTTGCTAACACAACTCCACAACATCCATCAAATCATGTCCTTCAACACTTATTTATTGCACTCGAGAACATCAACAACTAACTTTGAGACAATGGACATCACCAATCTCAAAGGCACTTGGAACTCGCCTATATGTTCTAAAATATCGACTCACGAGTCAATGTTGTTACTACTAATAATCCCATCAAATGGCGTAACCCAAATCAAATTTAATCTCATTCCAATCTATCTCAAAATTATTTATCTCATTTGCCCTCTTAGGATTTGCAGCAAAATTATGAATAAAACAAGCTCTCTAAGAAACACATCTCTTACTACACGATATAATTTCTATCATGCTAAGACTACGTTTATTTCCAAACACATACAAAATAATTGGCCTAGGGCCCATCACTAACCTCACAAGTAGTCCATCAAGCAAGTGAAACAATCCAACTATAACTAACTTCATCTATCCCAAGAAAATTTAGAACTAATTTTACGTGTTCTAATGTCAACAAGCCAAAGCATATTATCTTAGATTACTTTAATCATTATTAAAGTCACAACCAAACCAAACTATTAGAATAAGGTTAATCTCTAACTCACTCTACTAAATTTTTTTTTTTTCTCCACTTCTACAAACTTGATATAAAATTGAAAAATAATTAACTCCTCATAACAACAAACCAATCGTTACACAACACAAACTCTACTATTTTAAGGTCACATTTACACCCACAATCATACAAAGCGGTTAACCTACACTTTAATACTAATTCCACAACATCTTGACCAATCATCCCGGCCATATTACTCTAGCTTACACCTTCTTCCTGGGGAAAAGGTATCCTCCTACATGAGAACATCCCAGGCACTCTAAGTGCCTCTATTATGGCCTCTTTTGCTTTATGACATCTTATATAAGAGACATGATTTAGCTCAGAAGTAAGTACTCTACACTAGTTCTAACACGCTGCATACGTATTAAACATAAACCTACACATGTATCTATATCACATAAGGTAAACCATATAAGCACATAGTCACATAGAGCACATATGAGTTACCCCTCCAAGTTATTGACTCATTCCACAAACATTCAAAGACTTCCAAATAGAAATAACATTGATCAGGTGCTTTTCAAAAAGGACCTCAAAGAATTTCATGGACGCAAATCACCTCTCAGAAGTTTAACCCTATACCTACATAGTCACATAACATGTTATCACATAGCACATAAGATATGCAACATTTCTCACTAGTGAAATGAACCCACTATGGTAAAAACCACTTCCCGCGAGCCCCAAGTGTTCAAACCCGGTAGCTCTGATACCAAGTTGTAACGCCCCGAAAATTGGGCAGGGTATATCTATTTATACAACAAAACTCACCTGATAGACAAACATATATATATATATAGCTAACTATTCCATACATCCATTTCCATTAAATCCCTAATGCCAAATACATGCTGTTCACATCTCAATGCCTCAGTTCCAATCCCAAGTATGCATTTTACAACAAGTATGAAACGGAAGCCAAACAGATAATAAGTGCCCTACAGACTTACAAATTTATCCAAGAACATTCTTGGTTACACAAAATAGAGTTTCAACTCAACGCAAATACAGCCCTGGGCTTACATTCAACAAATAACAATAAAACAAAAATGAAACCTCAGCTCCAAGTCCTCCCAAGTCAATGCCTTGGCGGATGTATATCACCTGTACTTGAAATGGTTTCTCTTATAGGGTGAGTGTAGACGTCCCCGAACGCCCCGGGAGGGTTAAGTCCCGTTCCGTTCATTTGGATTCACTACAGTTCGGACTCCCTTTTTGTTTGTCGCGGTTCTAAATCTGAACCAAAGAGTCCAACTCTGGCAAATCGTTTTGAAGAAAAACAGATTTTTGAAAAGTAGTGCCAAACATGGACTGCTTTGCCAGATTACAGAGTCGCCACCTAAATATTTTAAAATGGAAAATTTAGGAAACCCTGACTCGGTGCCGAAGGCCACGTGTCCGTCATCACCAAATGTCTCGGCTCGGGAGCTTGGGTACGATCGGGGAAGGTCAGCTATGAGCACCCCCTTTCGCCCGGTCCAAAGACCGGCCTCTACTAACCGTGATATCTGATTTTGAAAACATTATATGCTCTTATACCGGTTATTAGCCTAGAATTACTATGTTATGCGCACAGCAAACAAGTATAGACTAGATCGCCTAATTTGGAAATAAGCATTGCATATCCGTTTTGTTTGGAAAATAGTTTGAAATTGCTACTCGCGGGTAGGCTAAAACACGGATTTCAATGAGTATTCCCAACTCAAGTAATCCAACCTCCACCCACAGGCATTCAAACAGTTTATAACACATAAGCATTTAGCCGCATGGCAATCATACCGTCATGGCAAACATTCACACGCATGCGATATGCTAAAGCGCAAAAACTTACATTGTACTCCGTGCCAGAAACAATAACCCGGTTAGCAAACATGCATGACCTAGTTCATGTTAAGTGGCTAATGCGACACAAGCATAGATGCAATCTAGAGTAGGCTCGGCTAACCCTAAACATGGCATATGAAGTGTGCGAATAGCACGTTTTCAATTTGGAATTGAAAATTGCAATGCGGTTTGTATGATGTACCGAGCCCGGTGCATGTAAACAAATGCATGAATGCACGCATGCATTGCATAAGGTATGCTAAAATAGACGTGCCCTAATCTACCATCGCAAGCAGGTAAATAAAAGGGATAGAAAGAAATGGGGGTTTGGAAGACATACACCCACTCACACACACTTATTACAATTTTGCCCTCGCTCGGAGGGGCCAAAAGAATAATACAAATAATTAACTACGCAAGCTAATTAAATATTACAAATTAACTAAATTAACAAATTTAATTAAAGCAGTAAACCCCTCGGGGAGAGGGCCGGATGTGGCGCGCGCCCGGGATTCGCTCAAAATTGCACTGTCATGCAAGTGTGCCTCTGTTTTCCTTGCTATCCTCCTCTGAAAATTACCAAAATCCCAGGAGTACCTCTCAAGGTACTGGGGAGTACCACCGGCTGGGGTATAACACCACCGGCTGAGGGATGTGGTCACCGGCACTGAGTGAAGCCATCGGCTGCCAATTCACTGCCGGTCGGCACTAAACAGTGCCGGTCGGCACTAAACAGTGCCGGTCGGCACAAAATGCCTGCAAAACCTGCAACTCACAGCAGCAGAGGGCAACAAAATGCATGGCAATGTGATTCAAAGCATGTATGCACCAAACACAATCCTTATCATATTTTTGACTCAAAGGGGAATGTGCCTCGGTTCTCGGACCACCGATCACGCATTTCCATGCATGATGGCCCAAAGAACCGAGAGTGCAATTTTGATTTCAAATGCATGCAATGCAATCAAGTAAACAAGGGTGCCAAACCTCTATCATACTTCACTTCAAGAGGCCTAACATGCATGCGAATGTGATGCAACCCTAAGCATGTTATCTATCATGCAAAGTGAACAATGTGATGCACTTATGCAAGGCATACAAGCAAACATGCAAACCAATGAGGGATGGACTTATACATGAATTAGGCAACTCTAAAAGGCCCAAAAATCAGTAGCCAAAGTGTCTAGAATGGGGGACTAAACACACACACACATATGCACATGTTGAGGTTCCAAACCCAAGGCATAAATAAGCAACATTCAAGCACACTTAAAGAGGCGAAACATGGGCTAAAAGCATGCATGGAAAGCTCTGAAATTTATGTCAAACATGATGCCAAATCATGCAATAAAGCATGCCAAACAAGGCATGCAAATGGTCTAGGCTTAATACAAGTCAATGGGGTATTGAACCACACCTATGCAAGGCAATTATGGCATGCATTAATCAACCCAAAACAGACTTTTAGCATGTCAAAGTAGGCCCAAAGGGCCACTTAGATGGCATCTAAGAGGCATGAAATCTAAGGCATGCAACAAGGCCTAAACATGGGGCATGCAACACAAGCTTAAGAAGTCACAAAGAAGCATGTAATGTAAACATACAAGCACCTCTAGGGGACTGAAATAGCACATGAAATGGTTCCAAACCATCAAAAACTATGCAAGTAAAGCATGCTACACATTCATGCTCTTAAGGCCAACAAGCCAAATGCAAAGGGGCTATATTAAACATGCTAAGATTGACCAAAATACTTATGGACAGACCTAAAACATGGTAATATGAGCACATATTCTTCACAAACACAAGCCTAAAACATGCTAGAAATGGAGGCACACTACCTAGACATGTTAAGGCATAAAGGGGGGTATTACAAGGCAACTATACTAAGCATGCATAGGAGACCAAAACCAACTTGAAATCATGTTATGACATGGCAATATAAGCATGGAAAACAAGTCAAACATGCTCAACACACACTCAAGCATGAAGCTCCATAAGGAAGCAAAATTTGCCCTTTTCAAGGACATCAAGGAGAGGGGGTGACCCCCCCCTTTGCTAGGACTTTAAGACACCATCTCCACCACTGAAATCCCTTAAGATTTCAGTGGTGGAAAGGTCCAAGCACACAAGTCCCGGATCTCTCCAAAATAGCACAAAAAATGGCCTTTTCAAGGCCTAAGGGTGGTCAAAGCTACCCAAATCACCTAGCACCCTTAATATACAACAAAGAGGGTTAAAAAACAGAACTTTTTTGTGCCAAACACTAAGCTCAAAAACTGTATTAAACTAGGCAAAAATGGAGTGCAAAAATGGGGTAAATAAAGTAAGTTTCTTACCCTTGAAGCTTTTCTTCACAAAGGTTGGAGTTGTTGGTTCCTTGAGCTCCAAACCAGTCAAGAACACTAAAAAACAGTCCTTAGAACCTCAGTTGCAAGGAGAAGGTGAGACACTAGGTGTTTGTGTGCAATAGTAAGGCACAAAACACCTAGACACACAAGAGAAGGATAGAGATAGAAGGTGTAAGCAACTCAAACCCTAGAAAAACCAGAGCTTCTCTCTCTCTTTTTCTCTCTAACTCTCCAAATTTTTCTAACCCTTGAGCCAAGAGAAGAGCCTTTTTCTTATAGGCATGAAAACTTACAAGTTAAGGCATCAAAAGGGCTCATCCCTCCATACACGGGGAAACAAACACCAGAAAGCTGTCTGAAAATATCTCCAAAAACAGCTGTAAAGTGGTCGGCAGGGCAAAATGGTCATTTCGCCAAAAGTAGTGCCGACCGGCACAAAAGAGTGCCGACCGGCACAATATAGTGCCGGTGGCCACACCAGCCAGCCGGTGGCCTCTAGCCACAGCCGGTGGTGTGTGGGGATGCCTCACAAGGCATTCCCTGCCCCTCCAAGGCAAAGCACAAGTGTTTGGTGCAAAACCAGACACAAAACGATCGAGTTCGGAGGCCCTGAGGCAAGGCACGTAGCCGAGAACTCCGGGAACTCCAAACGAACACGAACATGGATAATCACCGAGTGTTCAAGCGGTGACGTCCAAGTCTTGAGGACGGTCAAAAATGGGGTGTCTACAGTGAGCCATAGCCTAGTAAAGATATACTAGACAACATATGGACCATGACAAGACTAAAGAGGAGTATGCTCATGCTATGCTCATGATAAAACAGTTTATCTCTCTTTTTATAAAGCATGCAATGCTGAGATGCAACAACAGATATAATGCCATTTCCATTTTAAACCATATCTGTTACATGAATACAAGCTCTGTGAATCTCTAGGTGAGTGTCTGCAAGTAGACCCTAATGCACTACCACTGTCATTTTTACCAGTAAACTGGAAGGCTCGACACTTAACTGTGCGGTTCCACACTCCCTACCCAGATTCACCAAGTATTCATCTTTTCGCAAATAGATACATTTCTAAACATTTCTAAAAAATAGATACATTTTCAATGAAATGAATATAATGCAATGCCCAATGTAACAAATGAGGAATGTGGTTCAATTTACCTAAGTCTCATGCATTTCTACAATAATCATGGCTATCCTCCACCAATAGCCCAAAACAGATATTTCTAAACAGATATTTAAATAATTAAATTTCAAAAATTCTGATAGAAACAATCTATTCCACATCTCATCAAATATGAACAACTGCACTAGTTTTCATATCACAATCATGTCCAGTAACCTCTTAAGGTCCATTTCTAACCGTGTCGGTTTTATTCCAACAGATACGTTAAGCAAAATAATACCGTTAATGCCCAAGAAAACATCATTTTCTTTCCAAACTCATTCTCCAAGCATTATTCAACTATGATATCCTATTTTGATCAAAAGCCTCAAAATTTAAACGTAATTCCCTTGTTTTCTTTAAAAATGCTCTTTTGGTCGCAAAATAGTAAAAATTTCAAAACCGATCGAATCGTAGTCTGTCACGCCCTCAAAATAAACCCATAATATATAACAGTAACATGCATTGATAAAATAAAACCAATCATTATCTCATTCATCAGAGTATCATTATTAAAAGAAAACATTACATGTAACATCAAAAGTAAATGCCCTACGGGCTTACATCTTTCCAAGCCAACACTTGGATACAAAACGTGAGTACTAACTCAACTACAAATTAAGCCCTTGGCTTGAATGTTTACATGTAATATCAGATAAAACAAATAACTAAAGACAAATCTTCAAAGTCCCAAATCCTTCCAAGCTAAGTCCTTGGAGGCAACATATCACCTGGACCTGAAAATGATGTTCCCGTATAGGGTGAGCCACAGCCCAGTAGAAATATACTAAACCAAATATAAGCATTGAATAAAGCAATAGCATTCAATAGATGGTTAACACAAAATACTGATTTCATTATCATACAGTTTCATTTATACCAATATGGCTCAGAACTTGGCCAAACCATAACAGTGAACTCTATATCACATTAACGTTTCTTCCAATATCAACAAAATAAATGAGACAAAGGCTCATATCAAAACACTTCCATACTTCCCGATTGATACACATTTTAGTGCTGTATCAACAACATGTAAAAAAACACTTCAAATCAATAAGCACACATATAGTGATGCTAATGGAGTCCATCCCCTATCTCCTCCCAAACAAAATTCCGGTTTAGAGGTCTGTAGACACCCCATTTTTGACCGTCCTCAAGACTTGGACGTCACCGTTGGAACGCTCGGTGATTATCCATGTTTGTGTTCGTTTGGAGTTCCCGGAGTTCTCGGCTCGCGCGCCTTGCCTCAGGACTTCCGAACTCGACCGTTTGGTGTTTGGTTTTGCACCAAACACTTGTGTTTTGCCTTGGGAAGGCAGGGAATGCTTTGTGAGGCATTCCCACACACCACCGGCAGTGGCTAGAGGCCACCGGCTGTTTGGTGTTGCCACCGGCACTATATTGTGCCGGTCGGCACTATTTTGTGCCGGTCGGCACTCTTTTTGGCAAAATGACCATTTTGCCCTGCCGACCAC
This sequence comes from Camellia japonica, assembly GCA_030407325.1. NCBI lineage: Eukaryota > Viridiplantae > Streptophyta > Magnoliopsida > Ericales > Theaceae > Camellia > Camellia japonica. The sequence continues at coordinate 17,646,973 of JAPPVO010000007.1, read as the reverse complement.
TTTACAGCTGTTTTTGGAGATATTTTCAGACAGCTTTCTGGTGTTTGTTTCCCCTCCATACACGTGTATGGAGGGATGAGCCCTTTTGATGCCTTAACTTGTAAGTTTTCATGCCTATACAAGAAAAGGCTCTTCTCTTGGCTCAAGGGTTAGAAAATTTGGAGAGTTAGAGAGGAAAAGAGAGAGAGAAGCTCTGGTTTTTCTAGGGTTTGAGTTGCATACACCTTCTATCTCTATCCTTCTCTTGTGTGTCTAGGTGCTTTGTGCCTTACTATTGCACACAAACACCTAGTGTTTCACCTTCCTCTTGGGACTGAGGTGCCAAGGGCTTGTTCTTAGTGTTCTTGACTGGTTTGGAGCTCAAGGAAGCCACAACTTCAACATTTGTGAAGAAGATCATCAAGGGTAAGAAACTTGCTTTATTTACCCCATTTTTGCATTCCATTTTTGCCTAGTTTAAAACAGTTTTTGTGCTTAGTCTATAACACATAAAAGTTCTATTTTTTGAGCCTCTTCATTATTTATTAAGGGTGCTAGGTGATTTGGGTAGCTTTGACCACCCTTAGGCCTTGAAAAGGCCACTTTTTGTGCTATTTTGTGGGAGATCCGAGACTTTGGTGTTAGGATCTCTTCACCACTGAAATCTTGAGGGATTTCAGTGGTGAAGAGCATGCCTTAGAGTCTCAAGAAGGAGAGGGCCACCCCCTCTCCTTGATGTCCTTAAAAAGGGCAAATTTTGCTTCCTTATGGAGCTTCATGCTTGAGTGTGTGTTGAGCATGTTTGACTTGTTTTCCATGCTTATATTGCCATGATATAACATGCCTTCAAGTTGGTTTTGGTCTCCTATGTATGCTTAGTATAGTTGCCTTGTAATGCCTCTTTATGCCTTAACATGCCTAGGTTGTATGCCTTAGTTTCTAGCATGTTTTAGGCTTGTGTTTGTGAAGAATATGTGCTCATATTACCATGTTTTAGGTCTGTCCATAAGTATTTTGGTCAATCTTAGCATGTTTAATATAGCCCCTTTGCATTTGGCTTGTTGGCCTTAAGAGCATGAATGTGTAGCATGCTTTGCTTGCATAGTTTTTGATGGTTTGGAACCATTTCATGTGCTATTTCAGTCCCCTAGAGGTGCTTGTATGTTTACATTGCATGCTTCTTTGTGACTTCTTAAGCTTGTGTTGCATGCCCCATGTTTAGGCCTTGTTGCATGCCTTAGATTTCATGCCTCTTAGATGCCATCTAAGTGGTCCTTTGGGCCTAATTTGACATGCTAAAAGTCTATTTTGGGTTGATTAATGCATGCCATAATTGCCTTGCATAGGTGTGGTTCAATGCCCCATTGACTTGTATTAAGCCTAGACCATTTGCATGCTTTGTTTGGCATGCTTTATTGCATGATTTGGCATCATGTTTGACATGAATTTCAGAGCTTTCCCTGCATGCTTTTAGCCCATGTTTGGTCTCTTTAAGTGTGCTTGAATGTTACTTATTTATGCCTTGGGTTTGGTACCTCAACATGTGCATTTGTGTGTGTGTGTTTAGTCCCCAATTCTAGGCACTTTGGCCACTGATTTTGGGCCTTTTTGGGTGGCCTAACTCTTATTCCTAGTCCATCCCCCGTTGGTTTGCATGCTTGCTTGTATGCCTTGCATAAGTGCATCACATTGTTCACTTTGCATGATAGATAACATGCTTAAGGTTGCATCACATTCGCATGCATGTTAGGCCTCTTGAAGTGAAGTATGATAGAGGTTTGGCACCCTTGTTTGCTTGATTGCATTGCATGCATTTGAAATTAAAATTGCACTCTCGGTTCTTTGGGCCATCATGCATGGAAATGCGTGATTGGTGGTCCGAGAACCGAGGCACATCCCCCTTTGAGTAAAAAATATGATAAGGATTGTGTTCGGTGCATACATGCTTTGAATCACATTGCCATGCATTTTGTTGCCCTCTGCTGCTGTGAGTTACAGGTTTTGCAGGCATTTTGTGCTGACCGGCACTGTTTAGTGCCGACCGGCAGTGAATTGGCAGCCGATAGCTTCACTCAGTGCCGATGGCCACATCCTTCAGCCGGTGGTGTTGTACCCCAGCCGGTGGTACTCCCCAGTGCCCTGAGAGGCACTCCTGGGACTTTGGCAATTTTCAGAGGAGGATAGCGGGGAAAACAGAGGCACACTTGCATGACAGTGCGATTCCGAGCCAATTCCGAGCGCGCGCTGCATTTGGGCCCTCCTCCCGAGGCATTTACTGTTTTAATTAGATTAATTATTTGTCTAATTAATTTAGTGAATTTGTAATAATTAATTAGCTTGCGTAGTTAATTATTTGTATTATTATTTTGGTCCCTCCGTGCGAGGGCGAATTGTAATAAGTGTGTGTGCGTGGGCATGTCTGTCTTCCAATCCCCATTTCTTTCTATCCCTTTTATTTACCTGCTTACGATGGTAGATTAGGGCACGTCTATTTTAGCATACCTTATGCAATGCATGCGTGCATTCATGCATTTGTTTGCATACACCGGGCTCGGTACATCATACAAACTGCATTGCAATTTTCAATTTCAAATTGAATACATGCTACGTGAAACATTTCACATGCCATGTTTAGGGTTAGCCGAGCCTACTCTAGATTATATTCCGTATGCGATGCATTAGCCACTTAACATGAACTAGGTCATGCATGTTTGCTAACTGGTTTCTTGTTTTGGCACGGAGTACGATGTAAGTTTTTATGCTTTAGCACTTCGCATGCGTGTGAATGTTAACATGACAGTATGCCTACCATGCGACTAAGTGCTTATGTGATAAACTGCTTGAATGCCTGTGGGTGAAGGTTGGATTGCCTAAATTGGAACAACTCGTTGAAATCCGTATTTTAGCCTACTTGCGAGTAGCAAAAACCAACACGTTTTTTGAGACAAAACGGATATGCAATGATTATCTCCGAATTAGGCAATCTAGTCTATACTTTTGTGTTGTGCGCATCACATAGTAATTCTAGGTTAATAATCGGTATAAGAACGCATAAAGTTTTCAAAAACGGATATCACGGTTAGTAGAGGCCGGTCTTCGGACCGGGCGAAAGGGGGTGCTCATAGCTGACCTTCCCCGATCGTACCCAAGCTCCCGAGCCAAGATCACTTTGGTGATGACGGACACGTGGCCTTCGGCACCGAGTCAGGGTTTCCTAAATTCCCCCATTAAAAAATATTTAGGTGGCGACTCTGTAATCTGGCAAAGCAGTCCATGTTTGGCACTACTTTTCAAAAATATTTTTTTCTTCAAAACGATTTGCCGGATTTGGACTCTTTGGTTCAGATTTAGAACCGCGACACAAATCGAGTCCGAGCTGTAGCCGAGGTCCCCCGCGGACGTGCTACAAGGTCCATCCCCTATCTTCCCCTAAACCGTGGAGTACATCCCCTATCTCCTCCCAAACAAAATGCATATGCAACACACAATCAATACACGTAATTTCTGTATTAATTCAATAGTCAAAATCAATGACTTAACCAATGTGATTAGTTCCAGTTTTCCCTAATCCACATGCAATGTCTACAATAATCACGACTATCCTCTACCGATAGCCCAAAACAGTTATTTCTAAACAGGAAATAAATGTATCAACAAATGTAAATTTAACATTTTCATAGGTGAGTAATTAAACTAACCAACTACACCATTAAATCACTAATTTTCCCCAATTCCATGAATTCAACTAAATTCCCCAATTTTTCTTAAATTAATTATACAAATTAATTTATTAAACAACTAGGGTTTTTTCCAAAATTACCAAATAACCCCCAACATATCAAACTACCAAAGCTTAGAACAAAACTTATAATATGGAGTAGGAAATCCCTATCTCGATGCGAAGAACTCGAATGAAGAAGATGACGAAAATCCAAAGTGCTCCAAACCCAAGATTGTTCAGATTAAAAGGAAGCCCTCGACTCACTCTATCTTTTTAATAAAGAGCCTAGGGTAGAAACACCCTAAAAATAGATGAAACCTAAGAGAGAAGGTGAGTGGAGGGAGAGAAAACTCGGAACTAGGGTTTTAAGATAAAAAAGAATGTGAAAAAACGTTTTAAAAACCGCTGCTGCGTATTTATACCCGACAGGCTCGCTCGAGCGAAGGATTGGTCGCTCGAGCGACCAGACACAAGAAAGCCTCGCTCGAGCCAAGAATTCCTCGCTCGAGCCAACAACTCAGAATCTCGCTCGGGCGACAAACCAAAAACTCAAACCAAAAACTCAAACCCTCAGGTTTGCAACCAGACGCACGCTCGAGCGAAGGAACTCTCGCTCGAGCGAAGAAGATCTCGCTCGAGCCAAGAAACACAGCTCTCAGGTCTATACTAGACGCAATCGCTCGCTCGAGCGAATATACCCTGGCTCGAGCCATCAGACACAAAATACTACTCTCGCTCGAGCGACCAAACCCTCGCTCGAGCGCAGGACCAAAAACAAAGCTCGCTCGAGTGACCAACTCCTCGCTCGAGCGAAGGTCCAAAAATCTGGACAGCAACACTTGGTTTCTAAACCCAACCCACCTGTAACAAACCTGCCCAGTACATCCTATAACTCAAGAATAAGGAATTTAAAGGACAGTAACAACAATAATATAACAACGGGATCTACGGAACATAAGTCCGGATACAACAACCAAATGGGAAAAGACCGGGGTCGTTATATAGTCTGTTTTTGTTCAAATTTAAAACATAGCTCTTTCATAACCTTACAAACATATTCCAAGTTCACACTTTCGCAATTTGGGCATCAACTCTTTATTTTTCTCAAAATTTCTCTTTTAAGCAAACAAATCACAAAATTTCCAAAAACTCTAATTAAATTATATACAACTCTAAGCTACATATAATCAAGTAAAAGTACATAAAGAAGTGTAGGAAAAATTCGTACCTCGAGCCAAGAAGCTTTCAAATTTTTCGGCAATAGAAATTAAATTTTTTTGGAGCCAAATGACGCATTTTCCGCCCTCTATGTTTTGATCCAAAGCACTAGAGGTCAAAAATGACTTACACTAGATCAAACCTAAGAAAAACTAACATTTGAACCCTTTTCTCTTCTTTCTTCACGGCAAGATTTCCAAGAATTCCCAAAAGTTGGATAAAATATTCCATTTGGTCACTTTTATAGATATTTCCTAAACAAATATCTAACTATATATATATACACCTGTATATATATGTATATATCAATTAAAAATACATTTCAACATCTTTAATGACAAAAGTAATATAATATTTTCTCATCACAAAATATATTTCATTTAATGGTACACACCATAAATATTCACAACTCTTTTATGGTAATTAAATAATAATAATAAAACCATAACAATATTACATGGTTACTAACGGGTCACAATTCAATCAAATGGGCCCAAATGAATGGAGTTTAATAATTTAAAATAAATCCCCAACTCAGATTAAAGTATAAATTCAATTTGGTTCAACTCGTTACACTGTTGCTTTTTCCTCTCTTCACTCGAGAAACCAAGAATGGTCAAATGCAAGTTTTTCTCTGCAAATGATTTCATTCAATTAGATCAAGGTTAACTGTCTAAATGTAAACAAAAATAGGAAAAAAGATATTTCACGCCATTGAATGTAGTGCATATCATCGTTACGTCCAATAGGTAATGCAGCTACACACCCTTGCATTGTAAATTAACAAAAGAAAACTATAACCATGGAAGCCTCTTTTTTTTATTCTTTCATTCAAGCCATATGTAACGTACACTCTTCCTAATATTCCGATGATATTAAGAAGGGAAAATCAATGTTTTCCAAATTCAGTGACATGATTTCCTTAAATAAACAGTCTACTGATAAAGTGACAAGCACAAACCAAGGTGAAGAAGCACATCTTTGGCATAAGGTCGGCCCTGAGGGAAGGCAAGGGAGGCCTGCGCCTTGGGCCCCCAAATTTGGGTTGAAAATAGGGGTCCCCAGATATAATTTTGTGTTTTAGATATGAAAAAAAAGACCCAAATACTATAGCCCCAATTGAACATGGGGCTAAAAAAAAAGCAACAAGACTAGATTTTTATTTTTTTTTAAGTATTTGTAATGATTGCTTCCTATTTTAATATGTGAAAGTAATTTTTATTTATAATTTTAATGATTATATGTGCAAGCAAATTTTTTTGTGGCTACAAACAAATAAAAAGTTGTAACTTATCATTTTATCTATGAATTTTTTTTTCAATGTAAGAGGGCCCCATTTCCGAAATTTGCCTTGGGCCCCCTAAATCTCAGGGCTGGCCCTGCTTTGGCATCTACAATCGAAGAGTTCTGATGCTTTTCCAAACTACATGCAAATGTAGTAACCTGCAAAGAGGTAGTAAGATGAATTCATAAGAAAGCCCGCAAAATTCTATGCCAAAAACATTTGAACAAAATACAAGGCATTAGGATGGCTGGTAAAGGCAAGCTACTTAACTGCAATTTAACCAACTAAGCAGAAATGTAATGTTCCTAAATAATTTCAATTAAATCATCTGAGAAAATTCATTCAAAAAACTCAATCCAATGTAAAAAGATGCATGTGCAGTCCTCATGCAACTTACAAGCAGAAAACAAAAATTTCCCCCACAACATTTGAGAATGTGAGGCATGTTCCATAATCATATCCAGTTGATTGCACATTTGAGATTGATGTCCCCAATTCTAAACAAAACAAACTCAAAATTTTATTAACCTAAATGCAGAGCTTGCACACTAGTATACCACTGCTTATCGTAGCTATAGGATTGACAAAGAAAGAAAACACAACAAAAATAAGCCACGTATAATATCGTTAGAAAAACATCCATAAAGTCAAAAAGAGGTAAAATGCATCCACTATAAGTTGAGAAAACCCCAATCAGATTGAGCATAAACCAGACACAGGTTTACCTCACTAGAATCAAGGAAATAGCAAAATAGCGGAGGTGTATGAACCCAACTTAACTGATTTGTCCCAATCCCCACTGGCTCTTTCTATATTTTGTTAAGGTGCACTAGGTTAAGTAATAACAAGTAACGTTTCAAGTTAAAAACTAAACTAACAAATTACTTAGCTAACCAAGGAAATAAAGTCCACAATAATGTTAGATCAATAACGTTAACAGATGAACAATACATTTAAATATGCATAGTTTATCATCGTTGATATTTGACCTTTCTCAGACCTAAATTATAGATGTTGCTACAGATATGGAGTTTGATTCTGGAAACAAGCTCCCTGTGCTACAAACTGCTGCTGCGCTTGCAGTTTCCTTTTCTATCTGCAAAACTGCTTCTTGGCTCACCAAATTATTTGGAATTGAAAAATCTAGAAACCTCCTAGATGTTGATTTGTGATTATGTATCAATTAAAAAGCAGTAAAAAACAATCCCAATCAAACAATCAAGAGAAAGAGACACAACGATTTTTACGTGGAAAAACCACAATTGGACACCTCCAACTGTGATAAAAAAACCACAGGCAACTGCCACAAGACAATCCACTAAGAAGAATTAAAGGAATTACACAGGTATACTCTCAATTATCTAGCAAATCCACAATGCCTAATTGAACCAACCTCTATGTGCCTCTTCCAACCCCATCTTCACCACGGAATTGTCTTTCTGATGAGCCACTCCGGATTCCACCAAAGCTTCAGGCTCGAATTCTTCAGAATCCACAACTGAAGAACAACTCTTTCTTTTGTGTATAACAAACAAACCTTTGATGTACTCTCTTTAAACCATGAGTTGAATACTCAATAAAACATCAAAGAAAAAATAACAAAATATCCCCAGATATAAACCTTTAAGAACCAAAAAGAAGATCTGGAGGACTTCAATCAATACCTTAGTTTTGGGAGAAAACCAAGTATTTATAGAGAACCAAAAGTAATCCTAGATTGGGAAGAAAACAAACTCCTTGAGAAATCCGGATTCTGAGGCTCGCTCGAGCGAAGATTTGCTGGCTCGAGCGAGGAGTGTATTTTTCATGATTTCTACTAGTGCCTTGGCTCGAGCGACGGATCCTTGGCTCGAGCGAGGAATACACTCTTTCAGGTTTTTGTATGGACACAATCCTTGGCTCGAGCGAGAAATCCTTGGATCGAGCGAGCAAACCTTCGCTCGAGCGAGCTCTTCTTGGCTCGAGCGACCAATGGTAGACATGCAATTTTGAATGCAATTTTGAATGCAATTTTGCATTTTGCTTCGGCCGCGAGCTCGACCCCCGTAATAATCAGCGAAGTGGCAATCTTGAAAGCATTAACATCACAAACTTCTCTGCATGGCTCAATTCGGGTTTGGATTTGCATCTAATAAACTCATAGCCTCACTGAAATAAAAGTGCGAAAAGAAATACATCTGAAAGGAGTTTTGTCAAACGGGGTTGCCAAGAATAAAAACCTAACAGGAATTAAACACTACAACAAAACTGAGTTTCTACGGCTCCACATTAACGACATACAGTAAATGCAAGCCGTAGTTTCTCACTTTTACGACTTATTTTTTTGCATGTCGTAAATAATTTCCTAACCACGGCATGTCTATTGCGTAGGCGGTGAATGCTAATAATGATGAATTTTTTTGCGGTTTGCAATGTTTTCTATAAATAATAAAGCTTTCTATGACATGCATATGGCACATCGTTAATACATAAACTATACACGATACACATACGCTAGCCATAAAAAGTATTGCAACTTTCACAGCGCGCACAACGCCCGCCATTAAAAGTATTGCACTTGTTACGACGCACACATCGCCTGCCGTAAAAAGTATTGTCTTTTTACGACGCACAATGTATGTCGTGAGTTGTATGTTCAAAAAAAAAAAAAAAAACGCCAAAATGAAATTTTCTAGCGCCAATTCAACAAAAAATAAAAATAAAAAATGAATATATATATATATATATGTTAGAAACTTTTTTCTCTCATACACTACTCTCTTTCTCAGTATCATCTGCCTCTCCTCTAGCCCTTTCCTTTCGTCTCTCTTCTCTTACGGCCATCGGAACACTGCCGACCACCGACTGCTGACTACCTCTGCTCTTGCCGTCATCCTCTCTCACGAAACTACCGACCACCTTACCTCTCTTCTCACCTCCTCTTTTTTGTTTTTATTTATTTATTTATTTATAATAATCGTGTATTTGTATAGCTGTGTAAAAATCCTCGATCGTCTCTATGTCTTCTTTTATTCAACCTTGGGTTTGATTTTGATTCGATTGGTGTTTTGATCTTTTAGATTAGATAGAGAACAGAGAACAGACACAAATAAAGAGAGAGAGAGAGAGAGAGAGAGAGAGAGAGAGAGAGAGAATAGATGATAGTTGTGCGGTGTGCGCAGAGACCCTGGAATGGGTAGCCTGTGGAGCGTGTGGTCACCAGGAGGTGTGCTCGACCTGCGTCGCTCGACTTCGCTTCATATGCAATGATCGTCGTTGCAGCATCTGTAAGACCGAATTCAACGTCATCTTCGTCACCAAGGTTCCCTCATAGATTCTTTTTCATGATTTATTATTATTCACTCTTTCCAATTTATACAACTTATTAAAATAGTGCATATTATCAAAGTAATTTTTTTAATTGTTCTGGTCTAATTCTAATTTTTATGTTTCTGTCTCTATAATCCCTATATCTTTCTCTCAGCTCCAAAATTCTCTTTGTCTTATCGTGAAGATCAACATCAGTTCAGAGGAAGTGGATTTCGAAGATCAACATGAATTTTTTCTAATTCAATTTATTTTTATCAATGCAGTGCAGAATCTGATTTCGAAACATGTTTTTGATTCGAAGATTCATTTTATTTTATTTATTTATTTGATGCTTTGGCTATTTGATTTGAACATTTCTCTAGATTGTTTGCTAAATTCATTTAGTTTTTGAACCTCTTGTTTGTATGCTGAGAAAATTTTAGAAACGAACCGAATGAGATGACTATACACAGATTATTAAAAAAAAAAAAAAAAAACAGAGTGTAGATGACTACACACAGGCTTTGATGATTTCTTACATTTTTTAGTCTTCTAGATTATCTCATTGTTCAATGGTGCTTCAATAAGTGATTATTAAGCAATTATGTGATTTTTATGGGGGTTTGTTTTTTGTTTTTGCTTGCACTTAGAATGTTAACCTATATCTATATATACACATAATATTACCAAAAGAAAAAGATATATACATGTGTATTGATGATGAACAAAGAGAAGTTTGGTTAATTCTTTTTCACCATTTATTCCTTTTCTACTTAATTTTTCTAGTTACAAATTATGATCAGCATTATTATGATTATAATTCATTATGCTTCTTTATTGTAATATCACATAATATTCACTGATATTGCCTTGATTTTGGATTCAGTTATTCTCTTTTATCATAAACCTACGTGTTGTGTCGTGTTATGATTTAAATTATATATATGTCCTTCATCCAATGCTAGCTTTGCTTTTGTCAATTTGTGTGAAAATGTTTGGTCTTATGGAGGTAAGGTAGAGATAAAACCTTGGTTTTTTGGCTGGGTCCTAGCCTCATTTGTGGAGGCTCAGGCTACACAACCATTAAATAGATACATTGCCTTCTGAACATTTGGTAACGTTGATCTGCACTCACGAAAGCTCTTTTATTATTTTTCCTTTTGGCTCTTTCTGGGAAACAGCTGAACCCATGGTATTCTTTTTGGCAATTATTGTTGAAAATACTTGTAATACACTAGATGGTTTGACTTTGAGCAACGTAAAATTGCTATGATTATGCTTTTGGTTTTGGGACAGACATGCAAGCGCTGATTAACAAAATAAAGTCTATTATGGCACCACTTTCAACCAAATACTCTAGTGCATTGTGTGTCATTTTCCTTATGTTACATTATTGTTGTGGCTGTTCATGCAATATCTTTCTTGTTATCTTCGTTCTTCTAGTTTGTATATTTGGGGACTCTCTTGTGCCTTACACCATTAAAGGCGATGTATGGCAACTTATTGAAATGATAAGATAGTGTAAGAGGATAACAAAAGATGAATGAATATCCTAATTTTTGATGCCTATGAGATTTTACATTTTTCCTTGTGAGGAATTGTGTTCTTATTTGTATATTGTGGCCTTTAATTAGTGTCATCTAATCCTTGCTCTATTTTTGTTTTCCAATCGGGCCCTCGTCAAAAGCGTGCTGCGGAAAAACCCAGAACTTCGGCCGAGTGTATTTCCTGTTCTTTATTCTTTGTTTTACACTTTCCGAAAATGTTTTACGTAGGAGAAGCATTAATATTGTTGGGTATACCTCCTTATTGGAGTGTGGGACCCAATTGATTTTGGAAAAAGATTTTAATTTGGTTTAGTATTAATTATAATATATTTTTATATATTATATTTAATTTGTGGAGACCCAATTCAGTTTTGGAAACAACTAAGATTTTGATAAAAAAAACCCTAGATTCACAATATTATTGGGATTGTTTTTCAAGAAAAATAGTAGCCTTTTTCTGTGAAGCAGCCGTGATACATCTTCAATGGGTTTTGTGGTTGAATTTGAAGAATTATAGAATTAAGACTGAATTACTATTCATTGAATCTTGATTAATTACAGAGTACAGTGTATATGTATATATAACAGATGAGGATCTGTTATAACAAACTCCTAATAATATCCTAACCATCTTCTACTCTAACTGAATCTGTAACTAACTAATCTGATGTGGCTATGGCTGTATTACTGAAGCTGAAGTTGCTGACTGTATAGATGATGATGTATTCTCAACATGCCCCTGCAAGCTGATGGGGTGCTGGAACTCCATAAGCTTGGATTGAAGATACAAGAATCTGGCCACAGATAATGGTTTGGTGAAGATATCAGCCAGTTGATCTTGAGTAGGAATATAACGTAAACTGAGTTGTTTAGCAAGAACCCGATCTCGGACAAAATGACAATCCACCTCGATATGCTTGGATCGAGAATGGAAAACTGGATTAGTGGTAAGAGCAATAGAAGAGACATTATCACACCATAAGATAGGAACAGTTGGGGAGGAAATAGCCAAGTCCTGAAGCAACATTTGAATCCAAGCTAATTCTGCAGTGGCATGAGCTAGTGCTCGATATTCGGCCTCAGTAGAGGAGCGTGATACAGTGACCTGTTTTTTTAGCAGACCAAGAGATAAGGTTGGAACCCAAAAAGATGCAATACCCAGAGGTGGACTTTCGATCAAGGACATCCCCTGCCCAGTTGGAATCGGAAAAGGCATGAAGATCAAAGGTACTAGGCTGATATGTCAAACCATGAGCAATGGTGCCCTGAACATACCGTAGTAATCTTTTAACAGCGGAAAAATGCCCAAAAGTGGGAGCATGCATGTGTTGACATGACTGATTGACCGCCAAAGAAAGATCAGGCCGAGTGATGGTAAGATATTGCAAACCTCCTACAATACTGCGATATAATGAAGGATTGTCAAAGGGTAAATGAGCATTAGAAGGAAGAGAAGGTTTGACAGCGATAGGAGAAGAGCATGGCTTGCAATCAGCCATGCCAGCTTTGTGCAGAAGATCTTGTGCATATTTTTGTTGAGAAAGGAAGTAGCCAGAGCCACCAATGGATTGAACTGAAATGCCAAGAAAATAAGCAATATTCCCTAATTCCTTCATAGAGAAAGCTTGATGCATTTGGGAAATAAGAGATTGAATATGAGAAGCATTGTTGCCTGTGAGAAGAATGTCATCAACATAGATCAAGAGAACAGTAAATGAAGTGGCAGTGTGCTGAATGAAGAGAGAGGTATCACACTTGCTATTGCAAAAACCGTGGGAGAGAAGAAATGCGGAGAAGGTGGAATACCAAGCACGGGGGGCCTGTTTTAATCCATACAAGGCTTTGTGCAATTTACACACTTGCAAGGAGGAAGAAGGCTGCTCAAAACCAGGGGGCTGTAGCATATACACCTCTTCCTCAAGAGTTCCATGAAGAAACGCATTCGAAATATCCAGCTGATGAATGGGCCACTGATGATGAAGAGCAAGGCACAACAAAATGCGAATTGTGGGTTGCTTGGCAACCGGACTAAATGTCTCTTGAAAATCAATACCTTCCTGTTGAAGGTAGCCCTTAGCAACAAGACGGGCCTTGTACCGAGCAATACTCCCATCAGAATTCCGTTTTATTTTAAAGACCCACTTACATCCAATGGCTGTCTTGTGAGAAGGCAAAGGAACAAGGGACCAGGTCTGCTGCTGCTGTAAAGCAGAATATTCCTCAGACATAGCTTTCATCCAAAGAGGAGACAAAAGAGCTTCCTTATGAGTAGGAGGCTCAGAATCAGAATAAAGAGAAGAAGAAGTTTTCTGAGCAGACAAACAAGTAGAAACTGTTTTAGACCTGGTGAGCATAGGATGGGTATTATGTGTGTTTTGAGGAGGCTTAGAAAGAGGAAGCTGAATAGAGATGGACTGAATAGGAATAGAGTGAGAAGCAGATGGTAAAAGCTGCTGATGTTGGGTCGGAATCGGAGATGAAATCTGCTGAAACTGATGTGATTTTGGCTGATGCTGAGCAGATGGTGAATGCTGTGAATTCTGCTGAAGCTGTGCAGCATTCTGCTGAAGCTGTGCAGATGGGTTTGGCTGATGCTGGGCAGATGGTGAATGCTGTGAATTCTGCTGAAGCTGTGCAGCATTCGGCTGATGTGAATGCTGCTGAAGCTGTGCAGCATTCTGCTGAAGCTGTGCAGATGGGAAATGCTGTGCAGATGGGAAATGCTGAATCTGAGTGGGCTGATTCTGTGCAGAAGGGGAATTCTGTGAATTCTGCTGAATCTGATAGGAAAGAGGCTGATGCTGGGCCGGAGAGGCAGAGTGTGAAGACTGTATCTGCTGAAGGTGAGGATGCTGATTCTGGGACTGCACTGGAGAAATGGGAGAAGACTGTGGTGGTGAGGAGGAAGACAAAAAAAAGGAATGTAAATGAGGAAGAGAAGGAGCAGGTGAAGAAGAGGAAGCAAAAGGAAAGATATGCTCATGAAAGACAACATGTCGAGAGAGATAAACTTTGCCGGAGTTAGGATCAAGACACCGGTAGCCTTTGGCAAAAGGATGGTAGCCAAGAAAAACACATGCCATAGATTTGGGTTGAAGTTTAGTAGACTGATAAGGCTTGAGCCAAGGAAAGCATTGACAGCCAAAAGTTTTAAAATAAGAAAAGTCTGGGATGGATTTAAAAAGAACTTCAAAAGGAGACTTGTGATGAAGATTGGAGGATGGTAGTCTGTTAATAAGAAAAGTAGCAATAGCTATGGCATCAAACCAATAGTGCAAAGGGACAGAAGAATGATGGAGAAGAGCTGTAGCAGTCTCAGTGATATGCCTGTGCTTCCTCTCAGCAATACCATTCTGAGAGGGAGTATAGGGACAAGACTGCTGATGAATAATTCCATGAGTAGTCAAATATGTTTGCATTTTGGATGTAAAATATTCGGAGCCTCCATCAGTGCGTAAAATATGCAAAGTAGTGGCAAACTGATTTTCAACATAAGCTTTAAACTCCATGAATTTAGCACAAACTTCACTTTTATAAGCCAAAGGATAAAGCCAAGTAAATCTACTAAAATCATCAACAAACAGAACATAATACTTGTAACCAGAACTAGAAGCAAATGGACCCCAAACATCACTATGGATGAGGGAAAGTGGTGCATTTACAGTGGAATTAGACAGATGAAAAGGAAGCTTATGACTCTTGGCTACACAACAATCAGTACAATCAGAAGTAGTAGACTTATTATCAAACTTAGAAACAGACAAGTAAGGCATGAGATGATGCATCTTCATGACAGAGGGATGGCCTAATCTATTATGCCAAACAGAAGGAGAAACAGCTGCAGCAGCATGTGAAGAACTGAGATGTGCATGTAACATAGGTGGTGAAATGGCAGCAGTAGACAGAGATGGATGAAAATGGTATAGGCCATTAATATTAGAACCTTGATGGAGAACTTTCTTCGAAGACTTGTCCTGAACCACAAATGTAGAATCATCAAAAGTGATGGAACAATTATTATCTTTGGCTAATTTGTGAACAGAAACAAGATTCGAGGAAATAGAAGGAGTATGTAAAACATTGTTCAGTCTGAAAGAAAAATGAGGTGTAGGAAGTAATCCATTACCAGTGTGATGGATAGGAACTGTATTACCATCACCAATGGTTATTTGATCAGATCCGTGATAAGGATGAGAGGAACTGAGATTGTTCAAATCATGTGTGATGTGTTCAGTAGCTGCAGAGTCAAGATACCAAGGGGCTGCTGAGGAAGAAGCAGTATGAGATGAAGCAACATAGGCCTTTGTATTGGGCTGTGTAGAAGTGGCAGATTGAAACTGTGGATCCATCCTATACCAGCAATCTAAAGCTGCATGACCATGGCCGCCACAAATTTGACAGATCAGAGAAGAACCAGATCGACCTCGTCCTCGAAATGAACTACGGCCAGGATTCTTAGAATAGCTAGACGAATAGGAAGAACCAGAGGAATTTGGATTCTGATTCTGATGGGAATACTGATGTGAACGACCTCCTCGTCCTCCTCTAGTATATCTTCCTCGAGATCCAAAACCACGATAGGTACCTCGAACAGAAGAGAAGGCCACAGTAGGCTCAGTATGATCTTTGTGAAGTTTGGACTCCATATGGATGGCCTCAGAACAAAGTAATGCTGATAACTCATCCATGGTGATTGGTTCAGATCTTGATCGAATGGAGGTGGTAAATGCATCGAATTCATCAGGAAGGCCATTTAGTGTAAGTAAAACAAGATCTTCATCATCAATGATGACTGAAGCAAGAGCTAACTGATTTACAATTTCTTTGATCTTGAACAAATATTCTTCCATTGAATCTGTCTTCTTGATAACACTGTTTAATTTGTTCTTCAACTGATGGACGTGTGATCTAGAAAGCGTAGTAAACCTCTTGTGCAAAGCAGACCAGATCTCAGATGAGTGTTGACATTGCAAGACAGTAGAATAGATTGTAGGAGACAGTGTTGCCGCAAGACAACTCAATAGATGAAAATCGACAAGATTCCATTGAAGATGATCAGGATTAGGAACCTTAGTTCCAGTTGAATCTGTGATCACAGCAGAAGGACATGAAATTGTTCCATCCACATAGCCAATTAGATTCGTAGCTTTGAGAATATTGTGAATTTGGTTTTTCCAAATCACAAAGTTACTGGAATCAAGCTTCACAGTAATGAATGAAGACAGATTCGAGATTAACATTGCAAGATTAGATAGAATCGAAGAAGAAGTAGAGAGATCAGCCATTGATGGTAGATTGGCCATTGATCCGAGCTCGGAGGAGCTTTACAGTTCTGATACCATGAAGAATTATAGAATTAAGACTGAATTACTATTCATTGAATCTTGATTAATTACAGAGTACAGTGTATATGTATATATAACAGATGAGGATCTGTTATAACAAACTCCTAATAATATCCTAACCATCTTCTACTCTAACTGAATCTGTAACTAACTAATCTGATGTGGCTATGGATGTATTACTGAAGCTGAAGTTGCTGACTGTATAGATGATGATGTATTCTCAACAGAATTACAAGTTTGGTGGCTGATTGATTCTGACATTCAAGTGCACTATTTTGTTTGCAATCAAGTTGGTGCTTATTTGGTGAGGTGATGATTTGGGTTGTTATTTTGGGTCTTCTACAACTCTGGTTCTGAAGATTTTGGTTCATCTATTTGGTGAGGTCTTTCCTCTTGTTTATTTGTGATTATTTGGAATTCACCTAAGGGTGATTTTGTGAGACCATTAGTGTCTCGTTTGTAATCGTTTTGGAACTTATTTGGTTGATAGTGGAATCGGATTTCGATCCCGTGGACGTACCTCACATTGAGGGAACCACGTAAAAATTCTTATGTTGCCTTTGATTTAATTTTTCCGCATTAGTTTTTATTCCCATTGATTGATTTACTTATGGGGAATCACATCGATTTTCCCTAACAACAATATAAGCATATGAATGATTTGCCATTACCTTAGATAATCTAAATTATTCCTAGTTCATTAAATAAGACTCAACTATTTGTGGTTGTTACGGCTAGTATATTGCGATTTATAGTCATTGGCATAGGCCTTTTCTAGTAAGTTTCACTAATAATTTTAAATCCCTGTAATGTATCGTCCAAAATTCTAAGCCAGGAGGTGTTTAAGGTACTTATTGGTTTTATATTTCAATTGGATTAACTTTTGGAAGGTATATATATGAATTAAGAAATAAAAATATATTTGCTATGCTGTTGTTGGTCTGCAAACAAAAAGCTGAAAATAATATTTGGTAGTTTGCGATGCAAAAATAATATCGTACTGCAAATAGAGAAGCATGACTTTGTTTGTAACCATCATGGTAACTGTTAGGATAGTAGTCACAGGTCCTTGATGGTCGCTGTGGTTCTAGATATGATGGGTGTGTCAATAGTGAAGTGCCTGTGGTAGTATGGGACACAGTGGTAATAATGATGTGATGTGTTGTATTGCAAATGGCGTGCATTGCGCGTTGTAAAATTTTTTTTTTGTTGTAGTGAAAGGAGGTGAAATCAAGCATGTGAGAGTAATAACAAACCAAAGCATGTGAAATCAAGCATGTGAGAGCAATAATATCTTATTACAGTTAACCCTTTGTATTAGAAATTTACATAAAATGAGATCATATGCATAGTACGTAACACATATATTGAATTTTTAAGACAATAAAACCCTTATATAGTGATTCGGTTTATATTTTGCTACTAAAATGAGAAAGACAAAGTGCAAATGAAATGACTAAATAAAGATATTATTGTCTTAAAAGATCAATAATGGAAACTATTATCCTAAAAATTCAATAAAGATGTCTATGCTTTACCTGATTGGGCATACAATTTTAACAAAATAATACTTTAAGATGATTAATAATTAAATTTTAAAGTTTAAGACAAAATGCAAATAGATCATAGTTAAGAGAATATACTTTAATTTACCCTTATTTAAAAGAAGAAGAAAATAAAAAGAGTAGATGAGCTGAGTCATGAAAAAACAAAATAAACAAAATGAAACAACGAAAGGCAGAGAGAGAGAGAGAGAGAGAGAGAGAGAGATGGCATAAGGGGGGAAAGGGAGAAGAAGAACTGTCGTTTTTGTTAACCCCAGTGCATTAATAATAATATTATTATTATTATTATTATTACTTCATTTTAATTATTATTATTATTATTATTACTTTACAAAGCAAAAAGAAAGCAAAGTATTTCGAAATCTCCACCTTCGTGTTTACACATGCACCCAGAGAGAGAGAGAGATTGAGGACATAGTCATCGTTTTTGATATCATTCATTCCTTTTCATTTATATAGCAAATGAGTTGAATTACGACAAACCTAATCATTCAAGCTTGAATCTTGTGAAGATGATTTCCATATTCTGTTAATGTTGTTCGTTCGATCTCTTCTCCGATTCACCTTTTCATCTCTCTTAATCCATCCATAAAATAGGTATTTTTTTTTTTGTTTTACACACTCTCTCTACATACATATATATATATATATGTATGTATGTATGTATGTATGTATGTATGATTTATATAGGTTTATCGTAATGATTTGTGGAGAGTGTTATGAGTTTTGATGTAGGAGGAGACATTTAATTTTTGCCTGATTTGATCTGGATTTGATGATGTAGAGAACATGGATTTGGATACTTTTTAATTCTTGCGTTATAGGGGACTAGTGTTTGTGTGTGTGAATGTGAAGGTGAAGCGATAACAATTAAAAATAAATGGTTAAGCTTGTACTTGTAGCAGATGAGAAAGGATTGATTCAAACCAAAGCTTGTTTCCCAAATCAGACTACCTGGTGGAAAAATCAATTGATTGACGAAAAAGTGATCGAATTACAGTGAGTTCAGATAATAAGAAACAAGTGATCGAAGTAGAGAGATGAAGAAGTTGAAATACGAATGAATGATTCGAAGAGAGACTCATTGAGACGAGAGAGAGAGAGAGAGAGAGAGAGAGATTGAGAGTTCATACCGTTGGAGATCTTTTCTTCAGATGACCATGGTGGTCTATAGAGCGAAATCGAGAGAGGGAAATCAGATTCTCTTACTCAAACACGATCGAGCGAAATCAGATTTGAGGAAAATGAGAGTTTAGGGCAAGTTTTACACAATTAGATTTGGGGGAAATGAGAGTTCAAGAAAAAAAGGAAAATATAAATAAATTGGGCTGAGTGGGTTCTCAATAGTGGGCTTACAAGTTTTTACTTCGGCTGATTGGGTTCACAAGTTTTTGATCGTTGGCTGAGTGGGTTCACAAGTTCTTACTTCGGCTGATTTGCTGTTGCAAATAATTTTTTTTTTTTGCGACAGTCAAATAATCAATCATAAAAAAATAGACGCAAAAAGTTATTTTTCTAGTATACCTACATTACACATACATGCCAGTGAATACAACCGACCTACTAATATATTTTATTATATATACTATTCTCTGGTATTATATTCTCCACACTTCACAAGTCACCTCACCCCCATATGAGAGAGAGAGAGAGAGAGAGAGAGAGAGAGAGAGAAAAGCTTCTAAGCAACTCAATATGACATGTTTGTTGCAACTAAGCAACCCAAACTTTCAAATAAAATACTAGTAATAAAAAATCAGAAACAGAATGTATAAAGAGAATTCATGAAGGTGTGTGCTCACTCACTCTCATAGTCAACTGTCATGGTAGGCTGGTAGGAGCTGGTGTAAATCCTGATCCATTGATGGTGCCCATTGTGAATCTGCAGTAAAAATGATTTGTGTAAACATCAAATTATATACAATTAATATAGTCAACTGACATACGATTTCAAGCGTAATTTTGTTTGTTTGTTTGTTTGTTTTTTTCCTTCTTTAGATATGTAAGCATTATTGAAGAGGAAAAATACTTTGTACACCTCACTTTCAGAATAATTTTAATTCGGGGCACATAGCATTTTTTTTTTCTTTTTTTTTTTATCAGTAAAACAAAACTTTATTAATGAAAAATGCATAATACATGCAAAATTATATCAACAAAGTAGGGGAGTGCAGAAAACATCATAACTAAACTTAACAATCCCAACTATGTTGGCACCGCAAAAAAAACGCAATCATATGTTGGCACTCGACTCAGGATTGGTGAGGAACCAATCAAAGACACCCAAAGAGAAGGACAACCAAAAGCCAACACAACAGCTAACAGCTAAGGACAACCAAACAAACACAACAACAAACAGCAATAGCAGGAGGCCTGTGCATCACATAGCATTTTTTTTTTCTTGATATGTAATGATTGATAATACACGACATATCAATCAATTGATACATTTTTTGGCCTCTCTACCTATGCATCTCGATATATCGGTGAGAATGAAAATTAAGTGTATCAATTGGTTCGCATATTATTAGTTCATAGCAGATTCACTACATGATTACACAGTCAATATTTTTTTTTGATCGGCAAAAGAACTTTATTGAATTAGAATCAAGGATAAAACCTTACATCAGACATCAATAAAAAACAAAACCTAATAGGTGCTATAAACATCAAAGTGAAGGACAGTTATCCCAACTAGGTTGGCACAAAAGAACTCACCCAATCATATGCAGCACCTACAGAACAAGGCTGAGGAGGGATCAACCAGACAGAAGCAAAAGCACAGAGACCCAACAAGCTAGGTACTCATACCCCTTATAGCTTTGATCCTAAACACCAAGTCAGAAACAGAATAATTCACCCCTTTGACATAGTATTTAACCCATAAGGCTATATGCATTAAAATAGATTCACACAAACGTTCCTAGATAATACCACGACCAGCAAACTTGCACCAATTTCTAGCCTTCCATAAATTCCATATCACAACAGCTGGAATTGCACCCCAAATATTCTTTTCCAACTTTTTGAATTTGAATCCGTCCCACCACTCCAACAACTGGCTCACAGATTGAGGAACCACCCATGTAATACCCCACCATGACAAAATCTCTATCCAGATCTTCCAAGCAGACCTGCAATGAAGGATCACATGGTTCACATCTTCATCACAAAAATTACAGAAAATGCATAACGGTTCTACAGTAGGATCAAGAGCACCAATGCTATGAAGAAACACTGAAGTTTTTAGTCTGCCTTTCCAAGCTAGCCAACAGGTGAATTGCATCTTAGAAGGAGCAATGCTCGTCCATATCGCTCGAGGCACAAAAAGCGATGGACCAAGAATGAGATTGAACTGATCATAAACTGATTTCACAGTGAACAACCCGGAACCTTCAGCTTTCCAAACCAGTCTGTCATCCTTTGGTTCACTCAGTACAGGGCTACAATGAAGTAAGTGAATAAGCTGAGAGCATTCATCCATTTCCCAAGCAAACAGTTGCCTGCGAAAAGAGAAATCCCACACCCCTAGAGTAGATTTTCTTCTAAAGAACTCAAACACTGTACCCTCCTTCTCTAATGACAAAGAAAACAACCTCGGAAATAGCTCTTTGAAGCTACCTTCCCCAATCCACCTGTCAATATGACTTAATCAACTGCTTAAAAACTCTTTTTTACATATAATTAATGATTTAAAAAATACATGGATTTAGATTCGGGGCACATAGCATTTTTTTTCTTGATAATACACGACATATCAATCAACTCTTCTCAATATTATTACACTGCGATCGATGCCAATTCAACTCTGAAGGTTGATATTTAAAATGTGGCATAAGTATCAAACGGTAGATCTGATGGACACTTCCTAATCTCCAATACATGGTATAATTTTCCGAAAGTAAGAAAGAGCCAGCTTTCAAGAGATGGAAGCAATTTTTATCCCTTGTTTGGTTTGCATCAAAAATCATCCTATCAAGTTGAACCCAAATATGAAATTCTACTACTTAATCAACGGTGGGAATTGGGTTGTCATGAGAAGAGGGTCACAGCCTGCTGACAATAAATTATTCCCATTTTGAGAGACAAAGCCAGAGAGCAAGCAGGGTGGAGTGGAGTAGGAGTCAATGCTCCAAAAGTCATTTCCCAAGCAACAGATAATAATAAACCCCCAAAATAATGATAACAACATTAAGTCAATAACAATGACAATAACTAATATGACTTATTCTAAGTTTTCAGGAAAAAACCAAAAATAGACGGTTGATGTGTAAGAGTGAGCAATTTGAATAAGCTGACTTAAATGTGAAAGTAATATCCAGAATATAAATTTCCTCAATTCTTATCTGATATCACCAGAGACTGTACAAGAAGGCATGTTCTGTGCTTATCTAGTAAAATATTATGTTTCCCATAGTGTCTCCCATCCTCGCTGTGCCTCGCTTCTAACACGTTTAACATATCCTTTTTTAGATTAAAATTGTTTAAATAAAATTTAAAAACTAAGTATCATGAGCATTTACCTTATTAAATACATTCAACGACAAAGACAATGGATATTCAAGTAGGAAATATTAATTACAAAATAATTAATTTTGCCATTTATTCAAAAATCTCTCTTCACTTACTCATATTCTATTTAATATAAATTATTTTCTTATATTTCAATAAGTCTTATAGATGACATAATTATCAAAATATTCGTAATAATAATAGGATGAAACACACATTAACGTTCACATTAACAGTGTGAATGTTTCATGACGTAAACATTCATTCTGTCAAATTTATTTAATGTAAATGTTCACATTATGAAACATTTAAAATAATCCAAAATAGTGCACACCAAGTTGCTAAGGGTTCAAAAAAATATTTATAAGAGTAAAATTATCCATAAATTACCTTAAATATGAAAATTCAGATTTAGTGGATCAAATGTCCAAAATAATAAGACTTATTAGAATATAAGAATAATGAATAATACTACAGACTCCAAAAATTCTACCAATTATCTCAAAAGAGAAAATGTTGTATCAAGATACCAGTAAACAACTAGCAAAAATGATATTTCTTACCCCAACACCCCCCCCCCCCCAACAAAAAAAGGAAAGGAAAAGAAAAGAGAGCATCGAACTGCAGATAAAGTGGCACATTCATAAGTTTTTAGGGTGTGTTTGTTTGGACGGACTGGATAAGGGGGAATTATAATCCATCGGACTATTAGTCCTGGGATACATTGTCCTCGGACTATTTGGTTGGACTGAATTTGTATTCTATGTTTGTTTAGTCATGTGATTAGATGTTTGGATTGAACTATTTTTAGTGAATCCAATATTTTTTTGGGATATCATGGAGAAGGATAAATGCTCAAATGACTATTTTATCATTTTCAGTTATTTACTAAGTAATAGTAATATTAAACATAGCTTTAATATTTTAATTATTTTTAGCTAGATTAAATAAAAATTTATTTTATTTTATTTTTTGCACAATTAAATAAATTTATTTTTTAAAAATTAAATAAATTAAATATCAATAAAAATATGTGTTATTTTTTAATTAAAATTTTAAATAAATTTATTTTAAATAATAATAATAATTAAATAATGAAATAAAATAAAACATCCATTAAAATTTAAATAATGAAATTAAATAAAATATAAAAAAAACTTTAAAATAAAACATCAATAAAATATTTATAAAAAATTATTTAAAAAAATTAAATAAATAAAACAAAAATAAAAATTAAATAAAATAATTTTATTTTTAAATTGAGACATTTAAATTTTATTAAATTTTACTAAATATAATACATAATTAAATACCAGAGGGCAAAAATGTAATTTTATTAGCTAATCCCATGGGTTGAGTTATCCCATGGTTTCTACCCCTCCCATGGGATACCATAGTCTCACAAATATGAGACTAATAGTCCGGAGGGATTATTAGTCTGGAGCAAAACTTTTGAAACAAACAATGGACTATTAGTCCATCCGGACTAATAGTCCAATCCCATACCCAATCCTTCCAAAACAAACACCCCCTTATTTCTAACTATGCTTGTGGGGCTTTGCCTAAGATGACTAGACAAGAGGTGAGCCCTAAAAGTGTAATATGTCATACAATCATCCAAGAGTCAAATCCTCAAAACTAAGCCTAACTTGCTTGAAGCCTCAAACCTCATTAGCATTTACAAACACTCCATGATATCAAAATAAAATTTAAAAAAACATAAAAGGTGGAGTTCAGGTCATTCACTCATCAAGCCAAATATTATGGTCTGAGATAGTATGCATATCATGTAATAAAATTTTATAAAAAAAAATTACATCAGGTTCCATCTCAAGAAGTATACAGATAACAGCTCTCAGTTGTGAACCTGTTTTAAGCAATCAGTCAATACATTTTAGCCAACTACCTCCTATCTCTATCATGGATGCCAAAGGATATCGAGAAGAAGCCCCTCAAAAACAAGGAACATAACAAATACATAAGCAGAATAAAACCATTTTGTGGTCCTAATTGTAAGGAAGTACACAATCAAACATTTACAAATTAAATTGCTGCATGATTAGGTGTATAATAAATGCATTTAATAACGAGGCCACCTAGCACTGATCTTCCAGTTAACATAACCACAAGTTTAGACATTTGTGGAGCTAACCCAAGGATATACAATGACTTTATCATAAAAAATTAATTGTTATTTGATATTAATGGTAAGCCACTTTAATGAACATTGTCTCAAATCCCTAAAAGTCAATTTCTCATATTGAATCGCAATAAGCTCAGCTAAGTAGCTGTCTTGCTTCCTAAAAGCCAGTTTCTAGTGCTATTAACATCCAAATAACAAAAGTCATTATTTAAAACAAGCTTGTTGCTCTCATAACTTGAACTAAGCATAGATGCTACCCCATGTCTCCATAAGCACTAACTCATGACAAATTGAATGACTATAAGGATGCCTACAAATGATTGTTTTAATTGAGGATGTATTGTATTTGTCAAGAGCTATCTGTGCCCTTGTTTTATACATCGCATACACCACTGGATGCTTTTCTTTAGAAACATTGAGTGGTCTGACCATACCAAGCTCAACTACATTATCAGGGACATCCCCAATATCAAACCCTTGTACACATGTATGGTTATAAGATCAGACGAACTAAGACAACCATACATATACATCAAATAGGAGAGACAAATAATTTATCGAAGGAATAAAAATAAATAGAAAAGTATAAGCTAAATAAAATTCCATGTTAGTACAAATAGGATAAATATACATTCTTGGCTATCCTTCAGCTTCTTGTGGCATTCCTGCAACTCTTCTTTGGTAAACCGATGGAATCCTTCAAAGAAAAAGGTTGTTTGCCTTTTCCTCATTGAAAATTGAGTTTCTTGCATGAATAATCCATGAAATAAAACTCCTTAAAGAATTGTAAAAAAATTTAAAAAAACACACAGACACACATTAATCTCCAAGTAAAAGTAATGACAACACAGATTATGAAAATTGGCACCATTCCTTAACCAAGCCTTCTGATCCCTTTCCTCCATTTCCATAAATTTATTTAATACCTCTTCTTCATTACCACCAAAATCACAACCAAAAGCTTACCCACCTCCATTGTAGCTGTTGCTTCATTCAATAACAATTTTGAATAAGAACAATGTAGTTGCTGCTTCATAGATGTTCTCTTCTAAAGCAAAATGCCTCAATTAAGCACTCCGGTGAGGAAGTCTAACTTGAACCAAGCATAGATGCTACCCCATGTCTTCATCAGCACTAACTCATGACTAATTGAATGACTATAAGGATGCCTAAAAATGATTGTCTTACTTCCTAAAAGTCATTTTCTGGTGCCACCAACATCTAATTTGGGACATGATTTAGAAACAGTTCATTGCTGTCATAATAAACAATTTTCTCAAAGTTGAACTAACTATAGATGCTGCTACCTGTCTCCATCAACAGCAACAACATCATCATTTAATCACACAAGCTACCCCCTAATTGAGTAAAGGCTGTTAATTGCATCTAATGAATGAAAGCCATCTCCATATTACAAGCAAATCACTAGACAAGACAAGACCTGCTAATTTGTGTTCCATTTCATACCAATTAACACGATTATGAAGCTTATAGCCTACACAAAGCACATTTTGAAATTCACCAAAATACGATGTAAGCTAAAATCCACACACATGCTCCAATCTAACATGACAGAAAATAATAATAATAATTCAAATTCAGAACTGAAATCCAGCAAGTTCAGAGCAATGCTATATATATATATATAGAGAGAGAGATGTGAGAATTGGAAGGTGAAGCGACAATAGTTAAGAATTGAATGGTTCAGCTTGTACTTGTAGCAGATGAGGAAGGATTGATTCAAACCAAAGTTTCGTCGAAAGGTGATCTATGGTTGTGACTAGAGAGAAAAAGAGTTAGATTGACGAAAAAGTGATTGAATTACTGTGAGAATGAATGATTGAATGAATTACAGTGAGAATGAATGATCAAATTACAGGGAGAATGATATAGTGATCGAATTACAGTGACGAAAAAAAGAGTTAGATTGAATGAATGATTCAAAGAGACTCATTGAGAGAGAGAGAGAGAGAGAGAGAGAGAGAGAGAGAGAGAGAGTTCATATTGTTGGCGATCTATAGACCAAAATTGAATCACAAGCAATCCCATAGTTCTTGAGAATCGAACACAACCAATTTCTTCAGACGTTCGAGCGAGCGAAATCAGATTTCATGATTGAGCGAAATCAGATTCTTCATCACGACCATGGTCTCTTCTTCAGACGATTGAGCGAGCAAAATCATATTTTTCTTTGTTTGTGAATTGTAGGGAGTGTAACAGTGAAAAGGGTTAGGGCATAGGTATAAGAAAAGGACAAAATAAATAAAAGAAAAAAGTATTAGCAAATATTATTTTTTGCGACGTTCAAATAATCAGTCGCAAAAAACCACTTTTCTAGTAGTGTATCAAGGCGCATGACTACCAATTTCTCGTTTTGGCTTGTCAACGTCAAGAATTTTATAAGGACAATTGTAGACGCGCCCTTGGGCCTCATGCTACAGTTCAGACTCGATTTGTTACGGTTCTTAATCTGAACCAAAGAGTCCAAATCCGGCAAATCGTTTTGAGAAAACAGATTTCTGAAAGAAGTGCCAAACATGGACTACTTTGCCAGATACAGAGTCGCCACCTAAATATTTTTTAATGGGGGAATTTAGGAAACCCTGACTCGGTGCCAAAGGCCACGTGTCCGTCATCACCAAAGTTGCCTCGGCTTGGGAACTTGGGTACGATTGGGGAAGGTCAGCTATGAGCACCCCCTCTCGCTCGATTCGAAGATCGGCCTCTACTAACCATGATATCCTCTTTTGAAAACGTTATGTGTTCTTATTCCAGTTAATTAGCTAGAATTACTATGTGATGCGCACAACACAAAAGTATAGACTAGATTACCTAATTTGGAACGAAGCATTGCATATCCGTTTGTTTGGAAAACGTTTTGGAATTTGCTACTCGCAAGTAGGCTAAAATACGGATTTCAATGAGTCGTCCTAACTCAAGTAATCCAACCTTCACCCACAGGCATTCAAGCAGTTTATCACATAAGCATTAAGCCGCATGGTAAGCATACTATCATGTTTAACATTCACACTCATGCGAGATGCTAAAACATAAAAAAAGCTCACCTAGTACTCCGCGCCAAAACAAGAACATGTTAGCAATCATGCATGATCCAAGTCCATGTTTAAATGCCTAATGCAACGCATACGGAATGTCACTAGAGTAGACTCGGCTAGTCTATGAATGACATGTGAAAATGCACAAGTAGCATGTATTCAAGTTAGATTTGAAATACTTATGCAGTTAGTATGATGCGCCGAGCCCGGTGCATGCAATATTGATGAATGATGCACGCATGCATAGCATAAGGTATGCTAAAGTAAACATGTCCTAACACTAACCATCAAAGCAGGTAAGTAAAAGGCAGAAAGAAGTGGAGGTTGGAAGACATGCACACACGTACCCACACTTATTACAAATTTGCCCTCGCTCGGAGGGACCGAAAGAATAATACAGGCCACCTAATTAACTAACTCACAAGCTAATTAATTATTACAAAACCCTATGAATAACTAGCTACAACTAATTATTACACAACTTAATTAATCAACAAATTAATTATTACAAATAACAACAAGCAAGTAGGGAAAGCAGTAAATGGTGCTATTCCAGCTCTGTTTGAAGAAGAGGGAGACATGCATGCTCGCTTTGGTTCTTCGCCTCGAAACGCCTTCCGGTTGCTCTTTAGAGGCTCTGTTTGCAGGGTGTCTTTCAGTGCTTGTTGCTGAAACTTACCAAAACACTGCAGGGGAAGTCACCAGTGGCCTGCTGGCCATGAAAGGAGTACTGCCGGCCAAGGATGGCACACTGCCGGCCAATGGTGGCACACTGTCGGCCATCAATCGCAGGCTGCCGGCCACTGGTGTGCTGTGACACCAAACTGCAACGAAGCACAAAATAGAGAAAATGGAGGGTTTCCCAAGGACATGTACGCACCATGGCACTCCAAATCACCTCAAAACATCAAGGGAGAGGCCTAGTCGGATCCACGACCATCAATCACGCATCCCGATGCATGACGGCCAAAGATCCAACTTGTGCAAATCAATATGAAAATGAATGCACAAATACAACAAGTAAAGCCTAGAACTCCATCATGAATCATCAAGAGCTTCGGCGACCGAGAATTGAGACGCATTCCATCACTTGAAGTATGAAACGCCCCTCGTTCCTCGTGCTCGGATTAACACTTAATCTAAGCAATGCAACACATAAGCATGGCAAACATGCAACATGACCTAAGTGTGCAAACATGCAACTAACCCAAGCATGCAACAAGCATATAAGCATGATGTGAGGCAACAACCTTGGACAACATGACAAAATGCAATATGAACATGTGAGCATGCAAAGGTATGCGAAGCTAAACAAGTATGCAACAACATAACAAGCATGCGACAACATGGTAAGATGGGCTTACACCAAAGATGGACGGCTCTCAACTAGGTCCAAATCAGTAGCCAAAGTGATGGAATTGATGGCATGAAAAGCATGGAAAGGCAAGGCAAGCATGCATGCCAAATGGCTCAAGAATTATGGCACAAAGAGGACAACTCTTAAGCACACCTAAGGAGCAACAAACATGGATATATGGCAATGGAGTAGGCTCTGAAATACCATGTAAATTGATGCCAAATGAACTCAGCAATGCAAGCAAAGCATGTTAGGATGCTCAAAGCTCAAAGTAAGCAAAGGGACTTAAACCATGGCCATACAAGGCAAGCCCCAAAGGACCAAGGAGACCTAAAACAGTCCTAGGGCAGGCCCAAACAAGACCAAAATCAGGCTCAAAGCTAGCCAACAAAGGCTAGAACACAAGGCTAAAAGCATGGAGCATGCATGGCTTTAAAGAGGCAATGCACTACACCTATGAGAACCAATCATGGCATGACTTGGACAACCAAAAATAGAGTTACATCATGGTATATTAGGACCCAAAATGCACTGAAATGATGAGCCAAAGGCTTAGGCTAAGTGGCATGCACAAAAGTCCATTTTTGAAACATAAAGCATAAGCTATACAAAGCATTCAAGGCATGTCAAATGCAAGTGTACGACAACATTTCATGGACTGAAATAGCATATGGAATGAGGGCAAAGCATGCAAACATCACATGTATGACATGATAGAGGCCTCAAAACCCAAGACTAACCTAAGCATTTACACTATAGCTATACAAAGCATGAGTGATATGGCCATGGAAGCCTAAAACAGTCCTAGAACACTTCAAAATAAGCATAAAATCATGTTTAAGCCAAGCCAAAATATGCTAATATGATGAGTCAAGATATCATGCACAAAAGGCTAGTAAACAAGATTTGTTCTATACCTATATGGAGCATGCAAAGGATGATCAAACCAATTATGGATAAGGTCATATCATGTCAAATGATGACCAAATACATGCTGAAATGTAAACCAAACAAGCTAAAATGACATGGCATGGCATGGAGCATATGAAGCTAGTTTAGGGGACTTACACTACAAGTGTATCAAGCAAGCATGGAGTAACAAAACCAACCCAAAACAGATTTATGGCATGGTAAAACATCACCAAAAATGGACTGAAATGGGCTCAACAAAAGCCAAGCACACATGCTACTTTGATGAGCTATGGATGGAGTTACACTATACATGTAAGATGCAAGCAAGACATTACCAAACCAGCCTTGGACAGGGCCAAGGTAGGTCCTATAAGTCACAAAAAAGAGGCCTGGACCAACCCCAAAAATGCATAGAGGGATGGTCGTTTGGAAGGCCAAAAATGCAAGTAAAGAGGAGCACAAAGAGAGGGGACTACCCCATCTGATTTAGGACCTCAAAACCACACCTCTACCACTGAAAATCCACTGGATTTCAGTGGTAGGAAGGCCAAACCAAGGCTAGCTCAGAGGCCTCCAAATATGGCTTAAAACAAAGCCAAACAAAGCATGCAAGGGGGCTACACACCCCAAACAGCAAAATGACCTTAACCAAACTTGAAAAGCACTTAAAAACAAGACTTTTTTCAGTTATAAGAAAAGCCTAAAACAATATGTAAAGAGGGCTAAAGCAAGGTGCAAGAAAGTGCAAAAATGGGGGAAATACTCACCCTTGAAGACCCTCTTCGAAACCAGCAACTTCAGGGGGTGGAAACCAGTTTTTAGACCTCAAGAATCCCTCCCAAGAAGCTTGATCCACTGGTGGTGGTGTATATCTATGTATTGTAGTGTAAAAGTGCAAGAAAAACCAAGTTCAAAGCGCAATTTAGCAACAATATAGAGAGAGGGAGTTTTTGCTCTTCTAAAACTCTGAACCTAGTGTAAGGAAGAAGCCTCTTCCTTATATAGAGAAATGAAAAGCCAAAGCTTCTTCAAGAAGCTTTGCAAGGCCTTCATCCCTCCATATACGTGTATGGAGGGGAGTAAACAAAAATCCAGCTGGCTCAAAAGATCTGGAGGAAAACCAGTTGAGATAGGGGGGGTGCCGGCCATCAGTGATGGCTGGCAGTGCCACACTGATGGCCGGCAGGGCTTCATCAGTGGCCGGCAGGGTCAAGGCCATGGCCGGCAGTGCACCAGGAGGGTCACTCTGAAAGGACCAAATCAGGGTCCAAAAATGAGGCAGAAAGGATACAAGGTCTGGGAAGCTCAAACCGGTGACATTCCGCCGCGATAGTCGAGTGCTGGGCGAGCAATCGAACCAGTTGTTGGGTGTACCCACAAGCACAACCAAGTCTAGAGGACGGTCAAAAATGGGGTGTCTACAGTTGCCCCTCTTTGACAGAACTCGGAAGTCACAAAGTGATGGGAGTGAATGTCAAAGCCTAGAGACGACCCATTTTTGACAAGGCCGAAGACTCAAACAATCAATCGATATAATAAAGAGATGCGCCCGCAGGCAGGGGCAAGATGCAAATGATATGCAAGATGCAAGAGCATGACTAGCAATCATGCCACAGATGCTGTAATGAAGCAAATCATGCAACAATTTTAAGCAGGTGAACAACAGTCCTACATATTCCGATAGGAAGGATGTAAGAAAATTATGCAATTCTTACCATGTTTCACGCGGAGTGCATGCAATACCTGTGTGGCTCGTCTGGTTGCACCAGCTTCAAATGAACCGTACATACAATATCGTGCCTAAAAAAGAAATGAACTTAACAGGTACAATATCGTTAGAAACTTGCATAACAATGCAAGTGAAAACTGCGTAACAACGCAAACGAAGTGTGCATTAACACATGTAAGTAAAGCATACGCGACAACGCATGCAATGTGTGAAACAGGAATTGAAACACATGTAAGTAAAGCATACGCGACAACGCATGCAATGTGTATAGAAACTTGAAATTGAACACGTGTAAGTAAAACACGAAACGACAACGCGTGCAATGTGTATAGAAATTTGACATTGAACACATGTAAGTAAAGCACAATGCGACAACGCGTGCAATGTGTATAGAAATTTGACATTGAATACATGTAAGTAAAGCACAACGCGACAACGCGTGCAGTGTGTATAGAAATTTGACATTGAACACATGTAAGTAAAGCACAACGCGACAACACGTGCAATGTGTATAGAAACTTGAAATTGAACACATGTAAGTAAAGCACAACACGACAACGCATGCAATGTGTATAGAAACTTGAAATTGAACACATGTAAGTAAAGCACAACGCGACAACGCATGCAATGTGTATAGAAACTTGAAATTGAACACATGTAAGTAAAGCATACGCGACAACGCATGCAATGTATATAGAAATTTGAAATTGAACACATGTAAGTAAAGCACAACGCGACAACGCATGCAATGTGTATAGAAACTTGAAATTGAACACATGTAAGTAAAGCACAACGCGACAACGCATGCAATGTGTATAGAAACTTGAAATTGAACACATGTAAGTAAAGCACAACGCGACAACGCATGCAATGTGTATAGAAACTTGAAATTGAACACATGTAAGTAAAGCATACGCGACAACGCATGCAATGTGAATAGAAATTTGAAATTGAACACATGTAAGTAAAGCATACGCGACAATGCATGCAATGTGTATAGAAATTTGAAATTAAACACATGTAAGTAAAGCACAATGCGACAACGCAGGCGATGTATATAGAAACTTGAAATTGAACACATGTAAGTAAAGCACAACGCGACAACGCATGCAATGTGTATAGAAACTTGAAATTGAACACATGCAAGTAAAGCATACGCGACAACGCATGCAATGTGTATAGAAACTTGAAATTGAACACATGTAAGTAAAGCACAATGCGACAACGCATGCAATGTGTATAGAAACTTGAAATTGAACACATGTAAGTAAAGCATACGCGACAACGCATGCAATGTGTATAGAAACTTGAAATTGAACACATGTAAGTAAAGCATACGCGACAACGCATGCAATGTGTATAGAAACTTGAAATTGAACACATGTAAGTAAAGCACAACGCGACAACGCATGCAATGTGTATAGAAACTTGAAATTGAACACATGTAAGTAAAGCATACGCGACAACGCATGCAATGTGTGAAGCAAGCAAATTATGACAACTTATGATAAGGAAGTACACAACGATGTGTGACAAGGAAATGCATGACAATGCATGATAGAGAAAATGCATGACAATGCATTTTAGAGATATGCAAAACAATGCATGTGAACTAGACGGGTGCTCATTGTAACAGACGAATGCTAATTAACACCAACAGAAGAGAAAGATGCTTAATAAAGACATCTTAAAAGGAGACCTTCGGTTTACCTCCCGGAAGGTTTAGGATGCGTCAAAAGGATACACCTCATACGCATTGATGGGTGTAAACCATCGTACATTGGGGACATGACTCCCGAGCCCCCACGGAGACATCTCGAATCAAGTTTTGAGCATTCCACAGGATTGCTGGGACTCAGGAACAGATCCTAAGATCAAATAGGCCAGGAAAGCTGGAGGAGGCTTGCTGGTCACCAGGGACAACCGCCGGCCACTGCTGGCCATCTGCATCCACTGCCGGCCATCGGTGACATGCTGCCGGCCACCGATGTGCCCCTGCCGGCCATCGGTGGCAGATTCGGGCAAAAGAGGCTTTCAAGCCGTGGGCCTTTAAATTGGCTTAAAACTAACCCATTTCTTTACAAACCCTTCCATAGAAATCACTTTTCTTCCTTCCTAGGTGTGCCTTCTCTCTAGATTCGAGCATTCTATGCATTTCCCAACACCCTATTCAACCTTACATCGCGAAGGACTCTTGGTTTTCTTTGATTTGAACCGATCAGAAATTGCATCCGAGGCTTCTTTCACCATTTCCGGAATTCAAGGATCATTTCCCCCGATCTTCTCTCGAGGTTAGTTCACTTTCCCGGATTTTTCAACTTTTTTTGAATTTTCTCTCTCTTAGGGTTTGAGTTTATTCTAAATTTCATCATTTTGCTCATTTTCGCACCATTCTTTTGCATCTATCTTAGATGGCTGATGATGTGCCTCATGACGAGGGTTTCCCCGCACTCCCTCCCGTAGAATTGGCGGCAGAGTTTGCGGCCGAGCCAGAGGTTGAGCCTCAGCCATTACCATTGGACGTACGTCCCTTCGACCCCGCGGTGTACCATCCGGAGACTCACGTCATTCCAGTGGCAGGAGGCATCCATACCTTCACCGATTTTGACGAGGATGTACCAGACGACCACTTATTGAGAGAGCCGATGTCTCACTTGTCGGCCATTGCCGTAGAGGTACCACCTTTGTCTTTTGTGTAGTATTACTTTCGAATACCTGCATTTCTTGCGCTGTTTCGATCTGATTGTATCGCATGCTTTGATCTGACTGCATTTCATACATTGCTGATCTGCTCTTGAATGCACCTTACACATTACTACCCTGTATACACTGCACATAACCGCATCTCAATGCTTTACTATTCTGAATTCGAATGCATCTTTGACACATCACTGCTCGGGATGCAACTGTATTTTCAATACATCACTAATCTGATCTGAACTTTATTTTCAACATACTGCTGATCTGATTCGAACTGTGATGATTTGATTTGAACTGCATTTTCAATACACTACTCATTTAATTTGAAACTGTATTTTCAACGGGAGGGATCTCGCTCCTTTCGAGGCTACGACGCTACGACCGCTCGCAACTGGTACGATGTGCTCCCCACGGGGGTCCGCCGGATTGTCAACGAGACCGGCTTCGGTATATTTTGCTGTGGGCTGACGCGAGTTACAGCAAGTCGCCCTCTCCTGGGGGCTCTTGTGGAGAGGTGGTGGGACACCACCAATTCCTTTCACTTTTCCACAGCAGGGGAGATGACCATGACTCCTTTTGATTTTGCTATGATCACCGGTCTGGGAGTGGGAGGTGATCCAATTCCCCTAGATCCCGACATAGGGGAGTGGGTAGCTGCATGGGATGTGTTGCTTGGAGCACGTCCACCCCTTGCTCGAGCGGGTATGGTTAGATACTCTTGGTTCGAGGAGCAGTTCCGCGGGGAGGATCCTCAGACCGATGAGGGAGTGGAGAAGTATGCCAGGGGCTTTCTCCTGTTCCTTTTTGGTACCACCTTGTTTTCGAACAGGTGGAATATCGTGGGTTTGTACTTCTTGAGCGCCCTGGTGGTGCTTCTGCGGGTCCGCTCCTACAATTGGGGTGCAGTCGGCCTCACCACTCTTTATGGATACATGAGCTCCACTTCTCGGATGTGCGGGAGAGTGATTGGAGGCTACTGGAGAGCTTGGGAGGTACGCAACCTAGTTCCCCTTTACATTACTCTGCTTAGTATTTGTAGGTTTGCTTTGTTCAACATTTATACTCTCCGTATTCACTGTCATCCTGTATGTTTCTGTTTTGCATTTTCTGTACGCCATACATGCTGCACACTGCACACCATACACTGCACACACAAGATCTGCACACTGCTCATGGTACACTATATGCACAGGATCTAATGTCCGCCTTTCTAGGCCTGCATCTGTTATGTACTGTACTGCATTCTGCATTCTGCTTCATACGCTGTGCTGATCACCTCCATTCAACAGCTTTGGGTATATGCATACTTCCCGGCGCTTGCTCCAGATCCAGTGGAGGAGACTGCAGTGACGGTCCCATTTTCCGATGCATATGACGGTCCGCTCCGTCGTAGGACCCGGGAGGGCTTCATGTTTTTCCGACAGTATTTTGATACAGTTGCGGCGCGTGAGGTAAGTTTGCAATAAGATTATTTCGATTAACCCAATGCACCTGCCTTAGTCATTTGATGACTGATCATCTCGTTGGTTCTTTTTCTCAGATTTCATGGCGACTATGGGAGGTGATTCCGTCAGGACTCCGGGATCAGTATCACACTGCCCAGATCATGTCTCAGTACCGTATCCTCTTCGAGGGACTGATCTGTCGGGCCTGGTTTCTGAGTGAGCGCTTTGTGCGTCAGACTTTGGGGTTGCTTGCCCCGTTTGTACCGATGGCGCCTCCACCATCGATGAGGGAGACACACATGTTATCTGCCGACCAAGTGATCCAGTTCATGGTAGGGCTGGAGACAGATTACTTCCGTGCTGAGGGCGACTACGCGACCTTCATTCAGACACATCTGATGCCGCCTTTGACTGGTGTTCGAGGAGGAGAGGGAGTGAGGGCTCCAGCTATGAGAGGTAGAGGCGGAGCGACCAGGTCTCGTAGGAGGAGAGGTCCTGAGGAGAGACAGGGGTCTAGATGGCCAGTATTGCCTGCTACTATGACACTTCGAGGGCGAGCTGGAGAGATTTATCAGGTTCCCTTTGCTCCTTCTCCAGCTCCGGTATATACTATGGCTCAACTCCGGTATATACTACATTGTCATCCCTTGTACTGTCATTTGATTTCCCTTGATATTATACAGAGTACTAACGATTTCAACCATTTTTGTAGGCTCCCATTGAGTACACTCGTCAGTCTCTGGCGATGACGGCTTCAGTGATAGGGATGCTGCAAACGAGCATGGACCTACTCAGTATCTATAGTATTCCGGTAAGTTCATTCAAACTGCACTTCGTGCCCTGGAGTCTTTTCTTAACACACCATCATTTGTACAGCTTGCACACTGCATTTATCTGATACATTGTTCCCATACACCACTCACAGTATACATTCATTGCAAGTCATTCACTATTCACAGTACAACACTTTGCTACATCTGATATACCTTGGTTACTAATGCATTTTGGGTGGCTTGTCCCTCTTTCAGATTCCTTTCTTGCCGCCAGGCCCATCGAGTGTTCTAGCAGGGGGCAAGGACGGGCCCTTCAGTACCTCCTCGAGTAGCAGAGGGAGCAGGATGAGGGACTAGTTCACAGGGACCTGTCTCTGATGATGATGAGTCTGACGAGGAGGCGATGAGTCCGCAGTCAGAGTCAGAGTCAGATGTTGATGGTGGAGATCCTGGACCTTCGTCCAGGAAGAGGACCAGGATGGATTCCCGCACTTGAGAGCACCGGCACTGATCCAGACATTTTGCTACTTTTCTTCTTTTTTGTTTTGTACTTTTTCTTTTTTTTTTTTTGCTGGTAGCTAGAGTAGCTTGTACTGCCACAGGCAGGTTTTGTTTTCTCCAAAACTTTGTACTTAAAAAGATGATGAAATGAAACAAACTTTTTGTCTGAAAATGTGTTCCCTTTTAGTACATTTTCATGCTTCGCATTGCATTACATCACATCACATCACATCACAATGTAGATGGAATTGATCTCCTGTCTGAAAGTCAAACATTTGTATTGCAATAACCAAGTAACGAACCGGCCCACAGCAAAACAACTCAAACAAACCACTGCTCATTCTGAACACACAGTCCATAGCACAGTATTCTGTTTATTTGCACACGGCAAACCCTGAACAAACAGTCCAATCTGACAAGACAGAATACAAAGGTAGAATCGGCTGAAGTTGAAGCACACTCAGATGCCCCAAATTTTCTCCTTCCTCTTTTGCTTCGCATAAATGTGAAGAATGGCACAGCACTCTAAGCACAGCATGATTAAAAAAACTTTTGAAATTGAAAAAGGGTTTTTCAAACTGGGGTA
Organism: Camellia japonica; assembly: GCA_030407325.1. Taxonomy (NCBI): domain Eukaryota; kingdom Viridiplantae; phylum Streptophyta; class Magnoliopsida; order Ericales; family Theaceae; genus Camellia; species Camellia japonica. The sequence continues at coordinate 17,609,311 of JAPPVO010000007.1, read as the reverse complement.
TTGAGCCTACAACTGGACACAGCCAAAATGACTTGACGAAGGAAAAACAAAGGTAAACAACCTAAACACATCGAGTAACACTCGAAATGACTCAAAGCAAGAATTGAGACAAAAACAAAAGACACGACACACAGACGCGTTTACAAAAATGAGAAACCTTAAATCACGAGGAGCCAATTCCTCCGGGTATTGTTTCCCACCCTTTCTCATTTGTGATCCTCACATTACTCGGCCCTCAGGCTCTTTTTTTTCCTTCTTTTTTTTTTTCACAAAAACCCTTTTGCTCACTTTTCTCTCGGCTTACACCTCTCTATTCTTTAATCTCTCATTTTCTATCCCTCCCCAGGGTGGTTAGTAGATGAATAGGAAGCTGTGGGTTCACGCCTAACACTATTAGCTCGTGGCTATTTCCTCCTAAGACGTCTAGTCGATGTTCCGGATGGAGTATCTTGATCCATTTCAATTTGTGCTTTGCACTTGGCTTGATACCTCGTTGCTTGGAGGTTGTTGAGAGCTTTCAGCCATTTTACTGATAGCTTCAGTGGTGTCTTCTTCTGGCGAATAGAGTGCCCTTCTGGCAAGTATCGACAATCGGGGGAAAGACAGGGAGCCCGACTCAACTGTGCCCCTAGTTCATCATTTTGACCATTTTTTGTTTTGGTTTTCTACTAAAATAGTTTTGACCAATATGAGAGTCAGATTAACATACTTGTTCGATTTTTGATTTGAAAATCATGCGAGTTAGGCTATGAGCACTGAAAATTTTCCTTTTTTTGGGTCCAAGAAAATGGTCCAGTTTTGGAAAAGATGGAATAATTTTCGAGAAAATAGTCAACCTCAGTAAAAATTCTCAAAAACTATTTTTGCAAACAGTCAATGCTCGACGAGCATGGAACTTACTCTCGAGATGCACAACCTCAGATCGGAGGCAATGGAAAATTGCCCCTTGCGTGAAAGAGCTGCACGGCAACGGAAAGTTGCCCCTGGTTTGGATGGCGACTCGTGGCAACGGAAAGTTGCCCCTTGTCTGGATGAACACCGCAGCGTTTTGTAAACAGTCCTCATTAGTGATGATCACGACCGAATTCCCGGACACGGAGACGACGAAGATGGTCAGAACCAATATATGGACACAGTCACTTTGAGAGCGTTGGTGGCTGGACTTCAGGATGACGTTGCCTACGTATCCCAAACATGGGAATCAAGCCTTACGTAGTTCCGGGTTAAGGTACACTCGGGTATTAACCTCTCCTTTTGCGCTCTAACTTTTGCCAAGGCCGGCCTTCCGGGTTTTCGACCTTGCGAGCTTTGTTTTTCTTTTCTTTTCGATTCTTTTCATTTCTTTTCTTCTTTCATTTTCTTCATTTTTCATTTTCTTCATTTTTCTGTATATTTTTTTTTTACATTTCATTCTTTGCACTTTTGCTCTTTTTTTTTTTTTGCTCTTTTTTTTTTTTTTCTTGCTCTAACTTTTGCTTGGGTTGCCCTTCCGGGTTTTCGGCCCAGCGAGCCTCTCAAGGGTAAAAGTGTAGCTTTGTCCATGTCAAATGGTTTTGAGATCTTGAAGTCATCTGAATCCAGGAGAACGACTGTTGTTTGCTGACGATGTTGGAGTCCATCCAATGGGGGGCTGAATTTGCCCCTAGTGTTGTGGATAGGAACCCAGTTGTTCTTCAGCAGAAACTGTCTTCTTTCCTCCCTTCTGGGATTTGGCATTCTTGCTGATCTTCATCTTTGACTCTTCGAGCACATTTGAAATTCTCTTGCCCCTAGTTCAAAGGGGTGCTTCTGTTCTAGCTTCACAAGCTTCTGTTGATGATGTCTGACCTCTTGATCTGACTTTGGTACCTCTTGTTTAAGGGCTGCTTCAAATTTGGCCACACAGGCCTCTCTTGATGGTTGATCGTTGAATGTTCTGAATGGGTTCAAGGTCTGAAAACAAATGGATTGAATCTCGAGGCTGAAAGCGATCTTAGGCTGCACAATCTCAAGAGCGATTCTACACAGGTCTTCACAGGACTGCGCAAAACATTTTGTTTTTGAAAGTTTTTACGAAAGCGACAAATCGCTTGCGCTGAAGATAGTGCGGAACCAATCTGGATCCGGCCAGGGTCCTTCTCAGTACTCACGCTAACAAGCATGATTTCATTCATTAAAGGCTCAGCATGCCTCTCTTTCTCTCAAATTGATCAAAATTTTGTAAAACCCGAGGAATTCCTTCCTCTTCGTTTTTATCACCACAGTGTTCAAAAACAGTTTTGAAAAAAACTTAGGTCAATACAATGAGTTTAGAGCACAGAAGAGTAAGTGAGATGCTCCGCCATTTCATTCAAATCCTCTGGCACAACTAGCTCAAGGTAGCAATAAGCATGGAAACATGATAGCCGTAGCTGTTTCATTCAGATTTCCTGGTTGCAACTGGCTCCACAGCAGAGATAAACTCAAAAGAAAATAAAAACGGTGTTCGAGGTAACAACCCCGGAATCACCTGACATTCTATACAAGGGGACCGACTCGCTACAACAAGACAGACCCTTAAGCAAAAAGAACTGACTCAAGACGATGAGACTGACTCAAAACAAAACAAAGGCCTGACTCGACACCCAAGCTAGAAGTTACAAAACTAGCATTCGCAGATGCTCAAAAATGCGTGCCAGACGCCACATCCAAAATATATCGAGGGTTGCCCGCAGGTGGTTCACTCCCCGATCACATACTCACAGTATCCTCAAAATCTAACAACCTAGCAGTGACAGACTTCGCTGAGGTGGGTGGGAGGATAACCTCATTGTCAATCAAATCTTGCACTTCATGACGAAGGCGAAAACAGTTATCGATAGTGTGACCAGTTTGCTAGTGATATGCGCAGTACAAAGCAGCATCATGTGTGAGAGGGAGATTCTTCGGGAGAGGCCGAGGCTCCAAGGGTTTAAGGTGCCCTCTTTCGGCCAGGATCTGGAGTGCCTTGGACAGAGGCATGTAGAGAGCGTGAAAAACCCTGCACCCTCGGGGCAGGTACTTTGAAGGCTGAGAATTCTTGCTAGACGCACTAGCGAAAGGGTCGGCAGGCACTGCCTTGACTTTCTGATCTTTCCCAAGCGCAGGGTTGGGAGCGGAAGGAACTGTTCTGGCATGACGGGGCCTATCCTGATTTTCTGACTGGCTTGTACTGCCTTCGGCTGGAATGGGGAAAACATCATCCACAGTCTTGGTCATGACTGCGAGCACCTGTTGCTTACTCATCCCTCTGGCTTTCAAAGCCTCGACTGCCCATAGCAGTTGTTCAATGGGATCGGCATCTGCCTCCATTTTGTTCTTACCTCTGGCTTCAGCTTGATCGAGGGTTTGGGTTGATGTTGATACGTCATTGCCATAGTCGGAGGCTACCTCGGGTTGGCTAAGTTCGATCACAATCCGTCCCAATAGCGGGGGCTCCTGTGGTACAAAACTCCCGGCATATGGTGCAGCTGGTGGCGAAGCTGACATTCCGTAGGTGAGGTCCACCATGGACCTCTGGAGGTCACCAATCATTCCCATTAATTCGAACGTGGTGGGCTCACGAGCCTGATACAACTGGGGTTCCCAGATTGGGCACGCGGCAGACGACCTGGGCGGATGCGGTAGATCAACATTGGTCTCACTTTGCAGGGTGATTTCTTGATCTAATGCAGCTGTCATAACCATGATTTCTTCTGAATTCTGTGTCATGATAAGTCCGCCGATCCTGAACGGTGACTAACGGATCAGATGTCTGCCTTACCTCAGCGAAGGAGAATACTGGCTATTCTGTACTGAATCTCTGAACCTTGAAAGAGAAAACACACAGCATTTCGGCTCAATCAGAACAAATACAGGCTTAGCTGAACGGCTGTACTCTAATACTGATCACTGTTCCCCAAAATCACTGCCCCAAAACACAAAATCGGATACCCGCAGATATAACTGTTTCTCAAAAACACTGATACTGATGCCCGCAGGCCTGATGCTCAAACTTACAGACTGATATGTACGTTCCCCGTAGAGATACACTCCCTTGAAGCACATAATAAGTAAAAGAGAGCCAAAACACCCCTATGTTGGGATAGGGTTTCCCTGTCCTATTTTGTCAGGAGCTAGGGTTTCACTACGCACACAGCGGTTTCAAACAACCTAACATCGGGTAAGCAACCTGTCCTAGTTTGGAATGGTCACTATGGATTCCGAATATGCACTAGGTCGAATAGTCAAAAAGGTGCCCCGGTAAAAACCGGGGTTTGTGTTCCCGTCGTGGTAGAGCCCGCAATCGGTCAGCCTTATGGCACGCTTCGCAAAGCGAGCCTCTGGCAAACCGTTCAGGAATAGCATACGGCAAACACGGTGTCCTAGGCGCACCAATGCACATGCAATGCAAAGAAACACATAAGTGTGAACAAAACAAGATATCATGAGTTCGAGTCAAGTTCTCTAACTCCCCAGCAAGGTCGCCAGAAACTGTAGACGTGCCCTTGGGCCTCATGCTATAGTTCGGACTCGATTTGTTACGGTTCTTAATCTGAACCAAAGAGTCCAAATCCGGCAAATCATTTTGAGAAAACAGATTTTTGAAAGAAGTGCCAAACATGGACTGCTTTGCCAGATACAGAGTCGTCACCTAAATATTTTTTAATGAGGGAATTTAGGAAACCCTGACTCGGTGCCAAAGGCCACGTGTCCGTCATCACCAAAGTTACCTCGGCTCGGGAACTTGGGTACGATTGGGGAAGGTCAGCTATGAGCACCCCCTCTCGCCCGATTCGAAGATCGGCCTCTACTAACCATGATATCCTCTTTTGAAAACGTTATGTGTTCTTATTCCAGTTAATTAGCTAGAATTACTATGTGATGCGCACAACACAAAAGTATAGACTAGATTACCTAATTTGGAACGAAGCATTGCATATCCGTTTGTTTGGAAAACGTTTTGGAATTTGCTACTCGCAAGTAGGCTAAAATACGGATTTCAATGAGTCGTCCTAACTCAAGTAATCCAACCTTCACCCACAGGCATTCAAGCAGTTTATCACATAAGCATTAAGCCGCATGGTAAGCATACTATCATGTTTAACATTCACACTCATGCGAGATGCTAAAACATAAAAAAAGCTCACCTAGTACTCCGCGCCAAAACAAGAACATGTTAGCAATCATGCATGATCCAAGTCCATGTTTAAATGCCTAATGCAACGCATACGGAATGTCACTAGAGTAGACTCGGCTAGTCTATGAATGACATGTGAAAATGCACAAGTAGCATGTATTCAAGTTAGATTTGAAATACTTATGCAGTTAGTATGATGCGCCGAGCCCGGTGCATGCAATACTGATGAATGATGCACGCATGCATAGCATAAGGTATGCTAAAGTAAACATGTCCTAACACTAACCATCAAAGCAGGTAAGTAAAAGGCAGAAAGAAGTGGAGGTTGGAAGACATGCACACACGTACCCACACTTATTACAAATTTGCCCTCGCTCGGAGGGACCGAAAGAATAATACAGGCCACCTAATTAACTAACTCACAAGCTAATTAATTATTACAAAACCCTATGAATAACTAGCTACAACTAATTATTACACAACTTAATTAATCAACAAATTAATTATTACAAATAACAACAAGCAAGTAGGGAAAGCAGTAAATGGTGCTATTCCAGCTCTGTTTGAAGAAGAGGGAGACATGCATGCTCGCTTTGGTTCTTCGCCTCGAAACGCCTTCCGGTTGCTCTTTAGAGGCTCTGTTTGCAGGGTGTCTTTCAGTGCTTGTTGCTGAAACTTACCAAAACACTGCAGGGGAAGTCACCAGTGGCCTGCCGGCCATAAGAGGAGTACTGCCGACCAAGGATGGCACACTGCCGGCCAATGGTGGCACACTGCCGGCCATCAATGGCAGGCTGCCGGCCACTGGTGTGCTGTGACACCAAACTGCAACGAAGCACAAAATAGAGAAAATGGAGGGTTTCCCAAGGACATGTATGCACCATGGCACTCCAAATCACCTCAAAACATCAAGGGAGAGGCCTAGTCGGATCCACGACCATCAATCACTCATCCCGATGCATGACGGCCAAAGATCCAACTTGTGCAAATCAATATGAAAATGAATGCACAAATACAACAAGTAAAGCCTAGAACTCCATCATGAATCATCAAGAGCTTCGGCGACCGAGAATTGAGACGCATTCCATCACTTGAAGTATGAAATGCCCCTCGTTCCTCGTGCTCGGATTAACACTTAATCTAAGCAATGCAACACATAAGCATGGCAAACATGCAACATGACCTAAGTGTGCAAACATGCAACTAACCCAAGCATGCAACAAGCATATAAGCATGATGTGAGGCAACAACCTTGGACAACATGACAAAATGCAATATGAACATGTGAGCATGCAAAGGTATGCGAAGCTAAACAAGTATGCAACAACATAACAAGCATGCGACAACATGGTAAGATGGGCTTACACCAAAGATGGACGGCTCTCAACTAGGTCCAAATCAGTAGCCAAAGTGATGGAATTGATGGCATGAAAAGCATGGAAAGGCAAGGCAAGCATGCATGCCAAATGGCTCAAGAATTAAGGCACAAAGAGGACAACTCTTAAGCACACCTAAGGAGCAACAAACATGGATATATGGCAATGGAGTAGGCTCTGAAATACCATGTAAATTGATGCCAAATGAACTCAGCAATGCAAGCAAAGCATGTTAGGATGCTCAAAGCTCAAAGTAATAAGCAAAGGGACTTAAACCATGGCCATACAAGGCAAGCCCCAAAGGACCAAGGGGACCTAAAACAGTCCTAGGGCAGGCCCAAACAAGACCAAAATCGGGCTCAAAGCTAGCCAACAAAGGCTAGAACACAAGGCTAAAAGCATAGAGCATGCATGGCTTTAAAGAGGCAATGCACTACACCTATGAGAACCAATCATGGCATGACTTGGACAACCAAAAACAGAGTTACATCATGGTATATTAGGACCCAAAATGCACTGAAATGATGAGCCAAAGGCTTAGGCTAAGTGGCATGCACAAAAGTCTATTTTTGAAACATAAAGCATAAGCTATACAAAGCATTCAAGGCATGTCAAATGCAAGTGTACGACAACATTTCATGGACTGAAATAGCATATGGAATGAGGGCAAAGCATGCAAACATCACATGTATGACATGATAGAGGCCTCAAAACCCAAGACTAACCTAAGCATTTACACTATAGCTATACAAAGCATGAGTGATATGGCCATGGAAGCCTAAAACAGTCCTAGAACACTTCAAAATAAGCATAAAATCATGTTTAAGCCAAGCCAAAATATGCTAATATGATGAGTCAAGATATCATGCACAAAAGGCTAGTAAACAAGATTTGTTCGATACCTATATGGAGCATGCAAAGGATGATCAAACCAATTATGGATAAGGTCATATCATGCCAAATGATGAACAAATACATGCTGAAATGTAAACCAAACAAGCTAAAATGACATGGCATGGCATGGAGCATATGAAGCTAGTTTAGGGGATTTACACTACAAGTGTATCAAGCAAGCATGGAGTAACAAAACCAACCCAAAACAGATTTATGGCATGGTAAAATATCACCAAAAATGGACTGAAATGGACTCAACAAAAGCCAAGCACACATGCTACTTTGATGAGCTATGGATGGAGTTACACTATACATGTAAGATGCAAGCAAGACATGACCAAACCAGCCTTGGACAGGGCCAAGGTAGGTCCTATAAGTCACAAAAAAGAGGCCTGGACCAACCCCAAAAATGCATAGAGGGATGGTCGTTTGGAAGGCCAAAAATGCAAGTAAAGAGGAGCACAAAGAGAGGGGACTACCCCCTCTGATTTAGGACCTTAAAACCACACCACTACCACTGAAAATCCACTGGATTACAGTGGCAAGAAGGCCAAACCAAGGCTAGCTCGGAGGCCTCCAAATATGGCTTAAAACAAAGCCAAACAAAGCATGCAAGGGGGCTACACACCCCAAACAGCAAAATGACCTTAACCAAACTTGAAAAGCACTTAAAAACAAGAATTTATAAGCAAAGCCTAAAACAATATGTAAAGAGGGCTAAAGCAAGGTGCAAGAAAGTGCAAAAATGGGGGAAATACTCACCCTTGAAGACCCTCTTCGAAACCAGCAACTTCAGGGGGTGGAAACCAGTTTTTAGACCTCAAGAATCCCTCCCAAGAAGCTTGATCCAATGGTGGTGGTGTATATCTATGTGTTGTAGTGTAAAAGTGCAAGAAAAACCAAGTTCAAAGCACAATTTAGCAACAATATAGAGAGAGGGAGTTTTTGCTCTTCTAAAACTCTGAACCTGGTCTAAGGAAGAAGCCTCTTCCTTATATAGAGAAATGAAAAGCCAAAGCTTCTTCAAGAAGCTTTGCAAGGCCTTCATTCCTCCATACACGTGTATGGAGGGGAGTAAACAAAAATCCAGCTGGCTCAAAAGATCTAGAGGAAAACCAGCTGAGATAGGGGGGGTGCCGGCCATCAGTAATGGCCGGCAGTGCCACACTGATGGCCGGCAGGGCTTCATCAGTGGCCGGCAGGGTCAAGGCCATGGCCGGCAGTGCACCAGGAGGGCCACTCTGAAAGGACCAAATCAGGGTCCAAAAATGAGGCAAAAATGATACAGGGTCCGGGAAGCTCGAACTGGTCACGTTCCGCCGCGATAGTCGAGTGCTGGGCGAGCAATCAAACCAGTTGTTGGGTGTACCTACAGGCACAACCAAGTCTAGAGGACGGTCAAAAATGGGGTGTCTACGACAATAAGCATGGCAGTGATGGCACATACCACAACAACATCACTATAAAAATGCATCTCATAAAGATATGTTAGTATCTGAAACATTGATATCTACTTTGATTTTTGTATGTTTGGAATCCTTATAATACCTTCATCCTTTTCCTATCCTATCTACTCTTATTCTTCTTTCTTTGTAACTAAATCAATGGCCGAAACTACTACTACAACAATAACACCTCTACACAACACACACACAGAAATTTCTTTGGGCAAATCAACGTCGCGATTGTCAGCATGAGTTACTACTTCTCCCAACAAGAACAGCTTAATAATTTCTCTTCCTGTCATGCCGGTTTTGCTTTCATGTTACACTGCTCCTCAACTTTATCCAGCTTAAGTACCGAAAAATGGAAATATATCCATTTGAAACTCACCCCAAATCCATGGCTAAGGTATTGCCGTTGCCAGTTTGCTTCTGTATTGCTTCGCCTACGACGCTGAACTGAGATCTTCTGCAAGTCATCGCTGGCAAACTTACCAATTTCTTGCTCACCGCGGTGTAGTGGTGTTTGGTTGGCTTGCTGTGGGGTCTCTGGTTTCAATTCTTTTGCCAGACTCAGTTGGGCCTCTTCTCTACCTTCTCTATATATTGTTCTTGGCAGGTGAGTTTCTGCCCCGCCAGCTTCAGATGCTGTGGAAGTGGGTGCATCAGATAATAATGGGCAGAGTTCCATTGATGCTACCGAGTCATCGGCTCACAGTTCATACCTTTTCCAACACAGGAGCTATACCTCGGCCGTGTGTCTAAGTTAATGAAATTAAAACAAGTGAGATCCTGATCAGTATCAGCATCAGCATCAGCATCAGCAATTAATGGTTCCTTTTTGTGTGTTAAAAAATAATGTATTGTATGATTATAGTGTAGCTACATATATACCTCGAGTGTTCTTTTTTTTTTTTTTTTTTTTTAATCATGTGTAGCCACCAATATATATTTTTTTGTTTTGTTTACATCAATAAAAAAAAAAAGGAGGATGAGTGTAAAAAGCATCATAGCGAACCAAATCGATCCTAACTAGGTTGGCACCAATAAGCCAGTCCAATCATATGCTAGCACACCATCAAGAGTTTGTGAGGAACTAACCACAAACACCAAAATCAACCTCACCCAAGAAAACTAAGCAATGCTAATAGAAACCAAACAACCCAAACTACCAAACATAAAAAAAAAAGGACCACAACGAACCAACGCCCACACAGAAGGAGATGAAAAGATCATTGCCCACACAGAACTACCCAACCCAAACCAGCGAGCACCCATCCACAGCAACTGCACTTCTGCACTAATGGAGACCACCCAATGCTACCCTAGCAGTATACAATAGGAGCACATTGCATCAGATCCCAAGCCAGATGCAGACCACAGCAAGGCCACAATCACCTACCCACCACGCACCTTCGAACCTGTTCCAGATTCTCAACCACATCATGAACTGAATAATGTAACAACCTAGAATTATATTTAATCCACAAAGCAATTCTGGTTTTGATCAGTTCGCAGACTTCCACTAAGCAGTGCTGTTTACCCTTGAAAATGCAATCATTCCTCAGAGTCCAAATAGACCATAACACAGCGAATGGAATTACATTCCAAATCTTGGTTTCAAGCTTACCCCACTTGAACCCGCTCCACCACTCCAACACACCTCTAGTATTCTCAGGAATCACCCATTGCATACCCCACCAGAACAAGATATTGGACCAAATTTTCCAAACAAACATGCATTGAACTAGCACATGACAATCTATTAGTTTTATAAAAATGATAGTATAGTACAATACGTGGTACGTAGGTTCATCCAACTTGCAAGTACTAAGAAACAAAATCAATTGCTGATTTACTTAATTTTCTTAGGCAGTGGATTTATTTTAGTCCATAATTTGAATTGGACGGTACTGTTTAAATTTGTAGAGTCCATCACCAGTTTTATTTTAATGATTCAAATTGTTTCTTTTTTTAGACATTTTGTGTACATTATCTATAAAATTAGGTTGATTGGATAATCGTAATATATCTAATTTATTGCGTTTATCACCAAAAAAAAAAAAGATATATTTTTTAAAACACAAACGTGATCTTTTTTTTATTTAATTTTTACAAATATAATAAATTGAATAAGTTATAATTATCAAATTAATTTTATTTTTTTATAAATGATGTTTGGGTCCAATAAAAAAAATGTTGAATAATTAAAATGGAGCGTGTAATAAGCCTAGAGACCCTTGTTAATTCCTTCTATCAGTTCGAAGCATTCCTTCGTCAATACTCTATCCTATTCGACACAAAAATTTGATACCAGCTAGAAAAATTACTAGAAAATAAATTGAGTATCATCACTCAAGACAAAAAATTAGATTCAATTTTCAAGATGTGCCAATCAATTAGGATATTAAAAGTAATACTTTTTTTTATATCTTCTTTAATTATCAACCAATCATACCACTTACATATCATTGAATTTATAAAATAGGTCCAAAAAGTGAATTTGTATATCATTTTTCAAATAAATTATGTAAAATACATTTATTTTGAATTTGATCCTTGTCACATAAATTTTATTGTCACACCAAATTTAAAATATAAAATTTATATGACAAATTTTATTTTTCATTTTCAATCACTTATGAAACTATTTTTCCGAGGTCCTTAGTATTCATTTTAAATTTTTATTATTATTATTATTTTTAATGATTAGATTTTGATTTTATTATTTTTCACATCCACATCATTGGCTTTCAGACATTTGTCCGTCTCTCACTATTGCTCCTTCATTCATTCATTCATTCATCTTGCTCCTTGCATCAGTGGCCCACTACGGATTTTCATGGTATAAACTCAATGCTTGCTTCCACATTTTCGTACTCTCTCTCTCTCTCTCTCTCTCTCTCTCTCTCTCTCTCTCTCTCTCTCTATGTGTTACTATTAAATCAATGGCAACAAGAAGAAGAAGAACACCTCAACAAGGCACGCAAACAAATTTTTTTGGACAGATCAATGTCTCATTTCTCAGCATTACAACGCACTCCTACTACAACTTGTCGCAACAACAGAGTGCCTCCTCCTCCTCTGCTTCCTCTCACGCCGTTTTGGCCTTTATTGTCCCAGTGCTCTTCACCTTTTTGCAAATCAAGTATCAAGGGAAGAAGGACATATCCCCATTTCACACATACCCCAAATCTTTGGGTGTTTCCATTGCTAGTTTGCTTCTCTATGGCATTTCTTACTATGCCGTACTGAAATCTTCTTCTTACGAAGATCACCGCCGCTGGCACACTTATGCTCGCCAAGGGACAGTGGTGTTTGGTTGGCTTGGTTTGGTGTCTCTGGCTTCAATTCTTTTGCCAGACTCAGTTGGGCATCTTCTCTACTTTCTCTATATATTGTTCTTGGCAGGTGAGTTTCTGCGCCGCCAGTTTCAGATGCAGTGGAACTGGCTCCATCAGATAATCATGGGCAGAGTTCTAGTAATGCCTCCAAGTCGGCTCACTACTGCTCATGCCTTTTCTAACTCAAGAGGAAACAACCTATGGAGGAATATCTTATCAGTATAATTAGCAATCAATAGACCGTTTTTGTTTGGGTCAAATAATTGTCTGTGATAAAGTTAAATCTGGAAAGTTTTCTTTGTTTTTTTGTCCTCATAATATTTCCATGTTTATGTAGCTATAAGAACCAAAAAGGGTTTTGCTGTATTAATTTTCTTAATTCCCTCAATTCTGTTTGGTACTGATGAGGCACAACACCAATCAAAAGCCATCAATTTACAAACAAAAAAGCACAAGAACCAGTTGCTTGGTCCAAAAATTCAGCAAGTGATTATTGCCACATATTAGTCCCTATTTGTATTGATATCGGTTCGAAAACGGTGAGAAAATGAATCTTGTACAACTAAATTTATTTTGAATGTAATTCATGTCATATTAGATTTAAAAATCTATATTATAAAATTTCTTTTTCATTTCATATAACTTTTGAGACTTTTTTTTTTGAGCTCCTTACATTTTTTTAATTAAAAAAGGATAAATTAAAAATACACCTCTTGAAGTTTGATTAAAATACAAATCGCCCCCTGTGATTCTGAAAATTACATTCCATCCCTTGAAGTTTCTAATTTCATTACAAATCACCCATTTTATTAATAAATCAAGTCAATTAATAATTTTTAATGCTGTTATAAATATGTTTCAATTAATAATATAGGTAATTTTATTATAATATTGGAGAGCAATTATGAATATCTTTTTTTTAATTAATTTTGTTAAATAAATTTTTTTTAATAAGAGGGTATTTGTAATTTTTCAAACTACAGAAGTAATCTGTACTTTAAATAAAATTCAGTGGGTGTTTTTGTAATTTACCCTTAAAAAAATTTAATGAACAGATTCTGATTTGATAATATCACTAACTATGACTCTGGTAGGGGCTTTTAGAAGCCAACTGCTTTGGTTTCCAAGCTTTTCAGCCTTTAAAATAAGTCTTTTGTATTAGAAGTCTTCAGGCTGTGTTTGAGGTGGAGATTTGGAGATAAATTTGAAAAAAAGAGAAAAAAAATGTGCAAAATTATATGAAATCATATATATATTATTAAGAGTAGGGTTTTTCTTATACATAGGTGGCACATTATAAGGACTTTTTTTTTTTTTTGAAGAGTCACTTCAGCATGTATATTCTTAATCACGTATAGAGTTCTATATAAATCCAAACCTAATTTAAATTATATTAATTTCACCTATTTTATATGGACTCTATTCGACAAATATTTATTTTTCATAGTAAATTGATATAATCCACAAATCCAATACCAATTTTGCGTTTCACATTTTCTTTTTAAATTTTTTGAAGGGTATTAGAATTTTTTAAAAAAATTTTCCGTATATTATTTTATACTCAATATCAATTCTATATTATTTTATATTATGAATTTGTCGTTTAAATTTTATAGTAATTCTATATATGAAATTATACTTCATTTCCTATATTGTTTTATACAATCACAACTCACAAGAGGAAAAACTTGCACAACAATGATACTCTTGGAAAATCTCTAAAGTTTGGATTTACTGTTTGAGTTATTTTTTTAATTGTTAAACGGTAAGTTCTTTTATGTTTTGACATTATATTACAGACGATTAATCACTTCATACACTACAAAAAATTAAATTTTAGAGACTAAAATTTAGGAAATTATTTTTTAGAGACCAAATATTTTTGTTTTGAAAAGAATCGTTATTATATTTTTAGCAACGAAAATTGAATATTAGTGATGAATTATTATCTTTTTGGAACTAAATTTTTTGTTTTAAAAAATAAACCTTTTTGAGACCAAATTATTTTGTCTCTAAAAGTATATTTATTAGAGACATTTTCAAAATTTTGTCGCTAAAAGCTTTGTTTTTGACTTTTCGGGACAACCTTTTAGCGACTATCCTCATAACGATAGAAATTGATCCCTAAATATCTTTTACAACAAAATTTTCACTTTTAAAGACAAAAAAATTTGATCTAAAAAACTCGTATATGTTGTAGTGACATACTGAGATTTATGTATCATTTAGATGTTTTCATTATTTTTTATTTTTGGGTTTAGATGTTATTATGTGATTCTTTGTTGGTTAGTCGTTGTTGAATTTTTTTTGAATTTGATATTTTAATTTAATTAAGAGTGTTTATTTTAATTTAATTTATATAATTGATATTTTAATTTAATTAAGAGTGTTTATTTTATAATTTATAAAATCATTATATAATAATCAAACTATAAGATATTTATATTTAATTTTTTTAACAAATTTTAATAAACTTATATTTCTATATATTTTTATTTTCCAAATGAATATAAAAGAAATTTAAATAATTAGAATTACTTTTAATTTTATATTCCTAATTTTTCTTCTAATTTAACTATTATTTTTAATATCAAAATAATTATTTATTTTATTATTTTATAATTTAATATATATTATACAAAATTATTATAGGATAATTATACTTTTGTAATACGATAGAATTAAAATATATAAATAATTTAACTAAAATTAATATATATAAGTATTCAAGTAACAATTTTATAGAACAATATCGCTAATATTATCAAAATAAATAATTAAAATTATTTTTTTATAACACACATTATACTATCAAATATTTTTTTTTTTTTAAAATACGGGCATTGCATTAGTCAATTGCTAGTGTAAATATATTTTATTTACATTTTACTTTTTTTTTCTCTTTTTTTTTGGGTAAATTACCTACACCTCCCTTGAGGTTTAGCGAAATTATAGATTTCCCCCTGAGGTTTCAAAAATTACATTCCGTCCCATCGCAATTAATGCTGTTAATGGATATCATAAATTGACTAAAATGCCTTTTTAACAAATAAGGGAAAATTACCTACACTCCCTTGAGGTTTAGCTAAATTACAGATTCTCCCCTGAGGTTTAGCTAAATTATAGATTTCCCTTGAGGTTTAGCTAAATTATCATTTTTAAATAAGTTACGAAATGCAAAATTAAAATGGAAAACACACTTATCACACTATAAAAAAATTAATGTTTTAGAGACCAAAATTTAGGGACAAAATTATTTTTAGGGAATCAAATATTTTTGTTGCGAAAAGTGTCATCATTATATCTTTAGCAACGAAAATTGAACATTAGTGATAAATATCTTTTGGTATCAAATTTTTTGTCTAAAAAAAAAAAAAAACCATTTTAAGAACAACTTATTTTGGCCATAAAAGTCTATTTATTATTGACATTTTTAAAATTTTATTGCTAAAAGCCTTACTTTTTATTTTTCAAGTCGGCCTTTTAGCAACTATTCTCACGACAATAGAAATATTAGTCCCTAAATGTCTTTTGTGATAAAATTCACTTTTAGAGATCAAAAAAATTGGTCTCTAAAATTCTTATTTGTTGTAGTGTCAGATGGTGAAAATATGATAAAATTAACAAATAATTCAATAAGTTAAAAACACAAGAAATGACTTTTATCATATAATTCAAATTAAAAAAAAATTCTTAGAATATGTTTGGTTTGATTTTTAGAAATTTATTTTTAAATTTATTTTTTTTAAAAAATTTGGTTAGAAATAAATAATAATAAAAATATTATTATTATATAATTTTATCTTTTGAGTGGTTAGAAATAATTTTTACAAATTACATATATTTTTTCATATCTATTTTTTATTAAATTAGTTTTTATTTTATTTTTTTAAATTTTGAAATTTTTTTCTAAACAACAAATCAAACATGGTTCTAAAAACTTTTTTTTCCCCCCCCATCTAACGTAATTCTTTTGTAAATTTTGTTGATTTTTCAAAGGGATTTCTGTAGGGGCAATACCGTACATCAATTTATATTTTGGTGATCTAACCATTCTTAACGTTTAGTTAACGGTAGGGGTTAAATTGTTATGCGAATATAAATCTCAGGGGGCGGGATATAATTTCTGAAACTTGAAAAAAGAATCTGTAATTTAATTAAGTTTTAAAGGAGGTGTAGGTAATTTGAACTTTTTTTTTTTTTTTTTCCCTTCTAATCTTTTCTAAATTCTGAACCAAACATAACACGAGAGTTCGAAGCTAGAGTATCTTGGGCTTTTTCACGTGGAGCTGACACTTTGTAACACGAAAGTCTGAAGTTAGAATATCTTGGGCTTTTTTCACATGGAGCTGAGCCTTTTTTTCTTGGTGTTCTCACTCCATTGTGGATGCTCTTATCCACCTTGTTGCGATCTGAAGCCCTCAATTTTTTCCTTCCTTTGCTCTGTGTTTGTTCGAATGTATCATAAATGGTGGTGAACAAGACCTCCGATGAGGTTCTCTTTCTCTATAACCTGTTAGGGTTCGAATGTTGAGGAAAGATATGGATCGAATCAACTGTTGACTCCCGAAGAGAGACGAGACTTGTAGCAAAACCTCGTGTGACGATCGCGAAGCTTCGCAATTTTCACGGAAGACCTTTGCATCAGTGGCTATCTACGGATTTTCAGGGGATAAAACTCAATTGTTCCACATTTTCCTCATCTCTCTCAATTCATTCGCATATCTTTGTTGATTTTCGTATTTTGATCCCAAAAGGGTTCTTTTTTTGTTTTATTGTTGTATAAGTTGGTTGATAACTGTTCGTTGACATACAATTGTGGTCGTGGAACTGATCGAACTTTTTTCTTGAATTGGTTCACTATTGACACCTTGATTCTTCTTTCTTTATGGTCCAATAGTTTTTGGATAGTTGCTTCTTTAAAATTTTAATCTTTGTTGTCATATATGATACTGAGTATTTGGAATTAATATAAAAAAATCTATATAAACTCACTATATGTTTGATGGAAGTCCCAATGGGGCATTGTTTTTAAGCAGTTGGTTTATTATCCATTAAAGTGGAGAATATTGGAATCAAAACCCATTAGAAATCTTGGCTTGACATCAATAACTAGTTTGCATCTGTTTGGCATCATAATGTGCTTTCAGCTTAGGGTTGATTGCATGTTCTGTACACAGGATTTAGAAGTGGTTGAGCAGAAGTTATTGTGCATATCAAAATCTGTTTGGCCGAGGATAGTTGCATTCACTAAGCCATGGATTGGCATTTAATAATTCTTCACTAGTTGGATGATTCGTTTGTGACAAACATGAAGTTGATTGAGAAAAGATTGGTTGGATAAATCCCAACCTAATATTGTACACACGTGTGTGTGCTTGTGTATTGATATATAACGAATTTAAAAGAAATGATAATTTTCCTAAAGATGCTTAATTATGATCGGAAAATATTTCCACTCTTTGGATTTAGTCAAGTATGGCCTTTTTTTTTTTTTTTTTTATAATAATATTGTTAGTAGAACTCATAATATATAACTGGGACTTACTAGATTAATCTTCCAGGGATAGGAAGGACAGTGCTTGAAGCAACTTGCTCAATTTTATGACTCTCCTTTGGAAGATGCATTCTGAGTGATGTGAAAATTTTGTTCTCATTGTAAAATCAGATATCGTTTCCTAAGCACCATAGAGGAATAGCCAAGCTATGATCTCTTGCTGAAATATGTTGGCTACAAATTGCGACTGAGTTTAAACCCTGACATAGTTTCTCTCTTGGGGCATGGTCACGATGGCCATGCCTGCTTTGTGTGTTAGCAGAACCGGTATAACTACAAAGGATTTGGTTTCTTTTAAGTTAGTCATTTTAATTTGAGAGAACATTTAGGCTTGGTAGGCCCATATTTGAAAGATAGACTGTACAATGGCAATTGATCGAAGTTCCTGTGAGGGTGTTTATCACGCAAGATGACAATGATCCGGAGACAAAAGTTGGTTTAATTGTAGGTTGGTATCCAATGTAAAACAAAGCCCTCTTACCAACTATTTATACAACACCAAGAGTCACTATTTGTTACAAATTGACACAATGCTTGTTTAAATTCAAACCAACTTCCAGATCTTTCTTATCATCTTGCGGGAAGGTTTATGGACCACTATATAAATATTGATTTGGTATGAGAGAGTCCACCATATTATGGTGTGATAAGCTCTCATTCCTTTATCTCCCACTTGATCACATTATAATATTGATGATAAAACCTGAGTTGGGCATGTTTACCTTGGTACCAAAATTTTGCCTCATGCCAACTTTCACCTATGAAATTATGTCATAGATCGACATCTGATTGTGACTTGGCCACACATGCGCACGTTTTTGCCACCAATCTGATTGCACCTATATGAATGTATTCTCCCACTGACAACACACTCCAGATGGCTTCAATTCACTATATTTCAAATGAACGGCATCAATTTTCAATGCTGGGTTCATAGTCCATACCCAATCACCATTGACGACTTCAACCGCAGACATTTCTCCTGTGTCGACCTGAGCCGAAATTTTTATTAAGTACTTCCTCTAAGACCCATTCCTGAAGGTTTTTTTTAACACACCTTATCAATGACTTTTGTTGATAAAGCAGACAACATCATCTAGTCAGCATGTTGCATTACATCTCATGCTAACTATAATGTCTGTACCTTGTCAGTTCCTCTATCTTATTACTTGACCAAACACATGTTTCCATGCAAGATAGAGTCGCAAGACATTGGTTATCTAGGCGTCCCTAGAGTCATCCGACTATGCTCTTATATAAGTAGCTAAACCACCTAGCTAGGCATTTTTCAATCCCATATTAGCTACATGGTCTTTGAATTTTTCCAGAGACAACCCTTTGGCCATAGGGTCGGCTACCATTTCTGCTGAGGGTATATAGTTGGCTTTAATTTCACCTCTCTCCACTATGTCCTGAATATAGTGGTAACTTACATCAATATGTTTTTCCTTAGAGCAATTTGCTCCACTTTTTATTAATGAGATGGCGGATTGATTGTTACAAAACATATTGATCGGTCTGGCAGGTATACCTAATTGTAAACTATCAACAAATCATTTTATCCAGACCGCATTACTCACGGCTTTGCTACAAGCTATGTATCCAGCTTCCATAGTGTACTTTGCAACACAACTCTGTTTCTTACTTAACCAAGAAACTGCTGTTCCACCAAACAAGAACACATGACCACTAGTAGATTTTCTATCATCTACATCTCCTGCAAAATTCGCGTCAGTGTATCCTTTTATGTCTAGATCACACAAACCAAAACATAACTTTAAATTTTTAGTGCCTTTTAAATATTTGAATATTCTTTTGACTGCTTGCCAATGTTCCTTTCTTGGATTGGATTGAAACCTACTTACTAGTCCCACTACATGACAGATGTCAGGTCTTGTGCTTGTCATACCATACATTAGGCTGCCTACTGCCTGAGCATACGGGACATTTCTCATTTCCTCAATGTCAGACTTAGTTTGAGGACTCATACTTTTACTAAGATTTTGTCCCTTGCAAACTGGCGTGCTTAAAGAATTATCGTTATTCATATTAAATCTTTTGAGCACCTTGTCTAGATATTTCTCTTGATCTAGATATAATAATTTTGAATTTCTATCTCTTGAAATTCTAATTCCTAGAACATAGGTTGCAAGACCCATGTCTTTCATTTCAAATCTAGATACCAAGAAAGTTTTGGTTTTTATAATCATATTTAGACAATTCCTTGCTAACAATATGTCATCCACATATAAAGACAATATTGCTAACTTGTCATCATTTTTCCAGATATAAACACAGTGATCTAATGGACTCACAACATAGCCCATTTCTAAAATGGCTTGGTGGAATTTCAAGTACCATTGTCTTGAAGATTGTTTAAGTCCATATAGAGATTTCTTCAACTTGTATACTTTATCCTCGTTGCCTTGGTTTTGGAAACCATCAGGTTGCATCATATAAATTTCCTCTTTTAATTCTCCATTGAGAAGTTGTTTTAACATCTAATTGATGCAATTCCAAATCCATCATGGCTACTACCGCCATTAGAATCCTTATTGAGGCAAATTTTGCAACAGGAGAATATGTATCTACAAAGTTTATTCCAAGTTGTTGAGTGAATCCCTTGGTCACTAACCTGGCCTTGTATTTCTCCAAACTTCCATCTACTTTGAATTTCTTTCTAAGAACCCATTTGCAACCAATGGCTTTTCTTCCATTCTGGAGATCGGTTAATTCCCAAACTTCATTTTTCTTGATCGAGTCAAGTTCTTCATTCATTGCTTCAAGCCATTGTGTAGCATCACTGCTACTCATTGCTTCATTATAAGTAGTAGGATCATCTACTAAGTTATTAAGTTCTTCAATCTGAAAAACATAATGATCTTTCAAAAACATAGATGGACATCTTGCTCTCTTACTCCCACTTATCTCGGGATTCGAAGCAGGTAAAAAAACGTCATGTAATTTGCATTTTCTCCCACTATTGGATGGTTCGGGGAGAATATTTGGATCATGTGACAAAGAAGGAAGAGAAGAATCTTGAGAAACTTTGGAGAGTAATTCAATTTGTTCAATAAGAGTAACAAGATCAGTGGATTCAAGAAAAATAGCATCTCTACTTTCCATTAATCCATGTTTGGGATGGTAAAAACAATAACCACTCTCATTTTCAACATAGCAAATAAACTTGCATTTCCAAGTTTTACTTTCCAATTTATCCTTTAAAGGTTTGGGAATAAGTACATGTGCTTTACATCCCCAAACCTTGAGATTCTGAATATTAGGTTTAGTACCATGACATCATTCGTAAGGAGTTAGAGGTTTGGCTTTTGTTTAGACTCTATTTAATATGTACGCAACAGTGGACAAAGCTTCCCCCCCCCCCCCCCCAAAAAAAAAATGAATAGGAAGATTAGTATGAGCCATCATAGACCTTGTCATTTCTATTAGAGTACGATTTCATCTTTCTGCGACCCCATTTTGTTGTGGTGTGTATGGCATTGTAAACAAATGTTTTATGCCATTGTCCTTGCAGAAAGAATCTATAGCTTCATATTCGCCACCTTTATCATTATTCAAGTGTTTAATGGACCAACCAAGTTGCTTTTCTACCTCTAATTTATATTTTTTAAACTTGTCAATGGCCTCTGATTTGTGTTTAAGAAGGTAGATATGTCCATATCTTGAATAATCATCAGTGAAAGTAATAAAGTATTTCATGTCTTGATGAGTTTTAGTTCTTAAAGGGCCACAAATGTCCGAGTGAATTATTTCGAGTAATTTCGATGATTTCCAATGTTTGAAAAATGGCTTGCTAGTCATTTTGCCTTTGATACATGGTTCACATATATCAAAATCATCAGAACATATTTTAGGCAATAAGTCACTTTTAAACATTCGAGACATTTTATTTTTTATTAATGTGACTTAACCTTAAATGCCACAAATAAGAACTATTACTAGTAGAAACATGCAAATAATTAGAAAAACATACTTTATTATTATCAATAGGAAGAGAGTACATGTTATTCACTCTTAAACCTTTCACTAATACACTTCCTTTCTTAATCAATATTGTGTTAAATCTAAAATTAATCTCAAAACCCTTTTGAGTTAACACCGGAACAGAAATTAAATTTTGGCGAATGCTGGGTACATAAAGCACATCATGAAACATAATGGAAGTTCCATTAATAGAGAATTGACAGTTGCAAATGCCCAAAACATTACTGTAGGAGTTGTTGCCTATGTAGATTCTGTGTTCACCAACCTTCTTTTCAATAAACTCCACGAACATGTCTTTATTTTGCACAATATGCCTAGTTACAGTAGAATCAATACACTATGAATTTGAGGATGGTTCAAGCACCATTGCTTTAGAAACTGTCATGGCAACCAGATTATGATCCTTTTTCTGCTTCTTCTGAGGACAAGTGGCTTTAATATGACCTTTTTGACCGCACTTGTAACATGGGCCAATCTGATGCTTGTGATGTTGTTGTTTTTGCCATTCTTGTGGTTTTTTCTATCCTTTCTGAAACCCCTTCTTCCATTTTCTCTTGAATGAAGTCGTCTTTTACTTGTTGAATGGTTTGTGGAAATTATTCTGTGGTTGTGACGAAGACTGTGCCATCAACAAGTTAAAAGACAAACTTTCTTTACGCCTTCGCTTCATTTTTTCTTCTTCCAACAGTAAGAGTACAAGTAATGTCACCATTGAAATCTCTCGTCCGCTATGAGTTAAAGATGTGACAACATGATCCCAAGATAATGGAAGACTATTAAGTATGGTAGTTACTTGCATCTTGTCCGACAAAAGGTGATCAGCGTTGGATAATTCTTTAGCAATTAATTCCGTTTGATTAACATGATCACCAACATTATCATTATCACTCATACGAGTGTTATTATATTTGTCCAAGAGCAATTGAATTTGAGCGTCCGATTGAACTCCATACTTACTTTCTAGTGCTTCCATTAATTGTTTTGCAGTTTCATGTTCTTCAAATAGCGGAATAATGTTGTCTTTCATATTATGTAACATAGTTTCCTTTGCCATTGCATCATCTTCTATCCATTTATTTTGAAACCAATTAGAATCATCATCTGGTTTAGAAGTGGATAAAGTGTGCAATGTTTTTTCATGTGTAAGAAGATAAGAAATGTGGCGTTTCCATGCTCAAAAATTATTTCCATTAAGCATCTCAATTCTTGAAGAATCCATGACATCTTTAATAGCCATACTAAAACAAAAAATCTGTTACAATAAAAAATTAAAATGTGATATTACAAACTAAAATAAACAAATAAGCAAATTAAATAAGTCAACGACAAGTCTTAATAAGGATAAGTCTTGAAGTTTTTGAGCCGGCCCCTGCGGAAAGCAAAAAATTGGTCGTCTTGCTTTGGGTAAGAAGAATGATGAAAACCCAATGGTCTATTAAGCCCAATACTTTGCTTATGAGTATTGCAAAAATAGTTAAGAGCCCAAGGGACACAACGGTGTTTATTAAATATTTTTCCTTTGGATGTTTTACTGTGTAACACCCTTGAATAGCCTCCTTGCCTAATTATGTATTCTGGAAATTTAGTACAATTACCCATAGAGAAATTCTTGGAAGAATTCTGGAAATTTTGGCTTTTGAATGACTGAAAATGGCCTTGAAATGAGCGAGAACGAGCCAAAAAACTATTTGGACCAGGTTGTTGATAGTCCAAAATCTGGACTAAATCGGTCTGAATCGGTTGGGACTGAACCGGCATGACACGTGGGTCAACGAGGAGGTTAGCGCACGGGTCAGGCAGGCACGAGTCGCGCAGAGCAGACGAATGCGGGTCCGGGCGCGGAGCACAGAGCGCTGGGTCGACGGGCGAATCTGGGTGCGAAATGCTGGGCCGCGACTTTAGGCTGCTTGGTTGTGTCACTGGGCTAGGCTGGCTCAGTGGCTTTGGGCTGCTGTGCTCCGCTTGGCTGACTTGGGCCAATGCTGGTGATGATTGAATAAACACGTTGGTGATGATTGAATAAACAAACGGAATTAACCAATGCTGAAGATTGATGGTCAATTATTTTCTGAATTTTTAGTAAAGGAGTTCGGAAAGTTTTTGTTCTTCCAGACTGTATTTCGATATCTGCAATAATGTGTAAACCTTGCTCTGATACCACTGAAAGATAGACTTTACAATGGCAATTGATCAAAGTTCCCATGAGGGTGTTTATCACGCAAGATGACAACGATCTAGAGACAAAAGTTGGTTTAACTGTAGGTTGGTATCCAATGTAAAACAGAGCCCTCTTATCAACTATTTATACAACACCAAGAGTCACTATTTGCTACAAATAGACACAATGCTTCCATGAAGCATTGTGTCTCTTAGTGTTTAAATTCAAACCAACTTCCAGATCTTTCTTATCATCTTGCGGGAAGGTTTATAGACCACCATATAAATATTGATTTGGTGTGAGAGAGTCCACCATATTATGGTGTGATCACCTCTCATTCCTTCAATATTGAGTAGAATATTCATGCAAAAAGTTCGGATAATTGGACATCGATAACTATATGTTTAAATCAAATTTGTATTATAAAAATAGATGGCTATTATTGAAATTATTTTTATCGTAGCTACCGATATCTAATCATCTTGACTTTTTACATAAATATTTTACTCAATGATTTCTAAAAAGTGAACGAGTCGGATCACCAAAATTGGTTAAAAAATGGGCCTACCAAGCAGTGGCAGAGCTAGAAAAATTGTTCAGATAGGCACTTATTAATTACAATTTTGATTTTTTTTAATATTTATAATCAATAACAATAGGTAATAATTTTTTAAATTAATATTAAGCACAAAATATTAAATATTTAATATAAAAATTTTATTTATTTATTTATTTTTTTACAATTGACCTTGTGAAAGATCATAATTGAAAATATGATGTTTACTTGTAACTATTGTATTATAAACAATGCAAACAAGTATTATATGTCTTGTATGTCTTATGATAAATTATATAATAATATATAAATAATAGTAATACCATATCATCTATATATGGTATCATTAATTAATAGTAAAATAATACCTATAGAAATCTCACTTGTCAAATATAATGAACAATTCAATAATTTCACATTTTTGTAGTGGGTTAACTATCATTATTATACTGAATTTTTTTACAAAATGTTAATACATATAATGTGGCTTTTTTTTATAGTTTCTTCATTTTCAATCAAAACAACTAATTTGAAAAATGCCATTAAAAAATCATTTATAAATGTTATTTCTATATAAATTTTCTATTTGTTAATTATTTTCCTCTGGTTATATACAAACAAAAACAAAAACAAAAAATCAAAATTGAAGGGGGCACATGCCCCCAGTCACTTCATAAATCTGTCCTTACTACAAAGTTCAAATGCTCTCTCAAATTGAGATGATAATTTGAGAGTGTAATGCCTCGAAATAATTCAACATGAACTATCCACATTAATGAACGTTCACTAAACAATAACAACAATCCTTCAATTTTCACATATTTAATAAATGAGTTTAATACAAAAGTTCCACATGCGGTATACATTCAACGAAACAAAAGAACACATGAATCTATAGCATGTGAAGCATCTAGTCTCAAAACCATAAAATGCTCTTAAGGGCTTACATCTTCCAAGACAATAGCCTGGTTACACAAAATGGTCTTTCAGACCCGTACACATTTAGCCCTTGGCTTTACAAATTTCACAACAAAAATAAGAGAGCTATTTACTCTTCACAAAATATCCACGCCCTCAATTCGGCGGGATCACCACATCTTTACCTACACTAAAGTCCCATAGGGGTGAGCATAAAGCCCAGTAGAGAATTCTCACAAAGTATATACAGTTATGCAATTCTCAATATAAATGCAAATGCCAATGCCACATAATGCCCTTTTTAAAGAAAATTTCATTTCATGCTCTTCTCAAAGACTTTCATTTTTTTTTTTTGAATAAAAGCTTGCAACCTCAACACATTTCAAACTTCCAATTTTAATCAACAGGGGCGGTAAATACAACACTGGTAATCCCTAGGCTGGTGTCTGCAAATAGACTCTACAAGTACTACCCAATTGTCATTTTTACCGGTATTAACCGGAAGGCTCGACACCTATTCGCGCGGGTTTCTGGTCTTTCACCATGGACACTCAGGCCAACTTATCAATTTCAACTACACCCCCTATCCGGACTTACCATGTATTTACCCCATTCACATTACCATAGTTCTCATTTCGATAAATATGTTCTTTCTTGAAGTAAATGTTTCCATTCAAATTTCACAATGCACAATAGTTAATTGAATGAGTATTCAAGGTAATGAATTCCCATGCCTCATGGCCTTTCTCCGTTTCCAAATGACTTAACAACAATAACGAATAAATACATTTCTCATTTCCTCCATTCAACGTTATTTCGCAAAATAACCATGTGTCTTCAACACACAACAACAATTTCTCATCTATTTAATCCTTTCAAGGCCACATGTGATGTTTTTCAAACATTAATCTCCAATATTCATATTTCTCACAATCCATAGTGCACAACACTTTTGCCATATTATAACAATCCATATTCACACATTTTGCAAAAATGCTAAAATGACATCTTATTTCTCATAGATCAAGTGGGATGCAATTTTGCTAAACATTTGATAAAATTTACTCTTATTCATTCTCTTGATGCAAGAATAAAAGAAGTTTATGTGTAATTTCATGTTTTCCCCAAAACCCCCAAATTCTAGGGTTCTTCATCCAAGACAAAACTTTTTCCAATTTTCTTAATGAATCCTACCAAAATCATCCATCTTGAGTTTTTATAGAAAAAGCTTCCTCATGGATAAAAAGAAAGTTGAGATTTAGACCCCTCTTTCAAATCTCTTTTTCTCTCTCTCTTCATTTAGTGCAAAATTAAAATCAACACAACAACCTCATGGAAGCTTTAAAATCAACATTTATGAAGCAAAACATGTATATATGACTCAAGAAGTCCCTACCTCAGGCTTGATGAAGAAGATGATAAAAGAAAGTGAAAACCCTAGCTTTGGTGGAAGACTCTTCAATTTTCCACAACACTAAGAGGAACCCCAACTTGGATCTTCAAGATTGGTGAGAAATGTTGATGATCTAAGTCGATGGTGAACTCAATCTCCCAGTGGGGTGGCAAACTAGTAAGGTCCTTGGGAAACACGTCAGGGTATTCACAAACTACCCTTGGCAACTCAACTCGAGTTCCGCCACTCTCGTCATCCAAAAGAGTAGCAAGAAGACCGCTAAGCTCGTTCCTATTACGAGGATCGAATACTGGTGATAAAACCCGATCAACCCTGTCCCCCAGAAAGTAAAAACAATCTCCACTCGAAGTGCACACTGTGACCTTCTGCCAAAAACAATCAATCACTGCCCGATACGAAGACAACCAATCCATGCCTAAGATAACGTCAAAGCTTGACATGTCTAGCAACACAAAAGCAAATGGAAGTCTACGCCTGGCAACCTCTATCTCACAACCATGACAACCTCGATCTAGGTCAACTGTACCCCCAACTGGAGACTCTACTCTGAGCGGAGATGTTAACTGTGTCACCTCTAGCCCCAATACAGATGCGAATGTAGCAGATATGAATGAATGAGATGCACCCGTATATCTCAACACACTGGCCAAAGAATTACACACAATGAAAATACCTCTCACAATCGAGGGTCCTGGCAACTGCTCTAACGCAGTAACAGCGTACACGCGCCCCTGTGGCCTCTGATCCACCTGCTCGTTCCTTGGAGCATAGGCCTGCTGTACAGACTAGGCCGAAGCGACTCCTTAATGAACTCGTGAAGCTTGAGCTGAGTGAGCCTGCTGGTGACTTTGAGTCTGCCTCGAGCCCGATGCGCCAGATACGCCTCCCAACTGCGAGCAAGCTTTCTTCATGTGCCCTGACTAACCGCACTGGTAGGAAGTAAGCCCCTGACCCCTACTCTGAGATTGACTTTGAGATCGGTTAGGTGGTGGTGGTGGCAACATCTGCTGTCCTCCTCCTTTCTGTGGACATGCGAAGGCCCTGTGACCCGGTTGGCCACACTTGAAGTAAGAAAACCCACTCGGTGCACTCTTTCCCGGGCCCGCACTAGGCAAGGGGAAAGTAGATCTAGACTGTTGTGGCTAAGACTGGGATGAAAACGCGTTTTTGCTCTTCTTGTTGGGCCTAAAGTCCCCCTGTGACCCTTGGCCCCTAGACCTCAAATTCTGAAGTCTCTCCTCCTTGGCCTCCACAATAATTTCCACATGTGCGACTGCCTCCACAAGGCGATCATAATTCTGAATCATGTTCCCAGCAACCTTGAACAAAATCTTCGTCCTCAACCTCTACTCGAACTCAAAGCAACGACGCTCCTCCGTCGCTACCAATTCTGGTGCAAACTGGGACAAACTAGAAAAGGCCACTTCAAATTTGGCCACAGACATATTTAGTTACTTAAGGTCCTTGAATTTCTGCCTCAACCTCTTCCTAGCAGTAGAAGGTAAATACTTGTCTTGGAAGGCCACCACAAATGCCTCCCGTGACGGTTCTATACGGCCCTTGGCATACTTTCACCATTGGCCTGCGTCACCCTTGAGATAATAACTAGTAAGGGTCACCCTCAACTCGTTATCCTCGATGTGAAGCATCTCGAAAGTCTTCACGGTTTGTTCAAGCCATTCATCCGCTTTCTTTGGCTCGGGGTCGCCATGGAATTCATCCGGCTTGGCCTGCAAAAACTCCCACGTGAGGAAGCTCGCCCTTGTCTCCGCAACAGTCTCTCTGGCTTGGGTCTCTGCCCTAAGTATGTTCATGGACTTCCTCAATGCCCCCGCCATCTCCCGAGCTAAAGCCCCCATTGCGGCTTGGCCAGCCTGCCCCGGCACCTCCGCTTGCCCCATTTGTTCGGCCATGTCAGCTTGGCCTAGACCTTCTTCTTGTACTGGGACCTTGTGGACCGGTACCTCATGTACCCCCCAGTGACCTCGACCTCGCCTTCCACCCCTACCACCTCATGTTCGAATCCTTCCCGACATCCTAATTGAAGAACAAGATAGATAATTTAGCACAATATTCCAAATGTGCTCGTAACTTGCCTCACACGTTAAACTATAGCAATTCCATATACCTTATCACATAAATTATTTAACTCACTCCACATAAGCACTTAGTCACATAAACACATACAAATTATCCTTTAGTGATGAGATTCGTCCCATGAGAAACCAAGAATTCTTAGTAGAATGAGTATTGATCAGGTACTCTTCTAATAAGACCTCAAGGAATCTCGTAGGCGCAACCAACATCCCCAAAGTCCAATCCCATACCCATATAGTCACATAAGCATGCTATCACACAATCACAAAAGCTAAACATTTCCTAATCATGCGAAATGAACCCATTGTGGTGCAACGACCACTTCTCGCGAGTCCCAAGTATTCAAACTCGGTAGCTCTGATACCAAGTTGTAACGCCCCGAAATAATTCAACATGAACTATCCACATTAATGAACGTTCACTAAACAATAACAACAATCCTTCCATTTTCACATATTTAATAAATGAGTTTAATACAAAAGTTCCACATGCGGTATACATTCAACGAAACAAAAGAACACATGAATCTATAGCATGTGAAGCATCTAGTCTCAAAACCATAAAATGCTCTTAAGGGCTTACATCTTCCAAGACAATAGCTTGGTTACACAAAATGGTCTTTCAGACCCGTGCACATTTAGCCCTTGGCTTTACAAATTTCACAACAAAAATAAGAGAGCTATTTACTCTTCACAAAATATCCACGACCTCAGTTCGGCGGGATCACCACATCTTTACGTGCACCAAAGTCCCATAGGGGTGAGCATAAAGCCCAGTAGAGAATTCTCACAAAGTATATACAGTTATGCAATTCTCAATGTAAATGCAAATGCAAATGCCAATGCCACACAATGCCCATTTTAAAGAAAATTTCATTTCATGCTCTTCTTAAAGACTTTCATTTTTTTTTCAATAAAAGCTTGCAACCTCAACACATTTCAAACTTCCAATTTTAATCAACAGGGGCTCTAAATACAACACTGGTAATCCCTAGGCTGGTGTTTGCAAATAGACTCTACAAGTACTACCCAGTTGTCATTTTTATCGGTATTAACCGGAAGGCTCGACAGCCGTGCGGGTTTCTGGTCTTTCACCATGGAAACTCAGGCCAACTTATCAATTTCAACTACACCCCCTATCCGGACTTACCACGTATTTACCCCATTTACATTACCATAGTTCTCATTTCGATAAATATGTTCTTTCTTGAAGTAAATGTTTCCATTCAAATTTCACAATGCACAATAGTTAATTGAATGAGTATTCAAGGTAATGAATTCCCATGCCTCATGGCCTTTCTCCGTTTCCAAATAACTTAACAACAATAACGAATAAATACATTTCTAATTTCCTTCCTTCAACGTTATTTCACAAAATAACCATGTGTCTTCAACACACAACAACAATCTCTCATCTATTTAATCCTTTCAAGGCCATACGTGATGTTTTTCAAACATTAATCTCCAATATTCATATTTCTCACAATCCATAGTGCACAACACTTTTGCCATATTATAACAATCCATATTCACACATTTTGCAAAAATGCTAAAATGACATCTTATTTCTCATAGATCAAGTGGGATGCAATTTTGCTAAACATTTGATAAAATTTACTCTTATTCATTCTCTTGATGCAAGAATAAAAGAAGTTCATGTGTAATTTCATGTTTTCCCCAAACCCCCAAATTCTAGGGTTCTTCATCCAAGACAAAACTTTTTCCAATTTTCTTAATGAATCCTACCAAAATCATCCATCTTGAGCTTTTATAGAAAGAGCATCCTCATGGATAAAAAGAAAGTTGAGATTTAGACCCCTCTTTCAAATCTCTATTTCTCTCTCTCTTCATTTAGTGCAAAATTAAAATCAACACAACAACTTCATGGAAGCTTTAAAATTAACATTTATGAAGCAAAACATGTATATATGACTCAAGAAGTCCCTACCTCAAGCTTGATGAAGAAGATGATGAAAGAAAGTGAAAACCCTAGCTTTGGTGGAAGACTCTTCAATTTTCCACAACACCAAGAGGAACCCCAACGTGGATCTTCAAGATTGGTGAGAAATGTTGATGATCTAGACCCAAGATTACAAGAATCAAGGTGTTTTAGGGCTTTGGTGAGTGTTTCTAGAGAGAAGGAGGAGACAAATGAGGTTTAGAGTGAGAGAAAAATGCTCAAAATGTGATACAACTTCGATCAAAAAGGTGAAAAAAAACAGAGATTCAGACTGCCAGAGTGCTGCACGTGCGGCACCCAACCCCAAACATGCGGAGCACCCTTCCCCGTACGTGTAGCCCCCACCCCCGCACGTGCGGTGGTCCCCCACACCTTAGCCCCCACTTGCAATTAAAGCAATGTGCAACACACTGAAATTTCCCCCTCCCTACACATGCGGCTTCACCACCCTGCACATGCGGCGCCACCCCACACGTGTGGCCTTGGCCCAACAGCCCAGAAAATTCTAGTTTGGTCCGCAAGCACTCCGGACTCGACCGCGCACCCTCTGAAACAACTGAAACTCAACACCGAGCGAGGAATAAGAACAGGGACTTTAATTTTTGAAAACAGTTTCCGAGCATTCCAAGTCCAAACGAAAATAAAAGAGGGACAAAGAGATGAAAGAAGGGAAAGAGAAGAAAGGAAAGACTCAGTCGTCACAGAGAGAATCTAAACCCAACTAGAAATTATCTACTGTGTAGCAACACAATTGATACCATAGCTTGTGTTGTGTTTCAATACTTTCATGTGAATCTGTCAAAGTCACTTTGATAGCTTCATTTATGCTTTAAAATCTTGTGAATCTATCACTTCTATCTCCCATAAGTATCTGTGGCTTTGTGTTTGTGTTGCCCCTTTTCTTTTCTCTCCAAGTCCACCATGTGGTTTTGGTTTTATTTTTTCAGAGATACTTGTGTTTTGAATGGTATTGTGTTATTTTTTCAATGATGAATGTTCCTTATTCATAAAAGAAAATGAAAAAAGAATAATGGGCAGAGTCCGATGATGCTTCCGAGCAGTGGGCTCATAGCTTATACATTTTCCTACATTCGAGCTATACCACGGCCTCATATCTTTGGGAATTGACAGTTGTAGTGTTTTTAAGTTTTTAATTAAAATATGAGATGAAAAAAATAATAATAATCATGTTTAGTTTTAGAAAATTAAGTTCATTTGTCATAAAATTGAGTGTTTTTTTTTTAGTGAATTGTTTTAATATTTTACATGATTTTATTTTTTTACACCCAATCCAAATATGCTTAAAAATAATACTATTTACGAAAAAAAAACTTAAAAAATTTATCAAATACAAAAAAAAAAAAAAAAAAATTGGAAATTTAATATATTTTCATAATTTGTTGTATTTAATAAATTTTTTTAATAATTTTTGTACAATTTTTTTTACTTTTTAAGTATATTAAGATTAAGTGAATCTAAAAATTTTAAAAAATAAAATATTTAAATAAAATTATTAAAAATGTAAAAATACGAATTCAAAATTAAAAATTCAAAAAATTATT
Organism: Camellia japonica; assembly: GCA_030407325.1. Classification (NCBI taxonomy): domain Eukaryota; kingdom Viridiplantae; phylum Streptophyta; class Magnoliopsida; order Ericales; family Theaceae; genus Camellia; species Camellia japonica. The sequence goes on along the minus strand of JAPPVO010000007.1, from coordinate 17,576,913 downwards.
TTTAAAAATTGGAAACCAAAGAGAGTGAATATGTTTGCATTAACTTTTTTATTTTTTACAAAAAATATGTAAAAAAGTAGAGTAAATGAAAAGGAATATATAACTTTTTGGTATTTATTGATTTTTTGACTTTCTTAGATGATGCTTGTTAGCTATTATCACTACTATTTATCATATTTTAGTCACTGTAATAGATTAACTATTACAATAACTACTTTAACAAAATTTTCAAGACTACCTGTTGGTGAAAATACCAGAAGAATTATATTTTATTAATAAATGATTCAAAGAAAAAGAGATACAAATAGATCAGACTAAGACACGGATATCTTGTTTTCTTTAAGGAGATCAAGCCCACTGTGGTAGGAAGAACCCAAATATCGATACAGCAGTCACAAAACTATGACTTGTCCCCTCCAGAATACAATAGCCCGACCACTTGTCGTATGGTTCAAGCTAACTCTACACAAGATGGGAACCCAAAGCTCCACCAAGAAAAACACCATTCTTTGCTAGTAATCTCTCAAGTACAGAAAAATAGTATGTGTGTTAGTGTAGAAAAAAGAGTAGATGAGAGGAACTATTTATAGACCATTAGGACTTTACAAAATACACCAAAAAATAATAATGACCATAAACTTAGAGAAAATGAAGAGTCTCCAAAAAATTAACTCACCACCAAGTCCATGAACCTAATTAATCTCCATTCATGAACAAGAAAAAAGGTTACCAAAACATTGAATCTCCATTCATGAATAAGATGAGATTCATGAACAAGACAAAATGTCACCAAAACAATGAATCTCCATTCATGAACAAGACAAAAGAAGATTCATGAACAAAATATATGTCATGACCCGAACCCGCCCCCATGGGTTAAGGACATAACCGGCCAGTAATCATGAGATTACCTACGGCCTCAAACCAAGACAAATGTATGTTAACAGAGTTAATGGGGGCCAAACGGAAGCAGTTTAAAACTTTGTCCATAGAGCTGTGCTTACATGGCACATCCAAACAACCAAACATATATATACATTAATAACTCACAACAGAAATGCAGTAGCATAAGTTCTGTACAAACAGGATCATCCAAAAGCTAAGTCAACCCATGAAAACTATATACAGACTTATGCAAAGTCCTCGCCAACATGACAAAAATAACATAGCATGGCAGAAGGGCGAAGACGAGTCTCGTGCGTGAGACACTAGGGCTGACTCTCCAAAACTCGGTTGTTCCACACAGACTTCACTGGGGCTGGGTCTGGACCTCTCTTGGCTCACCTACAAACACATGAATGAGCATGAGCGATAGGCCAGTGAATAATATCAAATAAGAAGATACAAACGATATGTAGAACAACATACTCCGAACGGCCTTGGGCCCAATTCACATTTTTTATTTAACATTTGTATACACAATTCAAGTAAAGTGACTGTGGTTTTAAACATACTGGCCTTTGGCCTATTTATCTTCCATTCCTGTTAAAACGGCCTTTGGCCCACTCATTTATATCAAAACAGCCTCTGGCCCATCCATTCATGTCAAAACGGCCTTTAGCCCATCCATTCATGTCAAGATGGCCTTTGGCCCATTCATTCATGTCAAGACAGCCTTTGGCCCATCCATTCATGTCAAGATGGCCTTTGGCCCATCCATTCATGTCAAAACGGCCTTTGGCCCATCCATTCATGTCAAAACGGCCTTTGGTCCATCCATTCATGTCAAAACGGCCTTTGGTCCATCCATTCATGTCAAAACGACCTTTCGCCCATTCATTCTTTCAGACATTTGTCCACAATTCAAACTAGCAAATCTTAAAGCATAAGGCTTATAAGAAAATAAGCAATTGGACAAATGACAAGCTTCCAGATATCGATATTACTCACAGTGATCGGTTGGTTGGTTTGCCCTGGAGCTCGACCCTACACAGTCCATGAACACAAAAGGGTCACCAACAATTCAATCCGTTCTTAAATTCACATTTTCCTCTTGAGGCTTTATTCTTATCTCTTTAACTCAATTACAATGCTCAATGTATGCCTAAGAGTACTTAGAAGTGAAAGAGGACGGAAAACGAAACACAGAATTCACAAACAAAATTTCAGAAAACAGGGTCCCCGCTCGAGCGGACCCTTGAGGCCTGCAAAAGTACTGGTTAGGTCCAATTCACGCTCGATCATGCACTCTGGCGCTCGAGCGGAAGACCTCTCTACATGGCTCCCCGCTCGAGCATGGAATTCCCCGCTCGAACGGACATCCATGTCTACAAAAATACTGGGAGCACGAATTTCCCGCTCGAGCGGCACTTCCCCCGCTCGAGCAGACATCAAAATTCTGGGTTTTCCAGAATGTGTTCTTGAGCTCAAATTTGACATTCCAACCACATTCCTTGCATATTATGGCTCCAATTTCACATATACTTGTACTAACATGGTACCAACACTAAAACACATTAACATGGAGCTCAATTTCATGACTCAAACACATGCATGGCTCATTTTCCACCAATCTCATTACAAATATAACAATTTCACGCATTCAACACTTACACCCTTATAATTTGCACATGCATGTGGTATATTATTCTCATTCTCAACTTATATGATGAAGAGATGGTCAAGAATATGATCTTCAACTAAAAACTCACATAGATCATGCATTTGGTGCTCAAATATGCAAATTCAAAGCAACTACATACATGCATGCAAACATTGACCTTCAATTCAACATGATCAACTCAATTTCATTTCAATTCCTGTTCTTGACCATTAATCAACTTTGAACACACAAGATTACACATTACACTCATGAATTCAAGAATCAATTGCTTATCTAGAGGCTCAATTTTTCCAATCAATAGCAAATTCTTGAATAATCTTCAAGATCACCAAGCTTTGAGCTAAATTGCACAATTCTCCTCCTTTCTCTCTCTCTCTATAGCCGACTCTCCCTCTCTCTCTTGGAGCCAAAATCAGCCAAATGATAAGAAGGAGAGATTTTGAGTGTATAGTGCCTTTAAGGTAAGTCCCACTAATCAAAAATATCAATAATAAATAATTGGGCACTTAACTAATCGTTCTCAATCTAATTATTTTGATCCAAATCAATTTCCAATTAAATCTCACCATAGGCTCTAAAAATTACGCTAATCAACATGGCGTAATCAATTTCGGGTTCTGTGGCCGATAAGGCCTTCAATTTAAATTCCAAAGCAGATTATCAAACAGATATTCCTACGGTGAACAGATAGAAATTCAAAACCACATATTTTCACATAATGGCACACAAAATCATATTAAGCACATAATCATACTCATATTAAGGACCAATTAACATATTACGGAACAGGGATATCACAATATATATATAAATAAATAAAAGCTATTAAAATGGTCCAACAATCCTTGTAGACGCACCCTTGGGCCTCATGCTACCGTTCGGACTCAATTTGTGTCACGGTCCTGTATCTAATCTCGCAGAGTGCAATGCAAGACTGATGAATCATCAAAGAGTCCAAATCCGGCAAACCGTTTTTGAAAACAGATTTTTTTGAAAGAAGTGCCAAACATGGACTGCTTTGCCAGATACAGAGTCGCCACCTAAATATTTTATTTTGGGAAATTTAGGAAACCCTGACTCGTTGCCTAAGGCCACGTGTCCGTCATCACCAAAGTTGCCTCGGCTCGGGAACTTGGGTACGATTGGGGAAGGTCACTTCATGAGCACCCCCGCTCGCCCGATCAAAGATCGGCCTCTACTACCCATGATATCTAGTGTTGAAAACATTATGCGTTCTTATTCCGGTTATTAGCCTAGATTTACTATGTGATGCGCACAACAAACAAGTATAGACTGGATCGCCTGAATTGGAACAAAACATTTCATGTTTGTTTTTGAAAGTGGTTTGCTACTCGCAAGTAGGCTTAAAATGCGGATTTCGCCACCCTCGGGTGGGCTTAGAAAACATGATTTTGCCACTATTTAGTGGGCTTAAAACTCACAGTCAATGCATTATTCCAATTCAGATAATCCAACCTTCACCCACAGGCATTCAGGCAGATATGTCACATAAGCACATAGCCTCATGGTAAGCATGCTATCATGGCAGTCACTCACACGCATGCAAGGATGCTAAAGCATAAACACTTACCGAGTACTCCAAGCCAAAACAAAAGCTATGTTAGAAATCCATGCATGATCCTAACTATACAGAAATGCCTAATGCAACACATGTAAAATGCCACTAAGATAGGCTCGGCTATTCTAAAGATGGCATGTGAAATGCTACAGCTAACACGTATTCAATTTGGAATTGAAATACAAATGCAGTTAGTGTGATGCGCCGAGCCCGGTGCGTGCAATATAGATGAATGAATGCAAACATGCGAGCATAAGTATGCTAATTGAAACATGCCCTAATCTAACCATCATAAGCTGGTAAATAAAAGGGAGAAAGACGTGGGGTTGGAAGGCATACATCACACACACGCACACTTATTACAACATTGCCCTCGCTCGGAGGGTCTGAATAAATAATATATAGTCCGGAAGTAAAACAGTCCGAATGAATAACGAATCACAATTAATTATTACACAACCACTAACTAATTAATAAATTAGCTAAGTAAGCAAATAAATTAAATGAATGTGACTGCCTCGGCTCTGTTTTGGATGATAATGGATGCATGCATGCTCGATGCGCTTTGTCGGTAAATTCCATCGCGATGTCTCATCTCGCCTTTGTTTGCAACTGATTTCAAAAACTTACACAAAGCTCCAGAAGGCTGAAACTCCACCTTGGGAAAGCCACCGACCAGGTATTGGCTTGGAAAACCCTTGTCGACCACCCCTTATGGTGGAAACCAAAAAAGTTGGTCGGCCTACCAGGAAACCTGGTCGGCCGACCACTTTTTGCCCCTGGACTCTAGTTTTTCTGCAACAAAGGCAAGAAGGAGAGAAAGCAAGGTATTTTCAACATATGTGTGCGCGACCATTCCTCCCCGTCCTTGCACAAGCTCTAGGGAGTGTGGCCCTCAGTCCTCGGGCCATCAACCACGCATCTCAATGCATGATGGCCGAGGAGTCGAATTGCACGCTTTAATGTGACATGAATGCACAAATACACACTTAAGGCCTAAACTCCATCATGGGAAATCCGGAATGTTGGCGACCGAGAATCGAGGCACGTTTCGTCACTTGGAGTACGAAACGTCCCTCGTTTCCCGTGCTTGGACTAAACCCTACTCCAAGCACAATGCAACAAGCAATGCATGGCACGTGCAAATGCGACTAGCATGCAATCCTAAGTGTAATGCAACCAAGTGATGCAAGCATGCAAGGGATAAAATGCAAACATGCATCTAGCATATACAATGCTAACACTACATGGCATGCGCAATGCTCGTGAACTAAGGCATACTCAATGCGACTATCAACCTAGCATACACAATGCGAGGAATGACATATCATGGCATGCACAATGCTCTAACATGCAACCTAGCATACGCAATGCTATGGACCAAAATGGTATACACAATGCACGATAGACTTATACCAACATGAGTGGACCTCAGCTACACTCACATCAGTGGCCATTAGATGAAAATGAGACAATCGAAATGCGTGCACACATGCACGAATACCGAGGACCGAACCTAAGGCATCAAATGCCACTCTACCAAAGCATGGCAACGGATGAAACATGACATGGAATAGCATAAATTACAGCTCTGAAACAGCATGAACTATGTCCCGAAACATGCAAATATGGCATACGATGCAAGCTAGGGGGCCCGGGTACCGAAACTAGTGAAGTGCGCTACACTAGAGGTACCCAAAGCAATGCACCAAAGGCGAAACTAACCCCAAACAGACCCTAGGCAGGTCTGAAACAGTGGGAAATTGGCCTAAAATGATGACTCGGAATGCAACAAAATGGAGCTTATTCAATGGTCGGTAAATGGGGCATACAAGCCCGACTCTCAAACGCATTTAAAGAGATGAAAACATGGCAACATGGCATTCAAACAAGCTCTGAAATGTGATGAATAATAGGCTCAAAACATGAACACACCTCAGTATATGCATGGAATGGATCTCAAAACTCAAAGCTAAGCATGGACCTTGAACTACAAGCATGCAAAACTAACATCATTCAACCACAAGACCCAAAAACAGAGCTAGGGCAGTCCAAAATAATCACATTATTAGTTTAAATCATGGCCAAAAGGTGCTAACATGAAGGGGTAAAACAACATGCAACATTGGCTAGCAAGCATGGTTTACACTACACCTATATGAAGCATATGAGATCTCACCAAACCAGCCAAAAACAGTGAATAAAACATGTCAAAAAATGCCCAAATACCCACTGAAATTCAGTCAACACATGCAAGAATGATGAGCCCCTTTGATAAGCTACAAGAGAGGTTACTCTACACATGCACCAAGGACACTTAGCATAGCAAAACCAGCTCTGAAAATGAGTTATGGGGGTCCTAAAACCCATTGAAAAATGCTGGAAATGAAGCTTGGAAGCTTGCAAATAGGGGCCCCTTTGGAAGGCCAAAAAGGGCATCAAACATGACAAGGAGAGAGGGGGTCACCCCCCTCTGATTTTAAGGCTCAAAAACACATCTAAACCACTGAAAATCCACTGGATTTCAGTGGCTAAGAGGCCAAACCAAGGCCAATGCAAATGCTCTAATGCATAGCCCTAATCATGAGGAAATGAAGCATGCAAAGGGGAAGATGACCCCAAACAGAAAAATACCCTTAATAAAACTTCAAGAGGGGCTCAAAATAAAACTATTTTCAGTTTATGACAGATCTCAAAAATGCTCACAAGTAAGGCTAAGATATGATGGAAAATAAACCCTAAAAGAGAGATGGAGGATACGAGGAGGTAGATGACCTCAAACAGAAAAATGTCCTTAATCAAACTTCAAGAGGAGATCGAAATAAGACACTTTAAAGTTTATGTCGAAACCCAGAAATGCTTTCAAATAAGGTTAAAGAATGAAGCAAAATAAGCCCTAAAAGAGAGATGAAGCATACAAGGGAGTAGATGACCCCCAACAGAAAAATGCTCTTAAACAAACATGAAGAGGATTCCAAAATAAGACTATTTTCAGTTTACACCAAGACTCGAAAATGCTTTCAAGTATAGCTAATAGATGAAGCAAGATAATGACCAAAAAGAGGGAATAGTAGTGTTACCCTTGTAGCCAATGACTCCAGCAGCTTTTGAGGCCAAAAACTCAAATCTTAGGACCTCTCAAGACCTTCCAAGAAGCTTAGGTTGGTATTGGAGGGGTTAGGCTAAGAGATGTAGTGTAAATATGCAAGAAAAATGGACTTTTGAGCACAAAAGAGAGAGATAGAGAGGGATGTATGTATATCTCTTAACCAAAAATGTTAAACCCTTGCAATGGAAGAAGCGGCCTCCATTTATAGAAGAGAGGGGCTAAATCTTCTCAAAGAAGCTTTAAATCTAGGTTAAACATCCTCCATACACGTGTATGGAGGATGCAGCAAATGGCAAACAGCTGGCACAGCTGGAATACACTTACTGAGACAAAGCTGGCCGACCAGTTAAAAAGGTCCAAGGTGGTCGGCCGACCACTTGGCATGGTCGGCCGACCAGGGGTCAAAAGGTTCAAGCCCCAAAGCTGGTCATCCATGAAGCCCTTGAAGTTAGCTTTCCAATGCCGCAAACCTTGCATTAAAATTCATCCTGTACAAAAAGTTATGCCAGTTTTGGTGAAGCCGCGCAGATTCGGTCCAACCGGACTTCAACCAACCATATCTCCCCCAACCGGACTTGGCTTTAGGAGATTCTTGAGTGCAAAATGAAGTCCCGGAAGTAAGCTTTCCAACGGTGGTGGCCTCATATCTTAATTCCTCCTGTGCAAAGAGTTATGCCCGTTTCGGTGGAGTCGCGCAGTTTCGGTCCTACCCGGATTCATGCCGAAACTCTCTCAAACTAGTTTTTTGTCTCTCTTCTCCTCTTTTCTTTAACTCCAAACCCCTAGACAAGGTGTTTTGAAAGATTTTTCAAAGATTTCATCTCTCTTTCATTCATTTCCACTTTGTCCTTGCTCGGTTTACCGAAAAGCGCAACATTTGACAAAATGCGAGCCTCGGAACATCGTAAAAACTTTATTTCAAAAACGTTTTGAAAGAGAGGGTTTTTAAGGTCTAAAATCTTTTGATCAAGATTGTTTTGGTCCAAAAAGGGGTATGAAGTTGAGATTTGGCTCTCCTCTTGCCGAAGAAATTGAACCTTTGCACTGCACAACTTCCAAAACCATCAGTCGCGTCCAAGTCTTAAGGGCGGTCAAAAATGGGGTGTCTACAATCCCCCACTCATTTTAATATCAACAAGGACAAGAGATATTACCAAACAAAGATAGACTAGTATGCATCATGAAAGTGTGCTCTGCATTGAACCTTCATTAGTTAAACAACAACCTCTACTCCAAAGTCAATACTGGTCTTAGACTTGAAGTATGACTTCTTAGGGGAAATAAAGTATTACTGCTCACACATAATAATCTAGGTATTGACATGAGCTTTTAATAGCTAGCACATTACGGCCTTGTACTAATCTTATTTTTCATGAGCATATTTAAGAATAAGCCTTGTTCTCATAGAAAGTGGCCCCCACTTTTATGCTCACATAAGTGAAATCTGTCAAGGATGTTCCTGTAATTTACACACCCTACTCAACAAGAGCTACATAATTTCATTAAGAGTATAAAAACTCAACCCTCCAACATTACAGGACAAATGCACTTACATCATAGGGGTAGACAACAAAATATTAAGGAGTGCATTTTTTACAACCACCATATGATTTGTTCTTCCCATTGAACCTAGTTACAGGATCTCTGGTCCCCAGGTTGGGTATCCTTATACACGGTTTATGATTTTATAGGCTTCAAACCCATCTCCCTCGATGTATTCCAGATCCTATCTCTCGCCAAGGCCTTGGTTAACGGATCCGTAAGATTATCACAAGATCTTACATAATTTATAATTATGATGCCATTACTCAAATAGGATCTCACATTACTGTGTTTCCTTCGAATAGGTCTGGATTTACCATTATAAAAATGGTTGTTCACTCTACCAATAGCAGCAGTGCTATCACAACGAATTAACACAGGAGGAATTGGTTTTTCCCAAAAAGGGATTTCATGTAACAAATCTCTCAACCAATTCGCTTCCTCACATGCTGAAGCTAACGCTATAAGTTCAGCTTCCATAGTAGAATTAGCAATTATAGTCTGTTTTTTAGACTTCCAACATATAGCACCACCACTCAAGGTAAAAATAAAACCCAAGGTAGAAAGAAAATCACCTGACAAAGTGTTCCAATCGGCATCACTATATCCCTCAAATACCGTAGGCTACTTGTTATAAAACAAACCATAACTTTTGGTACCAGATAAATATCTCATAATTCTTCCCATGGCTAGCCAATGATTTCGACTTGGCTTGCTAGTAAACCTGCTAAGTACTCCAACAGCCTATGCAATGTCAGGTCTAGTACAGTCAGTAGCATATCTCAAACTATCAATCATACTAGCATATTCTTTTTGATTAATCACTTCTTTTTCATTTGTTACAACAGATAAATGTATGCTTGCATCAAAAGGAGTAGCAACATGTTTACAGTGTAGAAAGTTATATTTTTTTAAAATTTTCTCAACATAATGTGATTGATCAAGAAAAATGCCATCCTTAGTCTTGGTAATTTTAATTCCCAAAATAAAATTGGCTTCACCAAGATCTTTCATATCAAAGTAGCTATTAAGTATATTTTTAGTCTCATTTATAATATGCAAATTAGAGCCAAAGATAAGTAGATCATCCACATATAGGCTAATAATCATATGTGCATTTTCATAAGTTTTATAATATATGCACTTATCACATTCATCAGTCTTATAGCCTTTCTCAAGCGTGCATGAATCAAATTTCTCATGCCACTATTTAGGAGCTTGTTTTAAACCATAAAGGGATTTAGTTAGCTTACACACCTTGCTTTCTTGGCCAGGCTCCACAAAGCCTTCGGGTTGGTCCAGGTAAAATCTCCTTATCTAGATCTCCATTTAAAAATACTATTTTTACATCCATTTGATGAATTTTTAAATCATGAATTGCAGCCACTGCTATTAACAGTCTAATGGATGTAACTCTAGTAACCGGAGAAAAGGTATCAAAGAAATCAAGATCAACTTGTTACTTAAAACCCTTAGCAACAAGCCTCGCTTTATATTTATCTATAGTTCCATCCGGTTTAAGTTTTTTACGAAGGACCCATTTACACCCAATAGTTTTACAACCTGGAGGTAAATCCACAAGCTTCCATGTTTTATTTGAAAGTAGTGAATCTATCTCATCATTTACAGCCTCTCTCCAGAAAATAGCATCAGGTGATGGTAAAGCTTCTTGCACCGTAAAAAGAATTTCTTCCACATTGTAAAAATAATAGTTAGGGCCAAAATCTTTTTCAACCTCTAGCTTGATTACTCCTCCTTGGTTGGATTTGAGAATTTTCTTGTCCTTGAAAAACTTGAGATGGAATAGAAGAGCTAGGCATGGATAAAATATTTTCAGAAATTATTTGACCCCCACTATTTCCAGATTTGAAAGGAAATTTATTTTCATGAAAAATAGCATCACCTAATTCAAAAATAATATTATTTTCCATATCAAAAATCTATAAGCTGTACTATGCAACGCATACCCAAGAAACGCACAAGTGGTAGCTCGTTCACCCAATTTTGGTTGTTTAGGATCTACAGGCCTCACAAAAGCTAAACAACCCCAAACCCTCAAATAACTTAGATTTGGTTTATGCCCCCGCCACAACTCATAAGGTACAATTTTAGTCTTTTTGTGTAGCACTCTATTTATCACATGGCAAGCTGTCAAAATAGCCTCGCCCCAAATGTAACGAGTTGAATCAAATTGAATTTATACTTTAATCTCAATTGGGGATTTATTTTAAATTATTAAACTCCGTTCATTTGGACCTAATTGATTAAATTGTGACCCGTTAGTAACCATGTAATATTGTTATGATTTTATTATTATTATTTAATTACCATAAAAGAGTTGTGAATATTTATGGTGTGTACCATTAAACGAAATATATGTTGTGGTGAGAAAATATTATATTCACTTTTGTCATTAAAGATGTTAAAATGTATTTTTAAATTTATACACACACACACACACACACACACACATATATATATATAGGTGTGTATATATATAGTTAGATATTTGTTTAATTAGATATTTGTTTAGAAAATATCTATAAAAGTAACCAAAAGGATTTTTTATTCAACTTTTGAGAGTTCTTGGAGTTCTTGCCGTGAGAAAGAAAAGAGAAAGGGTTCCAATGTTGGTTTTTCATGAGTTTGATCTAGTGCAAGTTATTTTTGACCCTTAGTGCTTTGGATCAAAATGTAGAGGGCGGAAAAGGCGTCGTTTGGCTCAAAAAAAATTTAATTTCTGTTGCCGAAAAATTTGAAAGCTTATTGGCTCGAGGTAGGGATTTTTCCTACACTTTTTTATATACTTTTACTTGACTATATGGAGCTTAGAGTTGTATATAATTTAATTAGAATTTTTGAAAAATTTGTGATTTATTTGCTTAAAAGGGAAATTTTGAGAAAAATAAAGAGTTGATGCCCAAATTGTGAAAGTGTAAACTTGGAATATGTTTGTAAGGTTATGAAAGAGCTATGTTTTAAATTTGAGCAAAAACAGACTTCGACTCGATTGGTTTTGAAATTTTTACCGGTTTGTGACCAAAAGAGTATTTTTAACAAAACAAAAGGAATTACGTTTAACTTTTGGGGCTTTTGATCAAAATAGGATGTAATAGTTGAATAATGCTTGGAGAATGAGTTTGGAAAGAAAATGATGCTTTCTTGGGCATTAACGGTATTATTTTTCTTAATGCATCTGTTGGAATAAAACCGACACGGTTAGAAATGGACCTTGAGAGGTTACTAGACGTGATTGTGATATGAAAACTAGTGTAGTTGTTCATATTTAATGAGATGTGGAATAGATTGTATTTATCAGAATTTTTGGAATTTAATTGTTTAAATATCTGTTTAGAAATATTTGTTTGGGCTATCAGTGGAGGATAGCCATGAATGTTGTAGAAAGGCATGAGACTTAGGTAAATCGAACCAAATTTCTCATTTGTTGCATTGGGCATTGCATTACATTCATTTCATTGGAAATGTATCTATTTTTGAGAAATGTTTGTAAATGTATCTGTTTGCGAAAAGATGAATACTTGATGAATCTGGGTAGGGGGTGTGGAACCGCGCAGTTAGGTGTCGAGCTTCCAATTTACTGGTAAAAATGACAGTGGTAGTGCATTAGGGCCTACTTGTGGACACTCACCTAGAGATTCACAGAGCCTGTATTCATGTAACAAATATGGTTTAAAATAGAAATGACTTTATATCTTTTGTTGCATCTCAACATTGCATGCTTTATAAAAAGAGAGATAAACTATTTTATCTTGAGCATGGCATGAGCATACTCCTCTTTAGTCTTGTCATGGTTCATATGTTGTGTAGTATATCTCTACTAGGTTGTGGCTCATCCTGTAAGGGAAACCATTTCAGGTACAGGTGTTATGCCTCCGCCAAGGCATTGACTTGGGAGGACTTGGAGCTGAGGCTTCATTTTTGTTTTATTGTTATTTGTTGAATGTAAGCCCAAGGCTATATTTGCGTTGAGTTGAAACTCCATTTTGTGTAACCAAGAATGTTCTTGGATAAATTTGTAAGCCTGTAGGGCACTTATTATCTGTTTGGCTTCCATTTTATACTTGTTGTAAAATGTATGCTTGGGATTGGAACTAGGGCATTGAGATGTGAACAACATGTATTTGGCATTTGGGATTTAATGGAAATGGATGTATGGAATAGTTAGCTATATATATACCCTGCCCAATTTTCTGGGCGTTACACTAAAGATTTGAGGGAGCACTTGAATCGATAAGCATAGCATTCGTTAAGTCAATTAAAATTCTATTTTTTCTTTCAACTACGTCATTAGATGATGGTGAATATGGTGGAGTAGTCTCATGAATAATTCCCAATGACTGAACAAAAGAGTTGAATCCAAGAGATTCAAACTTCCGGCCTCTATCACTTCTAATTCTCTTAATCTTTTTACCGAATTGATTTTCTACTTCAAGAAGGAATTCTTTAAATTTCTCAAAAGCATCACTTTTATTTTTTAATAAATATACGTTTGTGTATTTTGAAAAATCATTAATAAAAGTGATAAAATATCGGTTACCACCTCGAGTTAAAATTCCTTCAAACTCATACAAATCAGTATGAAATAATTTTAGCAATTTGGTATTTTTTTCAACACTTTTATGAGGCCTCTTGGTAATTTTTTCTTTACTGCAAACTTCACATTTCTCAATTTTTTTTGTCACTTTAGGAATTAATCCTAAACTACTCATGATTCCTACATATTTACTGTTAATATGACACAAGCGAGCATGCCAAAAATTAATAGAAGACAAAGTATAAGTGGTGTCATAGTAATAATTATAAAATTAATCAACAAGGAAATTTAATGGATAAAATTGACATTTATACCCATCTGTATTGTAGGAAGCCACTTTTGCTTCATGTGCCTCGTAGTCTTCATCATTCATCTCCTCGGTTGGGGTTTTGTTTGGGTTCTTCTCGGTAAGAACATATGCAACTTTCAAAAGGCTGAGGTCAAAAAGAACTTTTCATTTCCACCTCTTAAAATGAACTCCCTTGAACTTGAAAGGCTTGTTGAGATCTCTAATTCCATCATTGATTTTTTCTGGTACTTGTTCCATGTTTGATCTCCTTAAAATTGTTGGTGAAAATACCAGAAGAATTATATTTTATTGAAAAATAATGCAAAGAAAAAGAGATACAAATAGATCAGGCTGAGGTACGGATATCTCATTTTCTTTAAGGAGATCAAGCCCACTACGGTAAGAAGAACCCAAATACCGATGCAGCAGTCACAAAACTATGACTTGTCCCTTTCAGGATACAACAACCTGACCACTTGTTGTATGGTTCAAGCCAACTCTGCACAAGATGGTGAACCCAAAGCTCTACCAAGAAAAACACCATTCTTTGCTAGTAATCTCTCAAGTACAGAAAAATAGTTGGTGTGTTGGTGTAGAAAAGAGTAGATGAGAGGAACTATTTATAAGCCACTAGGACTTTACAAAATACACCAAAAAATAATAATGACCATGAACCTAGAGAAAATGGAGAGTCTCCAAAAAATTAACTTGCCACCAAGTCCATGAACCTAATTAATCTCCATTCATGAACAAGATGAGATTCATGAATAAGACAAAAGGTCACCAAAATAATGAATCTCCATTCATGAACAAGATGAGATTCATGAACAAGACAAAAGAAGATTCATGAACAAAATATATATAAATAAATAAAAGATATTAAAATGGTCCAACACTACCTATATGCGAAGAGTCTTGAGAGGCTCTCTTTAAATAGTTTGTGTATAGATAGGTAAAATAAAGAGTGGTGTTATAGTACATAAACAAAAAATAAAATAGGAAAAATAAAGAATTTTTTTTTTTTTTTATATTTCAACTAATAAAAAAATAAAGTGTATGATTGAAATTACTCTAAGTGACTTTTTGACTTATAACCTAAAATAATAAGTTGCCAAACAGGAGTTTTTGACTTTTGACCTTTGACCTAAAATGTTAAGTTGCCAAATGGGAGCTAAATTGAAGTAAGCATTATGGAATCTAATCATCATCTGCAATCAATGGTCCCTCTTTTGTGTCAAATAACAATGTGCTGTTGTGTGTGGGATGTAATCGGTTCGTTATAGTTAGAATTTATATAAAAAAATTATCGAATTGACAATATCAGTTTTATTATTTTGAGTATCGATACAGACTGTTTCTCTTATCAAACTATATCCAAAAACACCAACTGAAACGGTTCAATTTATTTTGGTGTAGTTTAATCTGTTTAAGCCTTTTCAAATTCAATTCACTTTTTCTAATAGTTATTAATGTATGTAAAAATAGTAAATTATACCATTGGTCCTTCTAATTTAAGTGAAATGTCACTTTAGTCTATAATTTTAATTTGAACAATTTGATCACTACACTTTTAATTTTGTTTCAATTTGGTATCTCCATCACTTGTTTTTAAAATTTGGATTGAAAAACAAAATTAGATGGATCAAAGTGAAATTCAAAACAAAGTATAGGGACCACTGTCTCCATAATTTTTGTCAATTTCACTTTAGTTCCTTTAATTTTCAAAATGTTAACAACACATGATAGAGGGATCATATTGAAACAAAATCAAAAAAATTAGAGACAAAATTGTTCAAATTGACATTACGGAAATTAAAGTGACATTTCACTCAAACTAGAGGGACTAGTGGTTTAATTTACTCATGTAAAAATATTGAATTAGTTAATTTGTCCATCATTTCAAATATATCTTATCTATTCATTTTATAGCGATTCCAGTATTCCCCTGTCATTTATTGTATTTCAGACTCGAGTCTATTGGCTGTATGTTGTTGTCTGTATCTCGTTTCCATCCTTTGATTCTCTGTATTTGAGTTTTGGGATGTGTTGGGTGAGTTTGGAACAGGTTGGTTGTGAGATAGAACAAATAGTTGCTGCCCAGGATTTGGCTTCTTCGCTCGAGTGAGGCTTTTTGCGCTCGAGCGAGGCCTGGGTATTTTCTTCTTCGCTCGAGCGAGAGCTCGAGCAAGGATTTAGGGTCTTCAGGTTTCTTTTCAGATGCAGCTTCTGCTTGAGCAAGCTTTCTTGCGCTCGAGCGAGCCTAGTCTGGTGTGTCTCTTCGCTAGAGCGAGCACTCTTGCGCTCGAGCGTGCGTCTGCGTCTCTTTTAGACCTGAAGGTTGGTATTCTTCGCTCGAGTGACACTTCTTGCGCTCGAGCAAGCGAGCCCTATGTTTTGTGTTCCTTCGCTCGAGCGAGAACTCTTGCACTCGAGCGTGCGTCTGGGTTGCAGACCTGAAGCTTCACATTGTTCGCTTGAGTGACACTTCTTGCGCCCGAGCGAGGTTCTTTTGTGTCTGGTCGCTCGAGCGACCACTCATTCACTCGAGCGAGCCTCGATTATATCAGCTGGCAGCAGCGTGATATTCATCACTTTTGCATCATCTCTTTCATCCAAAAACCCTAATCCGACTGCCTCTCTCTCGCCACACACTCTCTCTCTACAAATACTCCATGTTCTAGAGGTTTTCTACCCTAGTCGCTTTGTAAGAAAGATAAAGCTTGGTTTGGGCTATCTTTTGATCCGAAAAATCTTGGGTTTTGGAGCATCTTGGGTTTTTCTCTTCATCTCCTTTGAGCTTCTTCGTTTGGGGTAGGGATACTGTACTCCTAATTATGAGTTTTTGACATAAACATTAGTCATTTTGTATAAGTGAAGGGATTTGGTAATTTTGGGAAGTTAGGGTTTGAGATTTGAAATGTTTGAAAGAGGGGTTTTCTACTTTTGGGCTCCATTGTATATGTGAGGTCTTAAAAAGGGGTTAGGTGTACATAATTGGTGAAATTGGACCTTGGGTGTGTAGACGTCCCCGAACGCCCCGGGAGGTGTTAAGTCCCGTTCTGTTCATATTGGGGTCATTACAGTTCAAGGACTCAAATGTCACGGTTCTTAATCTTGAACCAAAGAGTCCAAATCCGGCAAATCGTTTTGAAAACAGATTTTTTGAAAGAAGTGCCAAACATGGACTGCTTCGCCAGATGCAGAGTCGCCACCTAAATGTTTTTTTAATGGGAAATTTAGGAAACCCTGACTCGGTGCCAAAGGCCACGTGTCCGTCATCACCAAAGTTGCCTCGGCTCGGGAACTTGGGTACGATTGGGGAAGGTCACTTCGTGAGCACCCCCGCTCGCCCGGTCAAAGACCGGCCTCTACTAACCATGATATCTGTTTTTGAAAACATTGTATGCTCTTATTCCGGTTATTAGCCTAGGTTACTATGTGATGCTCACAGCAAATAAGTATAGACTGGGCCACCTGAATTGGAACAAAACATTTCATGTTTGTTTGTTTGAAAATGGTTTGATGGTGCTACCCGCAGGTAGGCTAAGACGCGGATTTGCCACCCTCAGGTGGGCTTAGAAAAACATGATTTTGCCACTATCTAGTGGGCTTAAAACAAACATTCGACGCATTGTCCCAATTCAAGTAACTCAACCTCCACCCACAGGCATTCAAGGCAGTTATATCAAATGAGCACATAGCCTCATGGCAAGCATGCTATCATGGCAACACTCACACGCATGCAAGGATGCTAAAGCATAAAACTTACCGAGTACTCCAAGCCAACAACAGAAGCTCATTAGAAATCCATGCATGATCCTAGATACACAGAATTGCCTAATGCAACGCATGCAATAATGCAACTATAGCAGGCTCGGCTATTCTAAGATGGCATATGGAATGCTACAGCTAACACGTATTCAATTTGGAATTGAAATACAAATGCAGTTTGTATGATGCGCCGAGCCCGGTGCGTGCAAAACAGATGAATGATGCAAACATGCTGTCATACTGTATGCTAATTGAAATATGCCCTATATCTAACCATCATAAGCGGGTAAATAAAAGGGAAGAAAGACGTGGGGTTGGAAGACATACATCACACTCACCCACACTTATTACAATTATGCCCCCGCGCAGAGGGTCCGAATAAATAATACAGTCCGAAATGAAAGAATAATACAGTCCGAAATATACAGATTCCTAATTAACAAATTAACTAATAAAGACTGTAAACTGGCATGCAAGCCAGGGGCTGCCTCGCTTCTGATGAATAATGTATGCTGGACTATGTTGCGCGGAAATCCACTGGGATGCCCAATCTAGCCTCTGTTTGCAATATTTCTCGAAACGCGCGCCAAACTCCGAAAAGTTGCTGATTCCTTATCTTGCTGCAACAGAGAGCAGGAAAAGGGCATAGCAATGTATTTCACAGATATATGCATGCCTCGATCCTCGTGCCACCAATCACACATATCGATGTATGATGGCCGAGGAATCGGATTGCACAACTCAATATAGGGTGCAATGCAGATAAATGCTACAGCAAAACCTAACTCCATCATGGATAATCCGGAGTGTCGGTGACTTGGGAATCGAGACCCGTTCCGTGAAACGTGCCTCGTTTCCCGTGCCCGGGCTAACTCCTATCCCGAACACAATGCAAAATGCACGATATGCATGAATGCGACTAACATACAACCTAGCTGTAACAATGCTATGAAAATGAGATGCCTTGGAATGCGTGCCAGACGGGCGCGCAAACTGAGGCGATGATCCTAAGGCATGAAATAGCATGAAAATGATATGTAAATAAGACTAAAATGAGATGTCTCGAGATGCGTGCCCACGGGCACGCAAACCGAGGTGATGGCATACGGAATGCAACGGGACTAAAATGGCATACGGAATGTAGAATGGACTTACACCAACATGAGAGAGCCTCAGCCACTCTCACACGGGAGGCCGTCGGATAAAAACAAAGTGCCTCGAAATGCGCGCACACGGGCGCGCAAACCGAGGCGATGCATTAAAGCATGAAATGACATGGAAAATGCAGATTGGACTTATACTAACATGAGTGAGCCTCAGCTACGCTCACATAAGAGGCCGTTGGATGAAAATGAAGTGCCTCGACATGCGCGCCCACGGGCGCGCAAATCGAGGCGATGGCATACGCAATGCAAATGACATGGAAAATGCAAATTGGGCTTACACTAACATGAGAGGGCCTCAGCCGCACTCACATAAGCTGCCGAGAGACAAAAATGAAGTGCCTCGAAATGCGTGCCCATGAGCGCGCAAACCGAGGCGATGCATACGCAATGCAAATGACATACAAATGAAATGTGGCAAATGGCATATGGAAAGTGCAAATTTCAGCAGCTAAAATGATGCACAAATAGCCCCCGAATTATGACAAAATTACACCCGATGCTCGAAATGCGATGTAATGCACCCGAAATGGCCTACGGCCCTACTAAACATGTATAATTGACACATGACATGTAAAACAGTAGCAAGGCAGCCCCTAAAATAACATTTTTTCAGTACAAAGCAAGGCTAAATAATAACCACAAGTATGGTAAGACTAACTTGCAAAAATGGGGAAAAAGAGGGGAATTACAAAGCAAGTAGTATATACAATGCTCAAACCAAAAAACACAGTTCTAAAAAATTAAAGAGGGGACAAAAATATGCACATTTACAAGAGGTGACATCCCCCAATTCAGTGTGTAGATATGCTTAACATAGCATGCAAAATAATGAGCCAATGAAGGCTATAACATGAGGTACCATAAGAATACGCCAAACAACTTTGAACCCTTGACAAAACATGAAGAATGGGTCATTTTAAGACACTTTATAAGCCTGATGAAGGCTCAAAACAGAAGCTAAGAAAGCCTAACAAAGCATGCAATTTTACGGAAAAAAAGATGGTATTACATGAAGTATCAAAAGCATGCACCAAATGGCCTAAGACCCTTAACAAAACATGAATAATGGGCCATTCTAAGACTCTTTCCTAGCCTGATGAAGGCTGAAATCAGAAGCCAAATAAGCTTAAAAAGGCATGCAAAATGGGGTCAAAGAGAGATATAAAGGCAAGTGTAACATAGAGACCCCAAACCAAGTTGATCCCTTCTACAATAATGTAGAGGGACACAAAATAAGCTCACTCACAGTTAATGGCATGCTCAAAATCAGACTTCAAATAGACTAAAGAAACCATGCAATTTTACGGTAAATTTGAAGAATTACAAAGCAAGTGCATGATAGAAAGGCCAAACATGATTGAGCCCTTCTTCAATGTTGAAGAGGGGCTCAAAATAGGCCCACTCACAGTTAATATCAGGCTCGAAAACAGATCACTCATAATCCAAACAAAGCATGCAAAATATTGGCATAAGAGGTGATATTGAAGGAAGAGCATGATAGAGGTACCAAACAAGGTTGAGCCCTTCTACAATGTTGTAGAGGGGCTCAAAATAAGCACAAAACCAGTAGGGGTCAGAGCCCAAATCAGTGAGCAAGTAGGGAAAAGATTTGAAGCAAAATTATGCAAGAAAAAGGGAACTAGTGACTTACCCTTGAAGATCAAGCTTTTGTTGCTTCTTGGCTTGAATTTGTTGGTCCTTAGCCTCTGAAAAAGCTTCCTTTGCTGCTGGAATGGAAGTGGTGATGGTGAAGCTTAGGGTTGATGAACAAGTGGGCTAGGGACTTGAAGCTTTTTTGGAGTTTTGGAGGATGAAAGTGGAGGTTTTGGAAGATGAAGTCTTAAGGAGAAATCTTGTAACCCTAGCAAAGGAGCTGTCCAGCCCCTTAAATAGGCAAGAAAGGGTGTAAAAGGGGAGGGAAATGCATCCAAGCTTTCCCTCCCAAAATATCCCCCGGAGGGGGGAGATATTTCAAAAAGTAGCTGGACAGCTGTAAAGGAGTGAAAAGCAGAAAGCTGGCTGGCCAGGTAATTTTCTGGAAGGTGGCCGGCCGGCCACCCCACCTGGTCGGCCAGCCACTCACCCTGGCCGGCTGGCCATGGCCCAAAAATGAAGTAAAGAAATGCTGGCCGACCACCACTTTTTGGTGTCCTCCCAGGTGTGTAGAGCAAGGTTCCAAGGTTGGAATTTGGCAACTCTGAAACAGGAGTCACAACATAGAACTTGAAGGAGAGGCTCAAAAATGAAATCCACAATTGCTGGCCGACCACCACTTCTTGGTGTCCTCCCATGTGTGTAGAGCAAGGTTCCATGGTTGGAATGTGGCAACACTGACACAGAAGTCACAACATAGAACTTGAAGGAGAGGCTCAAAAATGAAATCCACAATTGCTGGCCGACCACCACTTCTTGGTGTCCTCCCATGTGCCCTCATCACAAATATGTAGCTTTGGTTGGAAGAAAATGGGCCTATGGTGTTCAACATTAGCCCGGAAGTGAGCAAAACGGGCGCCGGAGGAGCGAAACTGGTTATCTGGGATAATTGCTGGCCTCCCCCCCCCCCAGTGATCTTCCTGGTGCTGAAACAGAGGTACCTGCCAAAATTGAACAAAAACTAATGAGAAATAAACGCTCGGGGCCCAAACCGCGCAGTTTGGGGTCCCGAAAATGGGCTGTAAGCACCGGAAGTGGTGTTCAGTAGCGAAGTGGGTACCAGAGGCCCCAGTGTTCCTCGGAATGATAAAACAGAGGTACCTGCCAAAAATCGGAGAAAACCGATGCAAAATGAATGCTCGGGGACCGGAGGAATCGGAGACGGTTGGGCGGTCCCGAACCGAGGCACACGGCCTGACGGCTCCGAAAACCGGGAACCGGGCTCCGAAATGGGCAAAATGGCCTACGGCCACGAAATGTAGCGCACGGCCACCGAGAGATAGTCTACGGGACCACTCCCTCCCCTCAGGAAAGAAAACAGAGAAAACCGAGTCTGGTTCGCAAACCGAGACAAGGCACAGAAGAGGATTCGGAAGTTCGGAGGCAGGGCGCACGGCCGCGACTCTGAAACTTCTGAACGAGCACGATATGCAACATCACCGAGCGCTCAATCGGTGACGTCTGAGTCTTAAGGTCAGTCAAAAATGGGGTGTCTACAGGGTGCAACAATTAAGAAAGGGGGATTAATGCCCTAATTGAATCTAAATATTTAATTTGTATAATTAATTTCGTAAATTGTGAGAATATGAAATTGGGTTGAGAATCTTGAAATTTGGGAAAATTGTGATTGAATGGTGTAGTTGGATTGATAAATCACTCGTCGTTGGAAAATGTAATAAATTATCTGTTTGATAGATTTATTTACCTGTTTAGAAATAACTGTTTTGGGCTATCGGTGGAGGATAGTCTTGATTGTTGTAGACACTGCATGACGATTAGGGAAATTGAAACTAATCAATTGGATTTTGTCATTGAATGTGACAGTTGGATTAATGCATTGAATATGTGAATTGATGGGTCATTGTATATGACTACATGTTTAAATACATTGTATATGTGTATTGTGTGGGAGGAGATAGGGGATGGACTCTATTGATAACTAAGTTGGCCGGAGTGTCCAGGGTGCAAGTCCCGAAATCTTATTTACTTATGAGTGCCGATTCCCTCGGACATAGTTCCGTAAAATGGCATGTGAATGGAAGTGTTGAATGATGTTTGTTATTGAAGTATTGTCATATGAGTTGTAGTCACATTTTATATTGCTGGGATAATATTGGTCTATGTCAATGAATTAATGTGGATAAATAATGGGAAGTGGATTAAATATGGTGGAAGTGTCAATTGGTTATGGAAATGGTATAAGTTAGTTCACTTGTGTTAAACATTTATTGGATGTTAATGTTTTAGTTAATTCTCATATTATGTTTAGCGCATTTCTAATGGGCTTTGGCTCACTCTACTTGGGACACCATTTTCAGGTACAAGTGACATGTCGCCTCCAAGGTCATAGCTTGGGAGGTCTCAGGGCTGGAGTCGCTGTTTTGGTTGTTTGTTTCATGTTATATGTTTTCATTTCAAAGCCTAGGGCTTTAACTTGTAAAGGGCTTTTGACCCTCTTTTGTTGTAACCAAGTTATACTTGAAAGATGTAAGCCCGTAGGGCATTTACTTTGTTGATTAACATGTAACATCCTTTGTATAGAATACTCTGATGAATGAAATACAACTTTGCCATAATGTGTATGTATCTTTCGAATAAATGTTTAATGTCATATTTTGAGGGCGTTACACATTTAATAAAAACATTCCAATTCCTAGATTAACAAAAATACAAACAAAAACACATATTAATAAATACTAAGATTTCAAAAATAGTGAGTTGAAGTTAATATTATGCATAAGAAAAATATCTGAGACACCTAATTTATAACTTCTAAAAGTCATAATGTGTCTAACAAGTGTTAAATTTTGATTTGTCAAACATTTCATCATGTAGAGTCTAATTTCAATGCCACATCATTAGGGGTCATTTAGGAATGATAAATTAGGGGGATGTAGTATTGTTGTATAATAAGTTACTAAGTTAGGTGTGTTTGATAATCTGATTTAGCACTTAAAAATTTAAGTGCCTCTTAAAATGTAGGCTAAAACTAAGGAAAGAAAATTTTAAGTCATATAAAACTTACTTAATTCTTACTGAATTTATAATTACTAAACATAAGTATCAATATACACTATTATATATAAACTCACTACCACCACTATCATGTCACTGCTAACATTATCGTAGCCACTGCCACTATCGCTGCCGCCGCCACTACTACCGCCACCATCACTACTACCACCAACATTGTCATGCCGCTGCCGCCGCCACCGCCACTACTACCATCTTCATCACTATCGCTACCACCACCACTACCATACCACCGCCAGCACTACTATTACAAAATAAAAATAAAAATATTCAATTTAAAAATAATACTTTTTAAATTTGATCTTATACATATCAAACAACTTATTTTTAATTCAGTATTTAAATTTTTATTAAACAACTTTTCAACTTAAAAATTTTTACATTCAATTTTTAATACTTAATTTTTAATTTTCACCTTTATCATGTAGGTCCTTATATATAATAAGGATTTACTAAGTTAGGTTATTGGGATGATATAATTGAAGTTAACAATTTTTTATACTTATTAATATACTTATATTATATATATATATTATAAATACAATATATGTTGAAATAGTCAGTTTCAGTTTACTTAGTGCACAAGGTGCTTAAACTGGTATTGAACCGAAAATTAAAAAATAAAATAAAATAAAATAAGCATATAAACCAATTTTTGTTTAAAAAAACAAGCCAATTATGATCGGTTTAAGCGGTTTGGTCAATTTTTTTGATTTTCTTACATCGCTAACTGTGTATATGATACAACTACTTTTTTCTTGGTACATCGGAAGTTATTTGATATGGCCTCATTTGAGAAGCTGAATATTTTAGTTTTTGGCTATTTTAGTAGACTAAAATATTTGTGTTTGGGAAGATGGTTGGATTTTTTTGTAGTTGAATGTGATGTTTGTGAGAAAAAATGAAATGATTACAAGTTTGATGTGAAATTTTGCCTTATTGACTATGTTAGCTTATTTTTTCTTTTTATGCTTTTTTTTTTCCCTTTAGTTTTTGTCCATATGAACTAGGTCTCTTCCCACTGCAAATAATAATAATAATAATAATAATAAATAAATAATACTAAGCCAACTGAATTCTGTTAAAATTTTAATTCATATAACACTTGTCATATTTTCATTAGAAACTCGTAAATCTTAAAAAAAAATGACATATCTGTTATATTGAGATGTACCTTTACTCTAATAAATAGTTTTAGGTACTCAAAAAATATTTAAAATTTTATTTAAAAAATAATATGTTGTCAAAATTTATTTGAAGTGTAAACTCAGTTAAAATCTGAGTTGTACAATATTTTTTGAATAAAATTTTGATTGATTTTTTTTGGTATCTAAAATTATTGAACATTATAGATTTAAAAAACATGGTTAATAAAAAGGTAAATTACATTCAACTCTTTTGAAATTTGAAAAATATACACAAAGTCTTAAAGTTTTTTTTATAATTATATTAATATTTTTTTGATAATAAGATTAAAAAGATTAAAATTAATGCATAAGATATGAAAACACAACGATACACATTATAAAATGTACATCTCAATGTAAAGGATATGACAATATTATTTTTACATTTATGCTACTAACAAATTTATAATAAAAATAGAATAAGTATTATTAAGATCTTAAAAAAATTCAATGTAATTTTGCCAAACTTGTAAAACTTATCGTATTTTCAATAAGGCTATGTTTGGCAAGAATTTTTTTATCATGACTTTTTGGCTTTTTGACTAATTTAGTCTAGCTAAATTAGTTTCATTTGGGAAGAACTTTTTAATTTTTTTTGATTTTTTTAATTTTTTGTGAGAGAAGAAGTTTAATGATTATGATTTGGATATGATATTTTGTCTTATTATTTTATTTAGTCTTTTTTGTATTTTTTTAGTTCCAACCTGAATTGCCAAACATGGACTATAGGCTTGTTTTGTGTGATGGCCAGGTCTTGTTTCCCTTTCTTTTATTTTCTTTTTCATTTCGTTTCCTTCTCGCTCTTTTTGAGTTTGAGACGTTCGAAGGTTGTTTTCGAACCAAGTCCTTATTCTTGTTTTAT
Organism: Camellia japonica; assembly: GCA_030407325.1. Lineage (NCBI taxonomy): Eukaryota > Viridiplantae > Streptophyta > Magnoliopsida > Ericales > Theaceae > Camellia > Camellia japonica. The sequence goes on along the minus strand of JAPPVO010000007.1, from coordinate 17,551,604 downwards.
TCGGTGTTGAAGTTTCTTGTTCCAAGAGGTGCGGGGGTCAGGTCCGGAGTGCCCAGAGGCGAAGCAGATGATTTTCTGGGCTACTGGGCAGGGCCGCACGTGCGGGAGGCCAAGCCGCATGTGCAGGAAGAGGGGGTTTCTTCGAGTTGCATTTTGCTTAAAAAGCAGGTGCGGAGGGTGCGAGGGCCAGCCGCACGTGCGGGGATCAGTGCCGCACATGCGGGAGAGGGCAGCCGCACGTGCAGGGGCACGTGCCGCACGTACGGGGCGGGGCAGATCTAAAAACTCTGTTTTTTTTTTTTTTTTTTTATCATTTTGGGGCTGAAGTTCTCGCATTTTCTAACCCTTCTCTCTCACTCTAAAAGCCATTTTCTCCCCTTCTTCTCCCTAAAAACCCTAACCAAAGCACCTAGAACCTTTGGTTCTTGCTCCATTAGGTTTGATTATCATCATCATCTTCCTTAAGCTTGAAGATTTAGAGCTAGGGCTTTCTTGGTGTAGGAGAAAGTGAAAAGTTTCCATCTTGGGGCTAGGGTTTCTTCTTGCATTCTTCATCAACCTTGAGGTAGGGACATTCTTAAGGTATATATACAAGTCTTGCTATATTGTTGATGATTTAAAGGGTTTTTATAAAGTTTGGTGTTGATTTTACATTTTTGATAAAAAGAGTAGAGGGTTTCAAATGTGGGTTTTCAAAACTCAATCTTTCTTTTACTCCTTGAGGATCATTCATCTATAAGCCTAAGAAATGTGATTTTACATGGGTTTTGCTAAAGAAATGTGAGGTGTTTTGATTTGATGAAAAACCCTAGAAATTGGGGTTTTTTAGAAAATATGAGAAAAATCATGAAATTCATTCTTTCCTCCTTGTGTTTAAGTGAATTAATGAGTGTGGGTTTCACAATGTGATATAAAGAAATGGTACCTTTCTTGATGATAGAAAACGGAGGACTCCTTAAGGACTATTGTTAAATGCATGGATGTAATTAATTGTAAGATAATGATTGTTGTGCACCATGAAAAAGTGGAAGTTATAAATATTGGAATTTATGTTGGAAAACCTACATGAAGTCTTGATGGGGCTATATTGTTAAGAATTGTGGGAAGTGTAATTGTGGCTAAATGTAGATAACATATGGTTATCTTGGAGAAGAGTATCGAAAAGAGGTAATGAACCAAACGATCGTTGGCATTGTTGTAGAGAACTTGAATTATGAGAAATGTTTTGAGATATAAGAATTCATTGCATGGCATACTCACTTTTGTTAGTATTATTTTTGCATTGTAAAATTTCAATTGAAGATAACTGCTTTGAGAAAGAGCATGTTTTTATAATGAGAACTATGGTAATGTGAAAGGGGTAAATACGTGGTAAGTTCGGATAGGGGGTGTAGATGAAGTTGATAAGTTGGCCTGAGTGTCCTTGGTTGTAACGCCCTCAAAAAATAATACATAAAACCCATCACGAAAGACATGAATTGATACAAGAGAAATCCACTATTTCTATTTATCAAAGCAGTTCTTACAAAAGTATTACATGTTAACAACAAAAGCAAATGTCCTACGGGCTTACAGCTTTCCAAGTTAACACTTGGTTATACACAAGAAGAGTGCTAACTCTATACAAAAGAAGCCCTTGGCTTGATATACGTGTAATACAAACAAAATAAACAAAAGAGTCTTCAACTCTCATCCTCATCATCCAAGCTATGTCCTTGGAGGTGGTATGCTACCTGTACTTGAAAATGGTGTCCCATATAGGGTGAGCCAACGCCTAGTAGAGATATGCTAAACACAGTATGAGCAATGACTAAGACATTAGCAATTGATAAATGTTCAATTCCCATAAAGCAATTTATAACCCATTTCCACTTCATGACCACTATGTTCATGTTTCGTTTCATTTTCCATTTCTTATCAACTTCACAATTTACATCGACGGCTCAGAACCTGGCCAACCACTTATATGAGACAGTGACTCATATTAAACGTTTCCCATTTTACAATAGATAAACATAATAGTTGTATCAACATCTCAACGGATAAGCATACAAGCTATATCCACTTTTCAACAGATAAGCATATTAGCTATATCAACACTTCCAATGATAAACATATGAGTTGTATCAACACTTCCTTAGATAAGCATATTAGCTATATCAACACATTAACTGACAAGCATATGAGCTGTATCAGTGGAGTCCATCTCCTATCTCCTCCCAATCAACAACCGGTTTAGAGGTCCATCCCCTATCTTCTCCTAAACCGTGGAGTGCATCCCCTATCTCCTCCCACACACACAAGGTATATACATACAAGTCATATACACGATCAATCAATACATAACGTTAATGTATTCTATCAACCGTCATATTCTATGACATATCCAATTGATTAGTTCTAGTTTGCCTAATCATCATGTTTTATCTACAACAATCAAAACTACCCTCCACCGGTAGCCCAAGCAATTATTTCTAAACAGACAATAAGAGCTCCAACAGATAAAATATCAACGTTTTCAAGGTGAACGATTCATAAATCCAACTTTACCATTCTAACATATAATGAGTCAATTCCATTATTTCCCACTCAATTCCATATAACAACACTTTTCCCAAATTAATTATACCAATTAATTTATACAACAAACTAGGGTTTTCTACCCCATTTCCCAATATTGACCCAATGGTTTATCTATCAACAACCAACAACAATCTCATTATTTTGAAACCCAAATTACACATTTTAGAGTCAAAATAACAAAACCCCCTTTTTACATTTTGAAACCCTAAGTCCCAAAATCACCCCACTTCGACACTTTATGAAAACAACCAAAAATCTATGTCAAAGACCATAAGAGTGAGTAGGAATCCCTACCTCAAGAGTTGACACCCAACGAAGAAGGAGATGAAAACGAAAATGCTCCAAATCACAAGTTTTCCGTATCAAAAGATAGCCCTCGACGATCAACAACTTTTTTGTAAAGGCCAAAGGTGAGCAAACAACTCCTACTAGATCAATACTTAGAGAGAAGGCAAGGTTCTAGAGAGAGAGGCTCAACAATGGAGTTTTTAGAAAAGTAAGAGAGAGAAGAGATGTGAAAAAGTGATTTTAAAAAGTCAAAACACGGAGTCTTAAACCAGTCGCCCCGCTCGAGCGTGGAAACCCCGCTCGAGCGTCACTCACAGACTCCTGCTCGAGCGTCAAAAATCCCGCTCGAGCGGCGGATACACACTTCTAGAACTTTACACTGAACCAGGTCCCCGCTCGAGCGTCACACACAAACTCACGCTCGAGCGTCAAAACGCCCGCTCAAGCGTCCAACACTGCAGAAGAAATACTGGAAGAGTGATTATCCCGCTCCAGCGCCAAAACCCCCGCTCGAGCGGAGAAGCAACAACAAAGGCCCCGCTCGAGCGGACCGGCCAAAATCTGGGCAACTAGTTTTGGTTTCTAAGCTCAACCAACCTGTTTCAAACTTGCCCAACACAACCCAAGACTCAACTACAAGGAGTAAAGGATGTAAACAAGATTTAAACAACTGGTAACATCTACGGAACCACTGTACAACAAGGGGTAAAACCTGGGATCGCTATAACCTCCCCCCCTTAAAGAATTTCGTCCCCGAAATTAAGTGCAATTTTTTTTTTTTTTGAAAGCAAGTTTTTTCCCATTTTAAACAATGTTATATTACAACATTCCACAACTCGACCCATTACCGGTCATCCCATCTCTTATCAAGAGGCATCTCACAATATGTAAGAACAACATATATTACAAGTGCATCATTAACATGCATTTCTCTTCCATTTCCAACATACAAGGTTCACAATTTCCATATCATATTCAGTTCTCATGATATAACTCCATTTCTATAATATAGCTAACATATGCAATATTATAATCAACTTCCATTTACCAAAACATTTACAATGTTTTACAACTTAAGACACATATAATGTTCTTAAAGTTCAATATTATTACAAAATTTCATCACATGATTACACATCAACAAACAAGTCCGGATATTTCTCGCGGACTTCAAACTCACGTTCCCAAGTGGCTTCCTCCACTCCGTGATGCTTCCACAAAACCTTCACCAAAGGAATGGTCTTGCCACGCAGGACTTGATCCCGCCCATCCAAGACCCAAACCGGTCTCTCCTCATACGAGGCATCCTCATCTACCTCTAAGTCGGTCCAATCTAACACGTGGGACGGATCCGGCTCATACTTCCGAAGCATACTCACATGAAACACGTCATGCACTTCGGACAACTGCGGCGGCAAAGCCAAGCGATAAGCAACCTCCCCGATCCTCTCAAGGATCTCAAAGGGACCGATAAACCGAGGGGATAACTTCCCACTCTTCCCAAACCTCATCAAACCTCGTCTAGGTGATATCTTCAGGAAAACATGATCACCCACCTCAAACACCAAAGGTCGCCTCCTACGGTCGGCATAAGATTTCTGACAACTCTGGGCTGTAACAAGCCTCCTACGGATAAGCTCAACTTTCTCCGTCGTCTCCCTAACCAACTCTGGGTCCAACAAAGGCGCATCACCCACCTCGGCCCAACACACTGGAGACCTACACGGTCGGCCATACAAGGCCTCAAACGGTGCCATACCGATACTAGACTGAAAGCTGTTGTTGTAGGCAAACTCCACCAATGGCAAGTGCCTCTCCCACGTCCCACTAAAGTCAAGGACACACCCTCGAAGCATATCCTCAAGGATCTGAATAGTACGCTCGGACTGTCCGTCGGTCTGAGGATGATAAGCCGTACTAAAGGTCAATCTCCTGCCCAAGGCACTCTGCAAACTCTGCCACAACCTAGCAGTAAAACAAGGATCTCTATCTGAGACGATCGTCACTGGGGCCCCGTGCAACCTCACTATGTCCCGAATATACAAATTGGCAAGATGATCTACCGAATCTCTCGCGCGCATAGGGATAAAGTGCGCCGACTTAGTCAACCGGTCTACAACCACCCAAATAGCATCATTACCCCACTGAGTCCTCAGAAGACCTACGACGAAGTCCATAGTGACATGCTCCCACTTCCACTCGGCAATAGGCAAGGGTTGCAACAAACCCGCCGGCCTCTGATGCTTGGCCTTCACTTGCTGACAAGTAAGGCACTTAGAAACGAAAACTGCCACATCCCTCTTCATACCCCTCCACCAAAACTGGCGGCCCAAATCACGATACATCTTGGTGCCTCCCGGGTGCACTGCAAGGCGTGAATGGTGGAACTCTCGGAGTACCTCCTCTCGGCAGGACTCCGGCACGAACAATCGGTCTCGGTATCTCACACTCTGGTCGGGATACTCAGACAAACCCTTCTCAACCTTCCCACTAGAGATCTTCTCTCGGAGGGATTCTACCTCAAGGTCACCTCTCTGTGCCTCTAACACTCGAGTCACAAGGGTAGGCTGCGCAACAACTGAAAAAAAGGCCGTAGCCTCAACAGACTCACCTAGAAGCAAATCAAACTCGCCAAGTGCCCCCAACATCTCCCATTCCCGGATGGCTACACAAGCTACATCACCTATGGATTTCCTGCTAAGGGCATCGGCCACAACATTGGCCTTCCCCGGATGATAGTGCAACTCGAAGTCGTAATCCTCAATAAACTACATCCACCTCCTCTGCCTCAAGTTCAAGTCTTTTTGTGTAAACAGATACTTCAAACTCTTGTGATCCGAGAACACCTCGAATCTCTCGCCATAAAGGTAGTGCCTCCAGATTTTCAAGGCAAAGATCACTGCTGCTAGCTCTAGGTCATGTGTAGGGTAATTCTTCTCGTGTATTTTCAACTGACGTGAACCATAAGCTACCACTTTCCCCTCTTGCATTAACACACAACCCAAACCCTCTCGTGAGGCATCACAATAAACCGAATAACTCAACTCTCTCTCCGGAATAATCAAAACCGGAGAGGTGGTCAATCTAACTTTCAGCTCTTGGAACGACTTTTCGCAAGTCTCACTCCACACGAATTTGACTCCCTTCCGAGTCAACCTAGTCAACGGCGAAGCTAGCCTAGAGAAATCCTTCACAAATCGGCGGTAATACCCAGCTAATCCCAGAAAACTGCGGATCTCAAACACACTCTTCGGCAGTGCCCAGGCTTGCACTGCCTCTATCTTGGATATATCAACAGACACCCCTTTCCCAGAAACTACATGGCCTAAGAACTTGACTTCTCCTAGCCAGAATTCACACTTCCCAAACTTGGCATACAGCCTATGGGCTCTAAGCAACTCAAGCACCACTCTCAAGTGTTCCTCGTGCTCCTCCTCAGAAGGCGAATAGATAAGAATGTCGTCTACAAAAACGACTACAAAACGATCTAAGAATTCCCGGAAGATCCGGTTCATCAAGTCCATAAAGACTGCCGGTGCATTGGTGAGCCCAAATGGCATCACCAGAAACTCATAATGGCCATACCGCGTATGGAATGCCGTCTTCGGAATATCCTCCTCCCTGACCCTCAACTGGTGGTAACCCGATCTCAAGTCTATCTTAGAGAAACAACGGGAACCCTTCAACTGGTCAAACAAATCATCTATACGGGGCATAGGGTACTTATTCTTGACCGTAGCCCGATTCAACTTCCGATAATCGATACATAATCTTAAGGCACCATCTTGCTTTTTAGCAAAGAAGGCCGGTGCTCCTCATGGCGAAACACTAGGGCGAACAAAGCCCTTATCCAGCAACTCCTGGAGCTGAATCTTCAACTCACTCAACTCGGCTGGGGCAAAACGGTAAGGTGCCATAGAAATCGGTGCCGTACCGGGCACTAAATCAATGGAGAACTCTATCTCACGGTGAGGCGGTAAACCAATGAGGTCCTCGGGAAAAACATCCGAATACTCACAAATCACCCTCGGCAACACAATCTGGGTCTCATCACACTCACCACTCATAAAGCTAGCAAGTAGGCCACTAAGCTCACTCCGCCCTCGCGAATCATACCCCGGTGGCAAAACACTACCAACCCGGTCCCCCAAGAAATGGAAACACTCCCCGCTCATGGTACAACAAGTGACCCTCTGGCGGTAGCAATCAATAACTGCCCGGTGTGACGAGAGCCAGTCCATATCCAAAATAACGTCAAAACCTTTCATGGGCATAACAACAAAGGGAAACAGAAGCCTATGATCGGCGACCTCTATATCACAACCTCTACATCCGTGTTTCAAAATCAATTCACCCCCAATAGGCGATACAACACATATAGGAGATGCTAATAGTGCCAACTCCAACTCCAATATAGATGCAAATGCAGCAGACACAAAAGAATGAGATGCACCTGTATCAATCAATACACTAGCAACCGAGTTGCAAAACAGAAAGGTACCTCTCACAACAGACAGGACCGGTACCAGGTCCTACGCGCTAACAGCATACACGCGACCTGTAGGCCCCTGATCCACTTGCTCACCTCTAGGAGCAAAAGATTGTTGCACTGACTGGGATGACGAAGCTCCCGGATTAGCCCTTGAGGCCTGCACAGACTGAGCTGGCTGATAACTCTGCGTCTGCCTAGAACCAGACGCCCCTGAAGTGGCACTCAACTGTGGGCAAAACCTCTTCAGGTGCCCAGGCTGTCCACACTGATAGCAAGACAAAGGCTGGCCCCTGCCCTGACTCTGGCCCTGAGGTCTAGCTGAAGAAGAAGCAGCTCGCTGACCCCCTCCCTTCTGCGGGCACACTGAAGACTTGTGACCCAACTGGCCACATGTAAAACAAGTCAAGCCTCCCTGACTACCTCTCCCGGAGCCTGTACTCGGCACTGGAAAGGTCGATCTAGCCAAACCACCCTAAGACTGTTGAGGGTTAAAACCCTTCTGTCTCCTGCCATCACTCTGGCCATCTTGGCCCCTCTTGGAGCCTCTATGCTTCTCATCATCCTCCTCATGCATCATAAGCTCCATATGAGCTGCAGCATCTACCTGGCGTCTATACTCCCAGATAAACGACCCTCCAACCCTCAACTTGAGCCCACGCCTCAACTTCCGCTCAAACTCAAAGCAACGGCGTTCCTCGGACGCCACCAGTTCAGGTGCAAACCTGGACAGACTGGTAAAAGTAGCCTCAAACTCGGCCACGGACAAACCCTGTTGTTTAAGCAGGCAAAACTGCTCCCTCAGCTTCTCCCTAGCAGCTGAAGACAAGAATTTCTCTTGGAAGGCATTCACAAAGACCTCCCATGCACCCCCAACACAGCCCTTCTCGTACTTCCACCATTGACCCGCATCTCCCTTCAGTTGGAAGGATGCCAAGGTCACTTTTAGAGAAGCATCTCAAATGTCTTCTCTATCTGTTCCAACCACTAGTCAGCCTTAAGTGGCTCCTTTGGATCTCTAACAAATTTGTCCGGGTTAGACCGGAAAAATTCCCTCTTCAAGAAAGAAGGCCCTGCCTCTACAACCTGGTGCTCAGCTCTGAGAATACCCAAAGCTCCCGCTATCTCTCGGGCCAAGGCACCTATAGCCTGCTGACCCACTGGCTCGGCCACATTGGCCTGACCAACTCCCTCCTGCATTGCCGGAATGTCATCCGGTAAAGGCACCTCCTACCTCCTAGGCCTACCACGCCTACTACCTCGTCCTGACATCCTATTAAAGATAACAAAGACGTTAGCACATTCATAAATGTGCTGAAACTAAACACTCGCGTCCTAATGCATGGACAACTGTAATTCACTCCACGTAAGCACATAGACACATAAGCACTTACGAATTTCATTCCCGGATAATGACAGTCCCAAGGCGTTACAAGAGTTCCGGTTAGAAATAGCATTGATCAAGTGCTTTTCCAACAAGACTCACAGAAACCCAAGGATCCAATCAATATCCTAGAAATCAAATCCCATACCCAAATAGTCACATAAGCATGTTATCAATTTAAACACATAACACTACATCTAAGTCTCTAACCAAGCGAGTCAAACCCATTGTGATACTAATCACTTCCCACGTACCCAAAGTATTCAAACCCGGTACGCTCTGATACCAAGTTGTAACGCCCTCAAAAAATAATACATAAAACCCATCACGAAAAACATGAATTGATACAAGAGAAATCCACTATTTCTATTTATCAAAGCAGTTCTTACAAAAGTATTACATGTTCACAACAAAAGCAAATGCCCTACGGGCTTACAGCTTTCCAAGTTAACACTTGGTTATACACAAGAAGAGTGCTAACTCTATACAAAAGAAGCCCTTGGCTTGATATACGTGTAATACAAACAAAATAAACAAAAGAGTCTTCAACTCTCATCCTCATCATCCAAGCTATGTCCTTGGAGGTGGTATGCTACCTGTACTTGAAAATGGTGTCCCATATAGGGTGAGCCAACGCCTAGTAGAGATATGCTAAACACAGTATGAGCAATGACTAAGACATTAGCAATTGATAAATGTTCAATTCCCATAAAGCAATTTATAACCCATTTCCACTTCATGACCACTATGTTCATGTTTCGTTTCATTTTCCATTTCTTATCAACTTCACAATTTACATCGACGGCTCAGAACCTGGCCAACCACTTATATGAGACAGTGACTCATATTAAACGTTTCCCATTTTACAATAGATAAACATAATAGTTGTATCAACATCTCAACGGATAAGCATACAAGCTATATCCACTTTTCAACAGATACGCATATTAGCTATATCAACACTTCCAATGATAAACATATGAGTTGTATCAACACTTCCTTAGATAAGCATATTAGCTATATCAACACATTAACTGACAAGCATATGAGCTGTATCAGTGGAGTCCATCCCCTATCTCCTCCCAATCAACAACCGGTTTAGAGGTCCATCCCCTATCTTCCCCTAAACCGTGGAGTGCATCCCCTATCTCCTCCCACACACACAAGATATATACATACAAGTCATATACACGATCAATCAATACATAACGTTAATGTATTCTGTCAACCGTCATATTCTATGACATATCCAACTGATTAGTTCTAGTTTGCCTAATCATCATGCATTGTCTACAACAATCAAAACTACCCTCCACCGGTAGCCCAAGCAATTATTTCTAAACAGACAATAAGAGCTCCAACAGATAAAATATCAACGTTTTCAAGGTGAACGATTCATAAATCCAACTCTACCATTCTAACATATAATGAGTCAATTCCATTATTTCCCACTCAATTCCATATAACAACACTTTTCCCAAATTAATTATACCAATTAATTTATACAACAAACTAGGGTTTTCTACCCCATTTCCCAATATTGACCCAATGGTTTATCTATCAACAACCAACAACAATCTCATTATTTTGAAACCCAAATTACACATTTTAGAGTCAAAATAACAAAACCCCCTTTTTACATTTTGAAACCCTAAGTCCCAAAATCACCCCACTTCGACACTTTATGAAAACAACCAAAAATCTATGTCAAAGACGATAAGAGTGAGTAAGAATCCCTACCTCAAGAGTTGACACCCAACGAAGAAGGAGATGAAAACGAAAATGCTCCAAATCACAAGTTTCCCGGATCAAAAGATAGCCCTCGACGATCAACAACTTTTTTGTAAAGGCCAAAGGTGAGCAAACAACTCCTACTAGATCAATACCTAGAGAGAAGGCAAGGTTCTAGAGAGAGAGGCTCAACAATGGAGTTTTTGGAAAAGTAAGAGAGAGAAGAGATGTGAAAAAGTGATTTTAAAAAGTCAAAACACTGAGTCTTAAACCAGTCGCCCTGCTCGAGCGTGGAAACCCCCGCTCGAGCGTCACTCACAGACTCCCGCTCGAGCGTCAAAAATCCCGCTCGAGCGGCGGATACACACTTCCAAAACTTTACACTGAACCAGGTCCCCGCTCGAGCGTCCAACTCCCCGCTCGAGCATCACACACAAACTCGCGCTCGAGCGTCAAAACGCCCGCTCGAGCGTCCAACACTGCAGAAGAAATACTGGGAGAGTGATTATCCCGCTCGAGCGGAGAAACAACAACAAAGGCCCCGCTCGAGCGCCAAAAGCTCCGCTCGAGCGGACCGGCCAAAATCTGGGCAACTAGTTTTGGTTTCTAAGCTCAACCAACCTGTTTCAAACTTGCCCAACACAACCCAAGACTCAAATACAAGGAGTAAAGGATGTAAACAAGATTTAAACAACTGGTAACATCTACGGAACCACTGTACAACAAGGGGTAAAACCTGGGATCGCTATATTGGTGAAAGACCAAAAAACTGCGTGGATAGGCGTCGAGCCTTCCGGTTAATACCGGTAAAAATGACAATTTGGTAGTACTTGTAGAGTCTACTTGTAGACACCAGCCTAGGGATTACCAGTGTCGTATTTACTGCCCCTATTGATTAAAATTTGGAAGTTGTTTGAATGAGTTGAGATTACTAATTTATATTGTAATGGAAACTTTAAAAGAGCACGAAATGTGAATTTTCTTTACGAAAGCATGGCATTGCATGAGCATTGTATTTTATTGAGAGTATGCATAACTGTGTAACTTTGTAAGAATTCTGTACTGGGCTTTGTGCTTACCCTTATGGAATTTGGTGCAGGTAAAGATGTGGTGATCCCGCCGAATTGAGGGTGTGGATACTTTTGTGAAGAGTAGATGACTCTCCCTTTTGTTGTAATTTTGTAAAGCCAAGGGCTAACATGCATGGGTCCGAGAGACCATTTTGTGAAACCGGGCTATTGCCTTGGAAGTTGTAAAGCCCTTAAGGGCATTTTATTTGTTTTTGAGACTAGATGCTTCACATGCTATGGATTCATGTGATTTCTTTTATCATTTGAATGTATATTCGCATGTGAACTTTGTATAAACTCTCTCATTGATTATGTTAAGATGGAAGGTTTATTGCTATGGTTTGGTAAATGTACGAGCACGAAATATTCTTTCTCGTATAATCCTGTTGATCAAGTCTGCGCTCCTCTGTACGACGTCGCTTTACTGCCTGAAAACACAAACGTGAGCTAGCCGGCGGGTGTGTGTCGGATACCTCTCTGTTGCCTGAGTTAGCAAAAATAGACAAATAGACAAAAAGCTCCGTGTATTCGGGAATCAAAGTTGTGTTACCTCTCCATAGGTGATGTTGTGAGCTTTTATAGGTTCCGTATGGCACAATCCTAGTAGGACTCTTACTCCTCTATGTAGAGTCTTCCTAGGAATCACATTCCTGAAAGATAATGCTTATCCTTCAACACCCCCCTCACTGCTTAAACCAAGTGAGATGGTTTTACCATGGTCGGATTCCAATATAACCGAGGTAAGCATGGCTTATGCTAAGCCGCAGAGTAGACCGAACTAAAGCCAGTTCGGTTTCTTCTATTTACTGCTCTTACCTCGGCTTCTCCTGTACAAACCATGGTGTGTTTTGACCGAGCTAACCGCAACATGCCACGACCGGGCTAACTCTGAGTGTGGTGACCGGGCTGTCTATAACGCTCTCTTGGACCAGGATAAAAACAAGGCCTTTTGGGGACCGGGCTAACGCCAAGGCCCTTTTACTTCGCCCTTCTTACTGTGGCTCACAACGGCCCATTACCCAGCTCGGCCCAATTTATATATATAAATTACCCTCTCAGTAAATGTTATTTAATGTGGGTAGTTCATGTCGGAATATTTTCGGGGCGTCACATTTTGCGAAGTAAATTAAAAGTTGATTTTTAAATTTTTTTTTTTGGAAAAAACATATAAAAAAATGAAGAGATGATGTGGTCTACAAAAACAAAAACCAAAAAAACGGCTTTTATCCACGTTGCCAAAACAAGCCTAAAAGGGCCGACTTTTAACTATATTGCCTATTTTTTGTTTTTCAAAAACACTTTTCAAAAATTCTACTTTCTTATTTTTCGTATTTTTTTTAATTTTTATTGAATGTTTTTAATATTTTAAGCAATTTTTTTATAAAATTTTTAGACACACGTAACATAAATACACATAAAAGTATAATTTTTGTGACAGAAATCTTTTAAAAATTCACTGAATACCAAAAATACAAAAAAAAAATACGAGAATTCAGTAAAAAATAGATGACTATTATTGAAATTATATTTATCGTAGATATCGATATCTAATCATCTTGGTTTTTTGCATAAATATTTTACTCAATGATTTCTAAAAAGTGAACGAATCGGATCACCGAAATTGGTCAAAAATGGGTCTACCAAGCTGTGGCAGAGCTAGAAAAATTGTTCAGAGGGGCACTTATTAATTACAATTTTGATTTTGACTTGATTTGATTTTATAATCAATAACAATAAGTAATAATTTTTTAAATTAATATTAAGCTCAAAATTTTAATATAAATTTTTATTTATTTATTTATTTATTTTTACAATTGACCATGTGGAAGATCATAGTTGAAAATATGATGTTTACTTATAACTAGTATATTATAAACAATTGTATGTCTTATGATAAATTATATAATAATATATAAATAATAGTACTACCATATCATCTATATATTGTATCATTAATTAATAGTAAAATAATATATGGAGAGTTAATCTCACTTGTCACATATAATACCAATTCAATAATTTCACATTTTTGTAGTGGGTTAACTTTCATTATTACACTGAATTTTTTTTAACAAAATGTTAATACATATAATGTGGCTTTTATTTTTTTAATTTTTTTTAATCAAAACAACCATCATTAATTTTGTAATTTGAAAAATGCCATTAAAAATTCATTTATAAATGTTATTTCTATATAAATTTTCTATTTGTTAATTATTTTCCTTTGGTTATATACAAACAAAAACAAAAACAAAAAATAAAAATTGAAGAGGGGCACATGCCCCCGGTTACTTCATAAATCTGTCATTGTTATAAAATTCAAACACTCTCTCAAGTTGAGATGATAATTTGAGAGAATCCAAACTCAACTAGAAATTATCTACTATGTAGCAACACAATTGATACCATAGTTTGTGTGTTTCAATACTTTCATGTAAATCTATCAAAGTTGTTAGAAATGGTTGGGAAAAATTCTAGGTAAAAACAAAAAATTTTCCTAACTTTGGTCTATTATTTAGGTGGGACCCGTACACCACATTTGGCGGGTCTAAGTGGTAACGCGTTCTATGCCGTATTGTGATTCACGTGGTATATTTGGTTGCTCAAAACGATTATCGGGTGAATGGGAAATTGAAGCCAAAGTGTGCTCCATGGAAATGGAGTTTTTGGTGGAAATTTTTTAAGGTTTGGAAATTGGCTTGTCCCACATTGGTTTTGTGGGAAGTTTTGAATGGGTTTATATAGCTTGGAATTATAATTTGGGGAGGGCCCCAAGGGGCACCCCAAGTTTGTAGAAGTGGGAGGTTATGGACAACATGGGCTAGACCCTTTGGACCCAAAAATCACCGCGGGCTGGGCACGGGTGCGTCGTGTGAGGTTGGGCTTGTTCAGCCCAATACTAATCTTTTTGGGCCAAAAACATTTGAATATAATTTTATTCTTGGTAAATAAAATCTATTTGAATTCAAATTATTTTGCACCTCTTCAAATTATATGCAGATTAATTCAAAACTATCCAGGTTTTCAGTACATTATTTATCTTTCTGAAATAAATTCAAATCTGTGCAACAGATTCGGTTTTTGTTCAAAATTCAAACCGAACAGATTGAACCTGTTCAAACAGTGCCGAATACGTATTGTATCTATTCAAAATAGATTGCTACCTATTGAATTCAAATAGAAAAGCCACCAATCCATCTATAAATAAGCAACCCTCATTTGATGTTTTCATTCATTATTTTCTTGCCAAATAATTCTGCTGTTATTCTCTTCATATTGCCGCATTAGTTTTTCTGTGAGAAAGAGTATATACACTTAGTGTGTTCGTTGTACGAATAAATTGTAGTACTGTATTTATTCGTTGATTGATCATTTTATCCTGAAAGATAGACATCCGTATTCTGAAAGCACCATGGAGAGGATGAATCTGTCTTAAGGACACAGTGTCGAACACTGGACTTGATCAGAATATTATTCAAGAAATTAATAAAGTAAGTTGGTTATTTATTTTCTGTTTTATTTAATTATTTAAATCAGATTCTGATTTTGTTTTTGTAACAAAATAAAAATATGTTTTTATTTATTTTATTTTATTTTCCTGGTTTGATTTTTGTAATCAAACAAATTCTCTCATTTCTTTTATTTCTTATTTATTTTGTTTGATGTTAAGTACACAATAGAATTTAATTTTCAAATACAGTGAAGATTGTCCAACAATGTTAAGACAGATTATTTTTTGTATGTTTATTGTATTTAATTTTCTGTGTTTTCACAAAGTAATATTCTGGTTGGAAAATACAAATAGTACTTATAACTATTTGACAGATAGTAATAATATACTGTCTATTTTCTTTGACAACTAGTAGTAATATACTGGTGTCATTAACAATTGCAGAATATTATTTGGTGTTACAGAAAATTATTGTGGTATTTTATTTTTCTAGTTTTAGTAACAAGAAAAATAAAATTATTTTGTGTTATAATTTATTTTCTGGTTTTAGTAACTAGAAGATTAATTTGTGGTTTGTTTTTTCTGATTTTTGTAATCAGATATTATGGCTACTGCAACTGGAAGTGGTACTCCAATTGTTACACCAACATTGGTCTCTATCCAGAACCATGTTCAAGTACTAATAAATCATGGAGAAAAACCAGAAAAATCTAACGGTACTGAGTTTAAGAGATGGCAGCAGAAGATGCTGTTTTATCTTACAACTCTAAATTTTGCTCATTTTCTCCACGAAGAGGCTCCAGCACTTAAAGAGGGTGAAAGTGATCGGCAAGTTGTTGCCGCTATAGATGCTTGGAAACATTCAGATTTCTTATGCAGAAACTATATCCTTAATGGCCTTGACAACATGCTGTATAATGTTTATAGCCCTCTGAAGTTAGCAAAAGAATTATGGGATTCTTTGGAGAAGAAATACAAGACAGAGGATGCCAGCACGAAGAAATTTGTTGTCGGTAAATTTCTGGACTTTGTTATGGTAGACTCCCAAACGGTAATTTCTCAAGTTCAAAATTTTCAAATAATTTTGCATGATATTGATTCAGAAGGTATGTCTCTTAGCGAGTCTTTCCAAGTCGCTGCTCTAGTGGAAAAGTTACCACCGGCTTGGAAAGATCTCAAAAATTATTTAAAACATAAATGCAAGGAGATGACCATGGATGAATTCATTGTAAGATTGAGAATTGAGGAAGATAACCGAAAGGCTGAAAAAAGGAATGGGAAAAATCCCATTGAGTCCAAGGCTAATGTGGTTGAACAAGTTCACAAACCATATAACAAAAAGAGGAAGTTTACTAGAGATGGTCCTACACAAGGCGACAACAATGGCAACAAAAAGTTCAAAGAAAAATGCTATAACTGTGGCAAGACTGGACATCGAGCTTCTGACAGTCGCCGCCCTAAGAAGGATCACAGAAGTACAAGCAAGAAGACTACCAATTAGGCTGAAAATCCTAAGTGATTCGTGATTAGATCAAGATTAAAATATTCCAAATCCCAATTATTCAAAACACGCAATCTAAATCATCAAGCACTTATGAAAGTGATTTAGATTGTTGTTTTTTGGAATAAACAATAAATCGACACAAATGATTTTAACGTGGAAAAACCACAATTGAAGAACCTTCAATTGTAATCAAAAACCACGGGCAAAATGGCACTAATCAATCCACTATTGAAGAAAGAAAGATTACAAAGATAACACACAAATTACCCAACTCAGTCAATTTGTCTTCAAACCTTTTGTAACTCTTTCACCAAGCCTTCGTCTCGGAACTGATCAACCTGAAGTTGAATCCACAACTTCACTTGTCAAATCAACGACTATGTACAGAATCAAACGCCTTTGAAACTCTACGTTTGAATCTTCAGAATCCACCGAAGATTAACACTCTTGTATGTATTCGATCAACCTCCTTGATATGTGCTTCTCAATTCATGAGTGTAATACTCATTCAATTTTCTCAAGGAAAACTCACAAACATCTCTAGAAGAAAACCTCAAACAAAACCCTAAAAAACCTTAAACAAGATCTAGGAGAAGTAATCCTAAAATTGACCCAACACGCGAATATATAGAATCTGAGATCGCGTGGTCCGCTCGAGCGTGGGAATTCCCGCTCGAGCGGAGACTGCATATTCCGTGATTCATACAAGGTTCACGCTCGAGCGGAAGTTTCCACGCTCGAGTGTAGAATCACAACATCCAGTATTTTTGCAGGCGTGGCAGAGATACTGTGAGAGTGCAAACCCCGCTCGAGCGTCACTTTCCCCGCTCGAGCGGGAAGACCAAAACTGGAAAACTGAAACAAAGCAACTTGAGTACAAACTTAGGTTTTTTCCATGGAATTTGATAACAAAGGGTCCTTTTGAGCACTCTTTGGAAAGGTGAAGACTGGTGCTCATGGGAGTGCGTGCATGTTTGGCAGACTTAAGACCAAACTTTGACACAAGATTTTTGGCATACTTAGACTGAGAAACAAACATACCTGAAGGAGACTGTTTAATTTGAAGACCCAAAAATAAGACAACTCTCCCATCATGCTCATCTCAAACTCATGTGTCATGCAATCCGAAAAATATTTCACAAGATGATCAGCAGTGGATCCAAACACAATATCATCAACATAAATCTGAGCAACAAGAATATAAGACTTAGTATGTTTCACAAATAAGGTCTTATCCACACTACCCCTTTGAAAGTCATTATCAAGAAGAAATGTAGTAAGTCTATCATACTAAGCCCGAGGAGCTTGTTTCAATCCATACAAAGCCTTGTCTAACTTGTAAACATGATTTGGACATTTAGGGTCCTCAAACCCTTTTGGTTGCTCAACATATGCCTCTTCTTTCAAGTACCCATTCAGAAAGGCACTTTTCACATCCATTTGAAACAATTTGAAACCAAGATAACAAGCAACGCCAAGTAAAATACGAATAGATTCGAGACGTGCAACTGGGGCAAACGTCTCATCATAGTCAACACCCTCTACTTGTGTGTAGCCTTGAGCAACCAACCTGGCTTTATTCCTAACCACAATACCATTCTCATCAGATTTATTTCTAAAGATCCACTTGGTACCTATCATATTCATGTCTCTAGATCTGGGAACTAGAATCCAAACATTGTTACGTTCAAATTGTCCTAATTCTTCATGCATAGCATTGACCCAACTATCATCTAGCAAGGCCTCTTTGAAATTCTTAGGTTCAATTAATGAAACATAACACATATGTGATACCTTATCCCGAATCTGTCTTTGGGTTCTCATTCGATCCGATACACTTCCAATCACCTGTTGAGCTGGATGATTCAGTTTCACCCTTGCTGATGGTTTGAACTCAGGACTTGCGGTGACAAAAGCATCAGGAGTGATGTTTCTTTGTGCACTCTTTGGACTTTGACGTACGTATAAGGATGGTGCCGTCTCAATTTCTTGTGCTTGGACCTCAACTTCTCTTTGACTTTGTGGTTCAGTATCCAAGATTGGAGACTCAACATTGTCATCCTCATTTGTTGCTGGAGTAGGGGAACCTGTGTCATCTATAACCACATTGATAGATTCCATTAAAGAAGAAGTTCGCAGGTTATAGACTCGAAAAGCCCTACTAGTGGTTGAATACCCTAGAAAAATACCTTCATCACTTCGAGAGTCAAATTTGCCCAAAGGCTCTCTATCTTTGAAAATGTAACACTTACTTCCAAAAGTTTTGAAGTATTTTACATTAAGTTTCAATCCCTTCCACAATTCATATGGAGTTTGTAAAGTGTCGGGCCTTAAATACACGCGATTTATGACATAAACAGCAGTATTTAGGGCTTCAGCCCCAAACTTTGGAGGAAGTTTCTTACTGAGGAGCATGACCCTAGCCATTTCTTGAACAACTCTGTTCTTCCTCTCAACCACTCCATTTTGTTGTGGAGTAATAGGTGCATAAAATTCATGCTTAATTCCATGCATATCACGAAAATCCGAAAATGAACTGTTTTCAAAGTCACGACCATGATCAATTCGGATTCTTATGATACGCCCAATGGAAACACCCTGTTCATTTTGGATTTTAAGGACTAAGGACTAGAAAGCATCAAACGTATCAGATTTTTCCCTTAAAAAATTTACCCACAAAAATCGAGTAAAATCATCAACAGTTAAAAAAATATATCTTTTACCTCCAATGCTTTTAGTGCGAGTAGGACCCATTAAATCCATGTGAACCAATTCAAGAGGACGTTTGGTTGTGAAGCTGTTCACCTTTTTATGAGGGGCACGGGTTTGCTTTCCAAGTTGACAAGGTCCACACACATGGTTCAGATTCTTACCCAGTTTAGGTACTCCTCTCACAAGCTCTTTGTTGGCTATCTTAGTTAGGTCTTTGAAATTCATGTGACCTAATCTTTGATGCCACAAATCAATGTTACTTATGATGGCAGAGTGACAAGTGAGATCATTAGTAATAACAATCCCATAGCGGTTATCAGATGTGCGAACCCCATGCAAGACAGTGTTTCCCTTTTTATCCAAAATTTCACATTTATTTTTTGAAAACAATACTTCATGGTGGGAATCACACATTTGACTAATGCTCAAAAGATTTTCTTTAAGACCATCAACAAGCAGAACATTTTCGAGCTTGGGAAGACCGGCAACACTTATAAAGCCCTTACCAATGACTCTAGAAGTGCCGCCATCTCCAAAGGTAACAATTCCTCCTTCATATTTTTCAAGGGAGGTGAAGTAGGATTTGTTACAGGACATGTGACGAGAGCACCCACTATCAAGATACCACATGTGCGAATCACGTGCTTTTAGGGCAGTGTGAACAACTAAACAAGTCAAATCATCTTTTCTCACCCAAATTTTTTTGGTCTTGGTAAATGTCTTGGCGTTGTGAACACCCTCATGAATCTTGGTATTCCGCCAGGACATGTATGGTTGTCTCCTAACCCAAAAAGTATTCGAATTTCTACCCTTTTGAGACACCTTACCGAACAATTCATAGCAATAAGGACGAATGTGGCCATACCTACCACAGTGATGACAAATAAAAACAGGTTTTACCTCCCTTTTGTTGATCTTACCCCCTTTAGGTAGATGAAGAGAGGGATCACCCTGGTCTACCTTCAGCTTTCCCTTTGCTTGAGTCTTCAGGTCATGTGAAGTAGAGGCCTGTCCCTTGTGAGCTGTCACACCATAGCCTAGCCCACTTTTGTCACAACCCATTTGTTGAGACCCGAGGATGTCTTCTAAAGATTTGGAACCTTTGTTCCACATGGTAATAGTGGCTTTAGCAATACGGAGTTCTTCATCTTTCTGACAGACTATCTCTTCCAATGTAGTTTGTGACATCTCAAGGCTTTCAAGCTTCTCTTCATATGTGGAATACACTTTCAGAAGTTCATTCATTTTAGTTTCACAGGACAGAAGTTTTCCACATAGGTCTTGCCTGTTGTAACAAGCCCGCGAGGTACCTCGCTACAGTTCGGACTCGATTTTGTTGCGGTTCTAAATCTTGAACCAAAGAGTCCAAATCCGGCGAATCGTTTTGAGAAAAACTGATTTTTTGAAAGAAGTGCCAAACATGGACTGCTTTGCCAGATAACAGAGTCGCCACCTAAATATTTTTTTTAAATGGGAAATTTAGGAAACCCTAACTCAGTGCCAAAGGCCACGTGTCCGTCATCACCAAAGTTGGCTCGGGAACTCGGGTACGATTGGGGAAGGTCACATCGTGAGCACCCCCGCTCGCCCGGTCAAAGACCGGCCTCTACTAACCATGATATCTGTTTTTGAAAACTTTGTGCATTCTTATTCCGGTTATTAGCCTAGATTACTATGTGATGCTCGCAGCAAACAAGTATAGACTGGGCCGCCTGAATTGGAACAAAACATTTGAAAATGGTTTGATGGTGCTACCCGCAGGTAGGCTAAAAACGCGGATTTGCCACCCTCAGGTGGGCTTAGAAAACATGATTGATGAATTGTCCCAATTCAGATAACTCAACCTCCACCCACAGGCATTCAAGGCAGTTATATCACATAAGCACATAGCCTCATGGTAAGCATGCTATCATGGCAACACTCACACGCATGCAAGGATGCTAAAGCATAAAACTTACCGAGTACTCCGAGCCAAAACAGAAGCTACATTAGAAATCATGCATGGATCCTAAGTATACAGAATGCCTAATGCAACACATGCAAAATGCAACTATAGCAGGCTCGGCTATTCTAAACATGGCATATGAAATGCTACAACTATCATGTATTCAATTTTGGAATTGAAATACGAATGCAGTTTGTATGATGCGCCGAGCCCGGTGCGTGCAAAACAGATGAATGATGCAAACATGCTGTCATACCGTTATGCTAATTGAAATATGCCCTATATCTAACCATCGTAAGCAGGTAAATAAAAGGGAGAAAGAAATGGGGGTTGGAAGACATACACACACACACGCACACTTATTACATTTGTGCCCTCGCGCAGAGGGTCCGAATAAATAATAATACAGTCCGAAATAAACAGTCCGAATAAATGTACAATTTCTATTTAATTGACAAATTAAATGAGAAAAACTGGCATGCAAGCCAGGGACCGCCTTGCTTCTGATGAATGATGTATGCCGGGCTGCTCTGGCGCGGAAATCCACTGGGATGCCCCAATTAGCCTCTGTTTGCACTTTTCTCGAAATGCGTGCCAGACTCCGAAAATCTGCTGATCCTTAATTTTGCTGCAACAGAGAGCAGGAAAAGGGCATAGCAATGTATTTCACAAATATATGCATGCCTCGATTCTCGTGCCACCAATCACGCATACCGATGCATGATGGCCGAGGAATCGGATTGCACAACTCACTGTAGAATGAATGCATGAATGCTACAATGAAAACCTAACTCCATCATGGGTTATCCGGAGCGTCGGTGACTGGGGAATTGAGACCCGTTCCGTCACTCGGAGTACGAAACGTGCCTCGTTTCCCGTGTCCGGGCTAACTCCTATCCCGAACATGATGCAATATGCATGATATGCATGAAATACAACTAATATACAGTTCTAATATGCACAATGCTATGAGAATGGGGTGCCTCGAAATGCGCGCACACGGGCACGCATACCGAGAAAATGATGTGAAATGCAAATCGGATAGAATCGAAGTGCCTCGAAATGTGTGCCCACCGGCACGCACACCGAGGCGATGATGAAATGAGAAAATCGGATAAAACCAAAGTGCCTCAAAATGTGTGCCCACAGGCACGCACACCAAGGCGATGACAAAATGTGGAAATCGGATAAAACCGAAGTGCCTCGAAGTGTGTGCCCACAGGCACGCACACCGAGGCGATGACAAAATGAGAAAATCGGATAAAACCGAAGTGCCTCGAAATGTGTGCCCACAGGCACGCACACCGAGGCGATGACAAAATGTGGAAATCGGATAAAACCGAAGTGCCTCGAAGTGTGTGCCCACAGGCACGCACACCGAGGCGATGACAAAATGAGAAAATCGGATAAAACCGAAGTGCCTCGAAATGTGTGCCCACAGGCACGCACACCGAGGCGATGACATACAGGCATGAAAAATGTAGATTGGGCTTACACTAACATGAGAGGGCCTCAGCCACACTCACATCAGATGCCGGTGACGAAAACGGAGCGCCTCGAAGTGCGCGCCCACGGGCGCGCAAACCGAGGCAAGGCGGAATGACATGGGAAATGATATGCAAGCATGGCAATGGAATTTCAGCACTCACAAATGATGTAAAACAGCCCCGAAATGATACGGAATAACAACCGAAGCATGCAATCATCCCGAAAATGTGAAATTAAGCCCCGAAATGGCCTACGGCCATGCTAAACATGCAAAATATGATCATGGAAGCAATAACAGTAGCAAGGCAGTCCCAAATATGGCATTTTTTCAGTAATAAACATGGCCAAAATGCAAGCATAGATATGACAATAATAGCTCGCAAGATTAATGGTCAAAAGAGCATTATAAAGGGGGATGGTATATAGAAAATGAAAATGGACAAACTTTCTTCTACAACATTAAAGAGGACCTAAAAATAAGCATATATGCAGAAGATGGCAGCCTCTAAATCATAAGACAAACATGCCAGAAATGGAAGGCAAAATGGAGCCGCAAAAGGGTATAACACAAGACATGCAATCTATACATCAAATGACCAAACCTTCTTCATGAAACATGTAAAGGGGGTCAAAATAAGACCAAAACCAGTAGGGGTCGAAGTCCCAAAAACAAACACAAATAGGTCAAAAAATGGATACAAAATATGGCATACTTGATGAAATTGAAGGAACTAGTATATACAATGGCCAAATGAAGTTGAGCTCCTCTACAATGTTGTAGAGGGGCGCAAAATAAGCAAGAAAGCAGTAGGGGTCTGAGCCCCAAAAACCAACACAAATAGGTTAATTTTAGCATGCAAAAATGTGATGATCTTGATGAATATTGAAGGAACTAGTATATACAAATGCCAAATGAAGTTGAGCCCTTCTACAATGTTGTAGAGGGGCTCAAAATGAGCACAAAAGCAGTAGGGGTCGGAGCCCCAATTCTCAACCAATTAGAGTATAAAAAAAGATCAAGAAAAAGCCCCAAAAGTTGGTTTTGAATACTTACCCTTGAAGACTTGTCTTTCCTTGCTTCTTGGCTTGGATTTGTGGCTTCTCAACTCTGAAATTCACTTCCTAGCTGCTGGAATCAAAGTTGGAATGGTGAGGCTAGGTGTTGGTGAAGAAATCAAGCAAGACTTGAAGCTTTTTTGAAGGTTTTGGTATGGAGATTAGGGTTTTTGCTTAAGTGTTCTTGAAGGCAAATCTTCTAACCTAGGCAAAGGAGCCCTTGGTTCCTTTAAATAGGCAAAACAAGGTGTAAAAGGGGAGGGCAAAGCATCCAAGCTTTCCCTCCCAAAATATCCGGACAGCTGTGCTGAGCTGGAAAGCAGAAAGCTGGCCGGCCAGGTAGATTTCTGGGAGGTGGCCGGCCGGCCACCCCACCTGGTCGGCCAGCCACTCAGCCTAGCCGACCGGCCACCCCAAGAAAATGAACAGAAGATTTTCTGGCCGACCAGTATGCCAAAGTGTCCTCCCAAGTGTGTAGATCAATGCCCCAAGGTCGGAATCTGGCAACTCTGAAGCAGAGTCACAACATAGAGCTTGAAGAAGAGGCTCAAAAATGAACTGTATAATTTCTGGCCGACCACCTTCTTTTTGTGTCCTCCAAGATGTGTAGAACAAGGATCCAAGGTTGAAATTTGGCAACACTGAAGCAGGAGCCACAACATTGCATCTGAAGGAGAGGTCCAAAATGAAACCAGGAATTTCTGGCTGACCGTAGTTTTTAGGGTCCTCCCATGTCCCCTGATCACAGATATGTAGCTTTGGTCGGAAGAAAATGGGCCTAGGGTGTTCAACATTGGCCCGGAAGTGAGCAAAACGGGCGCCGGAGGAGCGAAACTGGTTATCTGGGATAATTGCTGGCCTCCTACCCTCCAGTGATCTTCCCAATGTTGAAACAGAGGTACCTGCCAAATTTGAACAAAAACTAATGAGAAATGAACGCTCGGGGCCAAAACCGAGCCATTCGGGATCCCGAAAATGGGCTGCGGGTGCCGGAAGTGGTGTTCGGCAGCGAAATGGGTATCTGCAACTCCAGTGTCCCTCGGAATGACAAAACAGAGGTTCCTGCCAAAAATCAGAGAAAACCGATACAAAATGAATGCTCGGGGCCCAAACCGCGCAATTCGGGGTCCCGAAAACCGGCTATGAGCACCGAAGGTGGCGTACGGCCACGAAGTGGGCATCAGGGGCCCCAGGGTTCCTCAATATGATAAAACAGAGGTACTAGCCAAGAACCGGAGATAGCTGATGCAAAATGAATGCTCGGGACCAAAATCGCGCGATTCAAGGTCCCGAAAACTGGCTACAGGCACCGGAAGTGGCATAAGGCCACGAAGTGGGCATCAGAGGCCCCAGGGTTCCTCGGAACTATAAAACAGTGGTGCAAGCCAAAAACCGGAGAACTCGGAGATGGTTGGGCGGTCCCGAGCCGAGGCACACGGCCTGACGGCCGAAAACCGGGAACCGGGCTCCGAAATGGGAAAAATGGCCTACGGCCACGAAAAGTAGCGCACGGCCACCGAGAGATGGTCTACAGGACCACTCCCTTCCCTCAGGAAAGAAAACAGAGAAAACCGAGTCTGGTTCACAAACCGAGACAAGGCACAGAAAAGGATTCGGAAGTTCGGAGGCGGGGCGCACGGCCGCGACTCTGAGACTTCTGAATGAGCACAGTATGCAACATCACCGAGCGCTCAATCGGTGGCGTCTGAGCCTTAAGGTCGGTGAAAAATGGGGTGTCTACAGTAACAAGCCCGCGAGGTACCTCGCTACAGTTCGGACTCGATTTTGTTGCGGTTCTAAATCTTGAACCAAAGAGTCCAAATCCGGCGAATCGTTTTGAGAAAAACTGATTTTTTGAAAGAAGTGCCAAACATGGACTGCTTTGCCAGATAACAGAGTCGCCACCTAAATATTTTTTTAAATGGGAAATTTAGGAAACCCTAACTCAGTGCCAAAGGCCACGTGTCCGTCATCACCAAAGTTGGCTCGGGAACTCGGGTACGATTGGGGAAGGTCACATCGTGAGCACCCCCGCTCGCCCGGTCAAAGACCGGCCTCTACTAACCATGATATCTGTTTTTGAAAACTTTGTGCATTCTTATTCCGGTTATTAGCCTAGATTACTATGTGATGCTCGCAGCAAACAAGTATAGACTGGGCCGCCTGAATTGGAACAAAACATTTGAAAATGGTTTGATGGTGCTACCCGCAGGTAGGCTAAAAACGCGGATTTGCCACCCTCAGGTGGGCTTAGAAAACATGATTGATGAATTGTCCCAATTCAGATAACTCAACCTCCACCCACAGGCATTCAAGGCAGTTATATCACATAAGCACATAGCCTCATGGTAAGCATGCTATCATGGCAACACTCACACGCATGCAAGGATGCTAAAGCATAAAACTTACCGAGTACTCCGAGCCAAAACAGAAGCTACATTAGAAATCATGCATGGATCCTAAGTATACAGAATGCCTAATGCAACACATGCAAAATGCAACTATAGCAGGCTCGGCTATTCTAAACATGGCATATGAAATGCTACAACTATCATGTATTCAATTTGGAATTGAAATACGAATGCAGTTTGTATGATGCGCCGAGCCCGGTGCGTGCAAAACAGATGAATGATGCAAACATGCTGTCATACCGTTATGCTAATTGAAATATGCCCTATATCTAACCATCGTAAGCAGGTAAATAAAAGGGAGAAAGAAATGGGGGTTGGAAGACATACACACACACACGCACACTTATTACATTTGTGCCCTCGCGCAGAGGGTCCGAATAAATAATAATACAGTCCGAAATAAACAGTCCGAATAAATGTACAATTTCTATTTAATTGACAAATTAAATGAGAAAAACTGGCATGCAAGCCAGGGACCGCCTTGCTTCTGATGAATGATGTATGCCGGGCTACTCTGGCGCGGAAATCCACTGGGATGCCCCAATTAGCCTCTGTTTGCACTTTTCTCGAAATGCGTGCCAGACTCCGAAAATCTGCTGATCCTTAATTTTGCTGCAACAGAGAGCAGGAAAAGGGCATAGCAATGTATTTCACAAATATATGCATGCCTCGATTCTCGTGCCACCAATCACGCATACCGATGCATGATGGCCGAGGAATCGGATTGCACAACTCACTGTAGAATGAATGCATGAATGCTACAATGAAAACCTAACTCCATCATGGGTTATCCGGAGCGTCGGTGACTGGGGAATTGAGACCCGTTCCGTCACTCGGAGTACGAAACGTGCCTCGTTTCCCGTGTCCGGGCTAACTCCTATCCCGAACATGATGCAATATGCATGATATGCATGAAATGCAACTAATATACAGTTCTAATATGCACAATGCTATGAGAATGGGGTGCCTCGAAATGCGCGCACACGGGCACGCATACCGAGAAAATGATGTGAAATGCAAATCGGATAGAATCGAAGTGCCTCGAAATGTGTGCCCACCGGCACGCACACCGAGGCGATGATGAAATGAGAAAATCGGATAAAACCAAAGTGCCTCAAAATGTGTGCCCACAGGCACGCACACCAAGGCGATGACAAAATGTGGAAATCGGATAAAACCGAAGTGCCTCGAAGTGTGTGCCCACAGGCACGCACACCGAGGCGATGACAAAATGAGAAAATCGGATAAAACCGAAGTGCCTCGAAATGTGTGCCCACAGGCACGCACACCGAGGCGATGACAAAATGTGGAAATCGGATAAAACCGAAGTGCCTCGAAGTGTGTGCCCACAGGCACGCACACCGAGGCGATGACAAAATGAGAAAATCGGATAAAACCGAAGTGCCTCGAAATGTGTGCCCACAGGCACGCACACCGAGGCGATGACATACAAGCATGAAAAATGTAGATTGGGCTTACACTAACATGAGAGGGCCTCAGCCACACTCACATCAGATGCCGGTGACGAAAACGGAGCGCCTCGAAGTGCGCGCCCACGGGCGCGCAAACCGAGGCAAGGCGGAATGACATGGGAAATGATATGCAAGCATGGCAATGGAATTTCAGCACTCACAAATGATGTAAAACAGCCCCGAAATGATACGGAATAACAACCGAAGCATGCAATCATCCCGAAAATGTGAAATTAAGCCCCGAAATGGCCTACGGCCATGCTAAACATGCAAAATATGATCATGGAAGCAATAACAGTAGCAAGGAAGTCCCAAATATGGCATTTTTTCAGTAATAAACATGGCCAAAATGCAAGCATAGATATGACAATAATAGCTCGCAAGATTAATGGTCAAAAGAGCATTATAAAGGGGGATGGTATATAGAAAATGAAAATGGACAAACTTTCTTCTACAACATTAAAGAGGACCTAAAAATAAGCATATATGCAGAAGATGGCAGCCTCTAAATCATAAGACAAACATGCCAGAAATGGAAGGCAAAATGGAGCCGCAAAAGGGTATAACACAAGACATGCAATCTATACATCAAATGACCAAACCTTCTTCATGAAACATGTAAAGGGGGTCAAAATAAGACCAAAACCAGTAGGGGTCGAAGTCCCAAAAACAAACACAAATAGGTCAAAAAATGGATACAAAATATGGCATACTTGATGAAATTGAAGGAACTAGTATATACAATGGCCAAATGAAGTTTAGCTCCTCTACAATGTTGTAGAGGGGCGCAAAATAAGCAAGAAAGAAGTAGGGGTCGGAGCCCCAAAAACCAACACAAATAGGTTAATTTTAGCATGCAAAAATGTGATGATCTTGATGAATATTGAAGGAACTAGTATATACAAATGCCAAATGAAGTTGAGCCCTTCTACAATGTTGTAGAGGGGCTCAAAATGAGCACAAAAGCAGTATGGGTCGGAGCCCCAATTCTCAACCAATTAGAGTATAAAAAAAGATCAAGAAAAAGCCCCAAAAGTTGGTTTTGAATACTTACCCTTGAAGACTTGTCTTTCCTTGCTTCTTGGCTTGGATTTGTGGCTTCTCAAGCTCTGAAATTCACTTCCTAGCTGCTGGAATCAAAGTTGGAATGGTGAGGCTAGGTGTTGGTGAAGAAATCAAGCAAGACTTGAAGCTTTTTTGAAGGTTTTGGTTATGGAGATTAGGGTTTTTGCTTAAGTGTTCTTGAAGGCAAATCTTCTAACCTAGGCAAAGGAGCCCTTGGTTCCTTTAAATAGGCAAAACAAGGTGTAAAAGGGGAGGGCAAAGCATCCAAGCTTTCCCTCCCAAAATATCCGGACAGCTGTGCTGAGCTGGAAAGCAGAAAGCTGGCCGGCCAGGTAGATTTCTGGGAGGTGGCCGGCCGGCCACCCCACCTGGTCGGCCAGCCACTCAGCCTAGCCGACCGGCCACCCCAAGAAAATGAAAAGAAGATTTTCTGGCCGACCAGTATGCCAAAGTGTCCTCCCAAGTGTGTAGATCAATGCCCCAAGGTCGGAATCTGGCAACTCTGAAGCAGGAGCCACAACATAGAGCTTGAAGAAGAGGCTCAAAAATGAACTGTATAATTTCTGGCCGACCACCTTCTTTTTGTGTCCTCCAAGATGTGTAGAACAAGGATCCAAGGTTGAAATTTGGCAACACTGAAGCAGGAGCCACAACATTGCATCTGAAGGAGAGGTCCAAAATGAAACCTGGAATTTCTGGCTGACCGGTAGTTTTTAGGGTCCTCCCATGTCCCCTGATCACAGATATGTAGCTTTGGTCGGAAGAAAATGGGCCTAGGGTGTTCAACATTGGCCCGGAAGTGAGCAAAACGGGCGCCGGAGGAGCGAAACTGGTTATCTGGGATAATTGCTGGCCTCCTACCCTCCAGTGATCTTCCCAATGTTGAAACAGAGGTACCTGCCAAATTTGAACAAAAACTAATGAGAAATGAACGCTTGGGGCCAAAACCGAGCCATTCGGGATCCCGAAAATGGGCTGCGGGTGCCGGAAGTGGTGTTCGGCAGCGAAATGGGTATCTGCAACTCCAGTGTCCCTCGGAATGACAAAACAGAGGTTCCTGCCAAAAATCAAAGAAAACCGATACAAAATGAATGCTCGGGGCCCAAACCGCGCAATTCGGGGTCTCGAAAACCGGCTATGAGCACCGAAGGTGGCGTACGGCCACGAAGTGGGCATCAGGGGCCCCAGGGTTCCTCAATATGATAAAACAGAGGTACTAGCCAAGAACCGGAGATAGCTGATGCAAAAAGAATGCTCGGGACCAAAATCGCGCGATTCAAGGTCCCGAAAACTGGCTACAGGCACCGGAAGTGGCATAAGGCCACGAAGTGGGCATCAGAGGCCCCAGGGTTCCTCGGAACTATAAAACAGTGGTGCAAGCCAAAAACCGGAGAACTCGGAGATGGTTGGGCGGTCCCGAGCCGAGGCACACG
The DNA here is from genome assembly GCA_030407325.1 of Camellia japonica. Classification (NCBI taxonomy): domain Eukaryota; kingdom Viridiplantae; phylum Streptophyta; class Magnoliopsida; order Ericales; family Theaceae; genus Camellia; species Camellia japonica. Next base: position 17,521,522 of record JAPPVO010000007.1, on the reverse strand, counting down.
GCCTGACGGCCGAAAACCGGGAACCGGGCCCCGAAATGGGAAAAATGGCCTACGGCCACGAAAAGTAGCGCACGGCCACCGAGAGATGGTCTACGGGACCACTCCCTTCCCTCAGGAAAGAAAACAGAGAAAGCCGAGTCTGGTTCGCAAACCGAGACAAGGCACAGAAGAGGATTCGGAAGTTCGGAGGCGGGGCGCACGGCCGCGACTCTGAGACTTCTGAATGAGCACAGTATGCAACATCACCGAGCGCTCAATCGGTGGCGTCTGAGCCTTAAGGTCGGTCAAAAATGGGGTGTCTACACCTGTCACTTGAGATCTTGATGACATTCTGCTTTGCTGCTACAAGTTCTCCTTTTAGCTTGACATTCTCACTTTCACATGCTTTGAGCTTGAAAGAGAGTTTGTCATTGGTTTTGGACAAATTCAGAGATTCCTCGTAAAGCTTTTCATAAGCTTGTTGTAGTTCATCACCATTAATCTCATCATTGTCTTCAGATGTTTCATCATCCTCTTTTTGCTCTTCACTCTCTTTGACCTCATCCAATCTAGCAACTAAGGCAGGAAAATTGCTGGATGGTGGTGAAGGTGAATCTCCTCTTTCATGAAATTGGCTCAGAATTTCCTATGCATCTTTAGCCTTTGTATAGTGAGCAATCTGTTGCTGTTCTTCATCAGAAATTGCTCCACGAATAGTAATCAGGGCTCTCTGATTGCTCGGATTGTCAGCACTTTCTGTATCTTCTTCAATGGCTTGCCAGCCTTCTGGGTCAAAGGCTCTTAGAAAAGCCCTCATTCTAATCTTCCAATACAGGTAGTTACTCCCATCAAAGGTGGGAGCATGATGTAGGTTCTGACCACGAGCTAATTCGGCTGGCTTTGGAAAAGGTTGAGTGAAAGTGGACCAAAATGCCATGAAAGCACTATCCCCGTCTTCTCTGGATTCAGGTTCTTCGGGTTCTTGCTCCGACCCGCTTTTATCATCCCAAGTCATAGTGTAGACTTTCTTTCGATTCTTTTTTGAAGGACATTCAAGGGCAATATGGCCGAACCCTTGACATTCATAGCACTTGACCCCTTGTCCCTTTACAATCTTCTTTTCAGTTTTTTGAACAAGTTTTGGTGGAAAAGTTTTGGGTTTTTCATTACTCTTGTCTTTTGAAATAGGGTCTCTGAAATTAGGCTTCTTTTTCTTCAAATTTTTTTTAAACTGTTTAGTAAACATAGCCGTCATCTCAGACTCTAAATCAAATTCAGTCTCCGGAGTTTTTGCAGTCTTATGAACACTAGGGAAAGCCACACTATCTTTTTGTTTTTTCTTTGAAATCTGGTGGGCTTCATAAGTCTGCAAGTTTCCAACCAACTGATCAAGCTTAAGGGTATCAACATTCTGAGCCTTCTCAATGGCTGTCACTTTTGATTGGAACCTCTCGGGTAAAGACCTCAAAATTTTTCCAACAACTTTAGCTTCAGGGATTTTTTCACCGAGTGTGAAACAGAAATTCACGATATCACTAAGTTTTGCATAGAAATCATCAAACATCTCATCATCGCGCATAAAAAGGGTTTCAAAAGCGGAGGTGAGACGTTGAAGTTTTGACCTTTTGACAGAAGTAGTACCTTCGTGAATCATTTCAAGAATGTCCCAAGCCTCTTTTGCTACCTCACACGTTCAGATATGACGAAACTCTTCAGGTGTGACGGAGCAAAATAGGAAATTGAGAGCCTTACTATTCCAACTCGAGTTTTGGTAATCAGTTGTGTCTCATTTATCAAGGGGTTTAGGAATATCAACACCATCAATGGTGATAATAGGCTCACTCCACCCATAGATCACGCAGTGCCATCGATGGATTTTAAAAACGCTCTCATACGAGCTTTCCAATAAGAATAGTTTGTACCATCGAGTAAAGGAGGTCTATGGGTCGAGTTGCCTTCACGAATAGAATCCATATCACTAGTCACACAAAATCACACTCCTATAGTTTTGATAAAAACAAAAAGTGACCTGCTCTGATACCAATTGAAAATCCTAAGTGATTCGTGATTAGATCAAGATTAAAATATTCCAAATCCCAATTATTCAAAACCACGCAATCTAAATCATCAAGCACTTACGAAAGTGATTTAGATTGTTGTTTTTCGGAATAAACAATAAATTGACACAAACGATTTTAACGTGGAAAAATCACAATTAGAGAACCTTCAATTGTAATCAAAAACCACGGGCAAAATGCCACTAATCAATCCACTACTGAAGAAAGAAAGATTACAAAGACAACACACAAATTACCCAACTCAGTCAATTTGTCTTCAAACCTTTTGTAACTCTTTCACCAAGCCTTCGTCTCGGAACTGATCAACCTGAAGTTGAATCCACAACTTCACTTGTCGAATCAACGACTACGTACAGAATCAAACGCTTTTGAAACTCTACGTTTGAATCTTCAGAATCCACCGAAGATTAACACTCTTGTATGTATTCGATCAACCTCCTTGATATGTGCTTCTCAATTCATGAGTGTAATACTCATTCAATTTTCTCAAGGAAAACTCACAAACATCTCCAGAAGAAAACCTCAAACAAAACCCTAAAAACCCTTAAACAAGATCTAGGAGAAGTAATCTTAAAATTGACCCAACACGCGAATATATAGAATCTGAGATCGCGTGGTCCGCTTGAGCGTGGGAATTCCCGCTCGAGCGGAGACTGCATATTCCGTGATTCATACAAGGTTTACGCTCGAGCAGAAGTTTCCACGCTCAAGCGTAGAATCACAACATCCAGTATTTTTGTAGGCGTGGCAGAGATACTGTGAGAGTGCAAACCCCGCTCGAGCGTCACTTTCCCCGCTCGAGCGGGAAGACCAAAACTGGAAAACTGAAACAAAGCAACTTGAGTACAAACTTAGGTTTTTTCCATGGAATTTGACAACAAAGGGTCCTAACACAGGCCAATGTAACTGAACTAGATTACATCTCTGATGGGGTGAATGACATCAACCTCTCTGCTGTGGTGTCTGAGGCTAATTTGGTTGGAAATCCCAAGGAGTGGTGGGTTGACACTGGAGCAACTCATCACATATATGCGGACAATAAGATGTTCACTACCTACAATGAGGCTGCAAATAGTGAACAATTTTTCATGGGAAATTCTTTTACTTCTACTGTGGCTGGACAAGGAAATGTGATCTTGAAGATGACATCAGGGAAAGAACTAACCCTCAACAACATACTGTATGTACCTGACATTCGGAAGAATTTGGTTTCTGGCTCTTTGTTAAGTAAAAATGGTTTTAGGCTTGTATTTGAGTCTGATAAATTTGTATTATCAAAGAGTGGTATGTATGTTGGTAAGAGATACATGAGTGATGGTCTCTTCAAATTGAATGTAATGACAGTTGTACCAAAGTTGCTATGAATAAGAATAACACATCTTTTGCTTATATTCTTGAGTCGAATTTATGGCATGGTAGATTAGGACATGTAAATTTTGATGCTTTGCGTAGATTAATTGGTTTGGATTATATACGAAAGTTTGAAATTGATCCTAATCATAAATGTGAAATTTGTGTAGAAACGAAACTAACTAAGGCGCCATTTAAATCGGTTGAAAGGAAAACCGAACCTCTAGAATTAGTTCATACAGATGTATGTGATCTTAAATTTGTTCAAACTAGAGGAGGCAAAAAGTATTTCATAACATTTATCGATGATTGCACAAGATATTGTTATGCTTATTTACTTAGAAGTAAAGATGAAGCCTTAGAAATGTTTAAACTCTACAAAACAGAAGTTGAAAATCAACTTGGTAAAACCATTAAAATGGTTAGAAGTGATAGGGGTGGTGAATATGATGCACTATTAAATGAATTTTGTGCACAACATGGCATTATTCACCAAACTTCAGCACCCTATTCTCCTTAGCAAAATAGAATTGCTGAAAGGAAGAATAAAACCCTAAAAGAAATGATGAATGCCATGTTACTAAGTTTAGGCTTACCACAGAACTTGTGGAGGGAAGCAATTTTGTCTGCTAATTATGTTCTTAACAAAATACCCCACAAGAAAACCAACAGCACTCCTTATAAATTGTGGAAAGGTCGACTGTCTTCCTACAAATACTTAAAAGTGTGGGGGTGTTTGGTAAAAGTTGAAATTCATGTTCCTAAAAAGACTAAGATTGGACAAAAAACAGTACATTGTGTGTTTATTGGTTATGCTCAAAATAGTAGTGTATATTGGTTTATAAATCAGAAATACCTGATATAAATGTGAACACTATTATAGAGTCAAGGAATGCTGTATTTTTTGAACTTGTCTTTTCTTACAAGAAAGGACATGAATTAAGTTCACAGAAAAGAACTTATGATTGTACACAAAGTCAAGAGACTAATGACAATCAAACACAAGAGACCAGTAATAGTCTCGACCAACAGGATTTAACTGATGATGAACCAAGACGGAGTAAGAGAGCAAGAACATCAAAATCCTTTGGTCCAGATTTTCTAACATACCTGTTAGAAAATGAACCTCAAAGCTTTACGGCAGCAATGACAGGTCCTGAAGCACCTTTGTGGAAAAAGGCTGTTAATAATGAAATTGAATCCATTATGCAAAATCATACTTGGGAATTGGTGGATCTTACACCAGGTTCTAAACCTCTTGGATATAAATGGATATTCAAGAGAAAAATGAAAGAAGATGGTTCAATTGACAAGTATAAAGCAAGACTTGTAGTTAAAGGTTATAGACAAAAGGAAGGTCTGGACTATTTTGACACATATTCCCCTGTGACAAGAATAACATCCATTCGCATGCTTATTGCTATAGCATACATCAAATGGATGTTAAGACAACTTTCTTAAACGGTAATCTAAATGAAGAGATCTATATGGAGCAACCCGAAGGGTTTGTAGTACCGGGGCAAGAAAAGAAAGTTTGTCGGCTTGTAAAATCTCTTTATAGATTAAAACAAGCACCTACGCAATGGCATGAAAAATTTGATCATGCAATGCTTACTAATAGGTTTAAGATACGAATGTGACAAATGCGTCTATGTTAAAAACACTAACAAAGGATATGTCATAGTTTGTCTTTATGTAGATGATATGCTTATCATTGGAAGCAGTCAAAACATAATCAAATCAACTAAGCAAATGCTTAACAAAAGATTTGATAAGAAAGATATGGGGGTCGCAGATGTTATATTAGGAATGAAAATTACTAAAACATCTGACGGATATGCATTATCTCAATCACATTATATTGAGAAAATTCTTGGTAAATTTATCAAGGATGATATGAATTTAGCTAGAACACCTGTAGACATCAGTCATTATTTATCGAAAAATAAAGGTGATGCGGTGTCTCAGTTAAAATACTCCCAAATCATTGGAAGCCTAATGTAACTAATGAATTGTACTCGTCCTGACATAGCTTATGCAGTCAATAAATTGAGTAGGTACACTAGTAACTCCGGAGAAGACCATTGGAAGGCGATCATTCGGGTTCTTAGATATCTAAGATTTACCCGTGATCATGGTTTGAACTTCACTCGATATCCAGCAGTACTCAAAGGTTATTGTGATGCAAATTGGATATTGGATACTAAAGATTCAAAATCCACTAGTGGATATGTCTTTACTTTGGAAGGCGCTGCTGTTTCTTCGAAATCCACGAAACAAACATGCATTGCACGATCCACAATGGAATCCGAGTTCAGACAAAGTAGGAGAAGAAGTAGAATGGCTTCGTCACTTCTTAGAAGACATTCCAATATGGCCAAAACCTGTGCCAGCTATATGTATTCATTGTGATAGTCAATCTGCAATAGGCAGGGCACGGAATCATATGTATAATGGTAAGTCTCGACACATTTGTCGTCGACATAATATCGTAAGGGAATTGCTCTCAAATGGAATAATCTCAATAGATTATATAAAATCTAAAGAGAATATTGTGGATCTGTTAACAAAAGGTTTGACTAAAGAGCAAGTGTATAGTTCATCTAAGGGGATGAGATTAAAAGCCTATTACATAAGAGTCATCATAATGGTAACCCAACTTATATGACTGGAGATCCCAAGAACTAAGTTCAAAGGGACGACTAAGTTTTGTGTGGCTCGCCAGAAATCACCAAGGGATTAAAATTCCTTACCCATTCCTATGGTGAGAGTGATATCTGCAACATATGTTGTTTGCAGGGGTCTAAGGATAAGCTTAGCTTTTAATTATTACTTGTATCTTGATTTAGGCATAAAAATCAAGACGAGTATAAGGAGATACTCACAATAAAAATCACTTATATGAGTGTCGAACTAGGGTCGGTTCTATGAGAATGAAGAGGCTACATTCTCTAGAAGCACTCATGAAAACCAGGAGAGTTCAAGGCCAAAATGAACACAACAGTGAGAACCACGATGTGTTAGAAGATATTTTGTGTGAAATCTATTATCTTGACTTACATAAACGGCTGAACAATTCAAGGCATCGTGTCCATTGGTTAGCTAGTAAGTCCGATAGGTTATCACTAGGGAAGGTTCAAGGCCGAAAGCTACCTATCCTGATGCAAGATATTTTCAACTTATACTCTTTCGACATAGTCTGCATATTGTTGCATTTCCGTTGTCATCAAATTCCATTCATGTGGGGGATTGTTAGAAATGGTTGGGAAAATTTATGGGTAAAAATAGAATTTTTTCCTAACTTTGGTCTATTATTTAGGTGGGACTCGTACGCCACATTTGGCGGGTCTGAGTGGTAACGCGTTCTATGTCGTGTTGTGATTCACGTTGTATATTTGGTTGCTCAAAACCATTATCGGGTGAATGGGACGTTGAAGCCAAAGTGTGCTCCATGGAAAATGGAGTTTTTGGTGGAAATTTCTTGAGGTTTGGAAATTGGCTTGTCCTACATTGGTCTGGTGGGAAGTTTTGAATGGGTTTATATAACTTGGAATTATAACTTGGGGAGGGCCCCAAGGTGCACCCCAAGTTTGTAGAAGGGGCAGGTTATGGGCAAAATAGGCTAGACCCGTTGTACCCAAAAATACCACACACGCGAGCGCCGCTGTCCGTCCGTCCGTCCGTCCAGTTGGCGCAGGCTGGGCTGGGCTTCGGCACGGGTGCGGGGTGTGAGGTTGGGCTTGTTCGGCCCAATACTATTTTGCACCTCTTCAAATTATATACAGATTAATTCAAAACTGTCCAGGTTTTCTGTACAGAATTTATCTGTTCAAAATAAATTCAAATCTGTGCAACATATTCGGTTTTTGTTCAAAATGCAAACCGAACAAATTGAACCTATTCAAACAGTGTCGAACATGTACTGTATCTATTCAAAACAGATTGCTACCTGCTGGATTCAAATAGAAAAGCCACCAATCCATCTATAAATAGGCAACCCTCATTTGATGTTTTCATTCATTATTTTCGCCCCAAATAATTCTATTGTTATTCTCTTCATATTGCTGCATTAGTTTTTCTGTGAGAAAGAGTATATACACTTAGGCCTCGTTTGGGAACAGGCTAATTTAGTAACTTTTTGGCTATTTGGCTAAAATATGAGCTAAAAAAAACTAGTATGTTTGGGATGACTTTTTGGCTTTTTACGAAAAGATGTGCAAAAAGTAGAGAGAAAAGAGAATCTTTGACTTTTTGGTATGGGTTGTTGGCTTTTTGGCTAATTTAGTAACTTTTTGACTTTTTAGCTAAAAAGAATGGTTCCCAAACGAGGCCTTAGTGTGTTCGTTGTACGAATAAATTGTAGTGCTGCATTTATTCGTTGATTGATCATTTTATCCTGGGAGATAGACGTCCGTATTCTGAAAGTACCGTGGAGAGGATAAATCTGTCTTAAGGACACAATGTCGAATACTGGACTTGATCAGAATATTATTTAAGAAATTAATCAACTAAGTTGGTTATTTATTTTCTGTTTTATTTAATTATTTAAATCAGATTTTGATTTTGTTTTTGTCACAAAATAAAAATCTGTTTTTATTTATTTTATTTTATTTTCCTGGTTTGATTTTTGTAATCAAACAAATTCTCTCCTTTCTTTTATTTCTTATTTATTTTGTTTGTTGTTAAGTACACAATAGAATTTATTTTTCAAATACAGTGAAAATTGTCCAACAAAAGTCTCTTTGATAGCTTCATTTATGCTTTAAAATCTTGTAAATCTATCACTTCTATCTTCCATAAGTATCTGTGGCTTTGTATTTGTGTTGCCCCTTTTCTTTTCTCTCCGAGTCCACCATGTGGTTTTGGTTTTATTTTCTCAGAGATACTTTGAATGGTATTGTGTTATTTTTTCAATGATGAAAGTTCCTTATTCAGAAAAAAAAAATGAAAAAAGAATAACGGGCAGAGTCCCATGATGCATCCGAGGAGTGGGCTCTCAGAGCTCATACCTTTTCCTACATTCGACCTATACCACGGCCTCATGTCTTTGGGTACTAACGTTTTTAGTGTTTTTAAGTTTTTTAAGTTAAAATATGAGATGAAAAAAAATAATAATCATGTTTGATTTTAGAAAATTGAGTTCATTTGTCATAAAATTGAGTTTTATTTTATTTTATTTTATTGTTTTTAGTGAATTGTTTTAATATTTTACATATTTTTTTTTTAATATTTTACACCTAATCTAAATATGCTTAAAAATAATAATATTTATGAAGAAAAAAAAAACTTTAAAAAAATTATCAAATACAAAAAATATAAAAAAAATGAAAATTTAATATATTTTCGTATTTTGTTGTATTTAATAGATTTTTTAAATAATTTTTGTACACTTTTTTACTTTTAAAGTATATTAAGATTAAGTGAATTTAAAAATTAAAAAAATAATTTAAATATTTACATAAAATTATTAAAAATGTAAAAATACGAATTCAAAATTCAAAAAATTGTTTTTAAAAACTGAAAACCAAAGAGGGTGAATATGTTTGCATTAACTTTTTTATTTTTTACAAAAGAATATGTAAAAAGGAGAGTAAATGGAAAGGAATATATAATTTTTTGGTATTTATTGATTTTTTGACTTTCTTTGATGAGGCTTGTTAGCTATTATTTCTAGTGTTTATCATATTTTAGTCACTCTAATGGATTAATTATTACAATAGTTATTTTAACAAAAAAATTCAAGACTAATTGAAGAGTCTTGAGAGGCTCTTTTTAAACAGTTTGTGTATAAATAGGTAAAATAAAGTGTAGTGTTATAGCACATAAACAAAAAAGAAAATAGGCAAAATAAAGAATTATCTTTTTTATATTTCCGCTAATAAGAATTATTTTTTTTATATTTCAACTAATAAAAAATTAAAAAGTATTGTTAGAATTATTCTGAGTGATTTTTTGATTTTAACCTAAAATAATAAATTGCCAAACGGGAGCTAAATTGAAGTAAGGATTACGGAATCTAATCACCATCTGCAATCAATGGTCCCCCTTTTGCGTCAAATAACGATGTGCTGCTATGTGGGGATGTAATTAGTTCGGTTAGTATTTAGATAAAAAAATTATCAAATGGATAATGTTAATTTTATTATTTTGAGTATCGATATAGACCGTTTTTCTCATCAAATTGTATCAAATAACATCAATTGAAAAGGTTCAATTTAGTTTGGTATAGTTTAATCAGTTTAAGACTTTTTTAAATTTAAGTCACTTTTTTTTATAGCTATTAATCTATGTAAAAATAGTCAATTATACCATTGGTCCTTTTGATTTAAGTGAAATGCCACTTTAGTTCCCGTAATTTTAATTTGAACAATTCGATCTCTATATTTTTAATTTTGTTTCCATCACTTGTCATTAAAATTTGGAATGAAAAACAAAATTAGACGGACCAAAGTGAAATTCAAAACAAAATATAGGGACCACAGTCTCCATAATTTTTGTCAATTTCACTTTGGTTCCTTTAATTTTCAAAATGTTAATAACACATAATAGAGGGATCATATTGCAACAAAATCAAAAAATGTAAAGACTAAATTGTTCAAATTAAAATTACGGTAATTAAAGTGACACTTCACTCAAACTAGAAGGACTAGTGGTTTAATTTACCCATGTAAAAATATTGAATTAGTCAATTTGTCCATTTAATAAAAACATTCCAATTCCTGGATTAACAAAAATATAAACAAAAACACACATTAATAAATGGTAAGATTTCAAAAAATAGTGAGTTGAGGTTAATATTATGCATAAGAAAAACATTTGAGACACCTAATTTATAACTATTAAAAATTATAATGTGCTTAACAAGTGTCAAATTTTGATTTGTCAAACATTTTATCATACAGAGTCTAACCTCAATCCCACATTATTAGGGGTCATTTAGGATTGATAAATTAGAGGGATGTACTATCGTTGTATAATAAGTTACTAAGAGCATCCGCATCAATCTCAACAAATTTTGAGTCAAATTATAACTCAAAATTCACTTTTGTTATTTTAGGTAGTCACCTTTTTAGTACTCACTGCATCAAACTCTTTATTCTAACTCAATCTTACTAAAATATTAATTTCTTATTGTATTTTTTATTCTTTATTTTTTTTATTAAATTGATGAGATGGCACCCAAACAATTCTTAAAAAAAAAAAAAAAAAAAAAATTGTCGTTGACCGGTCGATTGGTTAGGCTAATTTTGGGCATTTTTCTTCTTCTGCTATAGGCACTCACGGGACATCCGGTAGGATATCCGGGAGGACATCCGGGTGGACGATCGATTTAAAGATTTTGACCCAGTTTTGCTCCAGAAAAAATAATAAAAAATCATGTAGCTAATGAACAGTGGCTTAACAAAGTTGTTGAGGTACTGTAGCAAATTTAACAAAAAGTTAATTTAGAAAATGTTTGTTGAGACTGATGCGAATGCTCTAAGTTAGGCGTATTTGATAATCTGATTTAGCACTTAAAATTTAAGTGCCTCTTAAAATATAAGTTAAAACTAATGAAAGAAAATTTTGAGTCATATGAAATTCTGACTGAATTTATCCAATCTAAAAATAATAATTTTTAAATTTGATTTTATATATATCAAACAACTTATTTTTAATTCAATACTTAAATTTTTATCAAACAATTTTTCAACTTAAAATTTTTAACATTCAGTTTTTAATACTTAATTTTCAATTTTTACTATCAAGTAGCACCTTATATGTAATAAGGATTTACTAAGTTAGGTTATTGGGATGATATAATTGAAGTTGATAATTTTTACTTATTCGTATCATTATATTATTATATTATGTATATTATAAATATAATATATGTTGAATTAGTCGGTTTCAATTTAGTTAGTGCACAAGGTGCTTGAACTGGTATTGAATCAAAAATTTAAAAAAAAAAAAAATCACATAAACAAAGCGCATAAACTAATTTTTGTTCAAAAAATAGACCAAATAGGATCGGTTTAAATGGTTTGGTCAATTTTTTTGATTTTCTTACATCGCTAACTGTGTGTATGATACAACTACTTTTTTCTTGGTATATCGGAAGTTATCTGATATGGCTTCATTTGGGAAGTTGGCTATTTTAGTAAGCTATTTTAGTTTTTGGCTCTTTTAGTAGGTTAAAATATTTGTGTTTGAGAAAAGAGTTTGATTTTTTTATAGTTGAATGTTTTGTTTGTGAGAGAAAAGTGAAATGATTATGAGTTTGGTGTGACATTTCGTCTTATTAACTATTTTAGCTTATTTTGTTTTGTTTTGTTTTTTTTGTTTTGTGCTTTTTCTTCCCTTTATTTTTTGTCCATATGAACTGGGTCTCTTCCCACAACAAATAATAATAATAATAATAAATAATAGTAAGCCAACTGAATTCTGTTAAAATTTTAATTTATATAACACTTGTCATATTTTCATTAGAAATTCGTTAATCTTATAAATGTAAAAAAAAATTAACATATCTTTTAGATTAAGATGTACATTTTACTCTAATAAATAATTTTAGGCACTCAAAAAATATTTAAAATTTTATTTAAAAATAATATGTTGTCAAAATTTATTTGAAGTGTAAACTCGGTTAAAATTTGAGTTATACAATATTTTTTGAGTAAAATTTTGAATGAATTTTTTTGGTATCTAAAATTATTGAACATTATGGATTTAAGAAACATGGTTTAGAGCAATTCTGGTTTTGACTCGACACTTGTAGTAGTCTGGACTCGGGTTTATGGTTTCTGTATGTTGTTCATTGTCTTTCTTCTTTATTCCTCCTTATATTTGATTATTTGGACGTATTGGGTGTGTTTAGAATAGGTTGATTGCTTAGTTTTCAAACCTTGTGTTGCCCAGAATTTTGGTTCTCCACTTGTGCGGGTCTTCTTGCGCTCAAGCGGGGTTTGCAAACCCTCAGTACTTTGCACGTCTGCAAAATATCGGAGGAGTGTTTTCCATGCTCGAGCGGTGTTTCCTACGCTCGAGCGTCCCTTATTGCGCTTGAGCGGTTTGTCTGTTGTTTGTAAAAGTACTGGAAGTGTGTATTCTGTGCTCGAGCGGGCCTCTTCTTGCGCTTGAGCGGAACAACTTATTGTGTTTGACGCTCGATCATCAACTCCTCCGTTCGAGCGGACTGTGCGTATAGTAGATTGCGAAAATGATTTTTTACATCACTTTTTCAGATCTTTTCTTCTAAAAATCCTAAAGTGAGACCTTCTCTCTCTAAAATACTCTCTCTCTCTCTCTCTCTCTACTTTTTCTCCTTGATTCGTTGATCTCTCCGCCCTGGTGTCTTGGGAAAAAGGGTAAAGCGTCTTGGGAGCTTCACTTTGAACCGATTGGAATTTGCTTTTGGCATCGTCGGAGTTTCGTGCTTGCTCCATTGGTCTTCTAAACTTGTGGTAGGGACTCTCTACACCTTAATATGGGTTTTAGCTTGGTTATAGGTTGTTACATGAAAATGGTGAGATTTTGAGCAAACCTAGGGTTTGGGTCAAAGTTTGAAAATAGGGGTTTTTATGTGAGTGTTGTATAAATGGTTTTGGGGTTTGGATATGAGGTTACCATGTGTTGAAATAGTTAATTTTGGCCTTTGGGTTGATATTTGGAAAATCAGGGGTTTTGCCTTAAAATGTCTTGGGTAATTATTTTGTACAAATAATGAAATTGGTGGGGGGAATGTGAAATTGGGAGGATATATAAATAAATGGTATTGTTGGATTTGTTTAATCACTAACCTATGGAAATTTGATGAATTATCTGTTATAAAGATTGTATATCTATTTAGAGATAACTGCTTTGGATTATCGGTGGAGGATAGTTATGATTGTTATAGACACTATATGTGAATTACGTGAATTGAAACTAATCCTTTAACCATTATCATTGAATATGATATGAATGATATACATTATATATGTATGATATTTGGGAGTTGAAAGGAGATGTACTCCATGTTTTTGAGGAGAGGAAAGCCGATTCCCGCGGACGAAATTTCCGTAAAATGGTAAATGGAAGTGAATGTATTTATATGATGATTTATTTGTGGAAATGTAACGCCCTCAAAAAAATACATAAGTCAATCATACATAGGGTCCTTAATCATAAAGAAATAATACATTTTCATCCATCAGAGTCCTTTTACAAAAGATGTTACATGTTGACAACAAAAGTAGATGCCCTACGGGCTTACAACTTTCCAAGTCAACACTTGGATACAACAAAAGAGGGTCAGAAGCCCTTTACAAATAAAGCCCTCGGCTTGGAAATAAAACATATAAACATAAAAGTAAAACAAGAAAATAGAGACTTTAACCCGAGACCTCCCAAGTTAAGACCTTGGAGGTGGCATGTCCCCTGTACCTGAAAATGGTGTCCCAAGAAGGGTGAGCCAAAGCGCAATAGAGATGTGCTAAAGCAAATATGAGAAATAACTAAAACATTAGCATTCGACAAATGGTTAACACATGCAAACCAACTCACATCCTTTCCACAACCCAACCACAATTTATCTATGTTTCAATCCACTTCCCTTTACTTATCCAGTTCAATTTATAAACGTGGTTCATTATCTAACCAAACAATTTAAATGAGACTACAACTCATCTTATTAACACTTCAATTATCCACAATTCAAAATGAGACTACAACTCATATTATTAACATTTCAATCATCAACGTTATTCAAACGTATATAAGATCTCGGGACTTTCACCCTGGACACTCCGACCAACTTAATTATCAATGGAGTCCATCCCCTATCTCCTCCAAAATAGTGGAGTACATTCCCTATCTCCTCCCACACAATGGAGTACATCTCATTTCTCCTCCCAAACAAATATACATATGCAATGTATTTAAACACTTTATCATTTACAACGATCAATTCAAGCACATATTCGATGTGTTAATCCACCCGTCATATTCAATGACATAATCCCATTGATTAGTTTCAATTTACCTAATCATCATGCAGTTCTACGACGATCATGGCTATCCTCCACTGATAGCCCAAAACAGTTATCTCTAGACAGATAAACAAATCTATCAAACAGATAAATTATTACATTTTCCATAGGTGAGTGATTTATGAATCCAACTACACCACTTAATCACAATTTCCTACAATTTCATAATCTTCAAATGAATTTCATATTATACCACATAATTTATTTAATTTCCAACTAGGGCAAAACTTTCCCTTTTCAGACATCAAGTCCCAAATACTCAATTTCATCAATTATACACAAATGGATCCAATCTCAAGACCTCTCATACCCAAAGGAGCCCAAAGACATGAAAACCCCTCTTTTATAATTTCAAAACAAATCCTAACTTTACCCAAAACTCCCAAACACCACCATCTATACAAAATGATCAACATTTATGTCAAAACCCATAGTAAGAAGTAAATTATCCCTTACCTCAAAGTTAGGAGCTCAAAGGAGAAGAAGAGTGAAACCCAAGATGCTCCAAATCCATAAATTTTCAGATCAATGGGAAGCCTAAGCCAAGCTCTAACTTTCTTACAAAGGGATTAGGGTAGAAAACTCCTAGAACATCGAGTATTTGTACAGAGAGAGTGTATGTAGAGAGGGAGGCTGTCGGATCTAGGGTTTGAGAAGAAAAGGAGATAAAAAAGTGATGTATAAACCCGCTACTGCGAACTGATAAATATAGGGCTCGCTCGAGCGAAGAAGTGGTCGCTCGAGTGACCAGACATAACAAACACCTCGCTCGAGCGCAAGAAGCCTCGCTCGAGCGCACAATTCAAAGCTTCAAGTCTGCAACCCAGATGCACGCTCGAGCGCAAGAGTGCTCGCTCGAGCGAAGGAACACAAAACATAGAGCTCGCTTGCTCGAGCGACAAAAACCTCGCTCGAGCGAAGAATACCAACCTTCAGGTTTTTCCAAGACGCAAACGCACGCTCGAGCGTAAGAGTGCTCGCTCGAGCCAAGAGACACATCAAAGAAAGCTCGCTCGAGCGAAGATGCAAAAACCCAAGGCTCACTCGAGCGCAAAAAGCCTCGCTCGAGCAAAGATGCCAGATTCTGGACAGCAACCATTTTTTCCAACACCCAACCAACCTGTTCCAAACTTACCCAACACATCCCACAACTCAAACACAAAGAATTAAAGGATGGAAACAAGATATAGACAACAACAACCATCCACAGAACCTAAGTCCGGAACACATTATATGATGGGGAAAATCGGGATCGCTATAACCTCCCCCCCTTAAAGAATTTCGTCCTCGAAATTAGATATATAAGTTTCAAAATTGTGATCTTTTCAATTCTCAACATGATTACCACACAATCTTTATCAACATGATCCACTACCGATCATTCCATCTCTTCTTAAGAGATCAACTTTACAAATATAGGTCGATATGCATTATCAACATGCATTCTTTTGGATTTCAACAAATTCCAATACACATACTCTACAATTCCATAACATATGCAATGTTAAAAACATATTTTCATTTCTACAACACATTCAACATATACAATGTTAAATTAAACTCATTTCTTTGAAACATATGCAATAATTTCAATACTTCCATAATTCGAAACATATACAATGTTCTTAGAGTTTATCAACAAAATGAAATTCTCAACAAAAGCTCAAATATCAACAAACAGGTCCGGATATTTCTCTCGGACCTCCAATTCATGTTCCTAAGTTGCTTCCTCAACCCCGTGATGTTTCCACAAGACCTTTACCAAGGGAATCATCTTGCCTCGCAAGACTTGATCCCGTCTATCCAAGACCCGCACCGGTCTCTCCTCATATGAGGCATTCTCATCTACTCCTAAGTCGGTCCAATCCAACACATGTGATGGATCCGGCTCATATTTCCGAAGCTTACTAACATGAAACACGTCATGCACTTCGGACAGTTGCGGCAGTAATGCTAAACGGTAGGCAACCTCCCCAATCCGCTCAAGGATTTCAAAAGGGCCAATAAATTGAGGGGACAACTTCCCACTCTTCCCAAACCTCATCAAACCCCGCCTAGGTGATATTTTCAGAAAAATGTGATCACCCACCTCAAATGACAAAGGTCTCATCCTACGGTCGGCATAACTCTTTTGGCGACTCTGGGCTGTAACTAGCCTCTTACGAATAAGTACCACTTTCTCCGTCATTTTCCGCACCAACTCTGGGCCCAACAAAGGTGCATCACCCACCTCGGCCCAACATACTGGAGATCTACACGGTCGGCCATACAAGGCCTCAAACGGTGCCATGCCAATACTCGATTGGAAACTGTTGTTGTAGGCAAACTCCATTAAGGGTAAGTGTCTCTCCCACAACCCTTTAAAGTCAAGGACATAGCCTCTAAGCATATCCTCAAGTATCTGAATAGTACGCTCGAACTGCCCGTCAGTCTGAGGATGGTAAGCCGTGCTAAAAGCCAATCTAGTGCCCAAGGCACTCTACAAACTCTGCCACAACCTAGCAGTAAAACGCGGATCTCTATCTGAGACGATCGACACTGGGACCCCGTGTAACCTCACTATGTCCCGAATATACAAGTCGGCAAGATGATCTACCGAATCTCTCATGCGTATAGGAATAAAGTGCGCCAACTTAGTCAACCGGTCAACTACCACCCAAATGGCATCACTACCCCATTGAATCCTTGGAAGACCCATAACAAAATCCATCGTGATGTGCTCCCATTTCCACTCGGCTATAGGCAAGGGTTACAACAAACCCACTCACCTCTAATGCTTGGCCTTCACTTGCTGACAAGTAAGGCACTTTGACACAAACACCGCCACATCTTTCTTCATACCCCTTCACCAAAACTGGCGACTAAGATCATGATACATCTTTGTGCCTCCCGGATGCACCGCAAGGCGTGAATGGTGAAACTCTCGGAGTACTTCCTCTTGGTAAGACTCTGGCACAAACAAACAATCTCGGTACCTCATACTTAGGTCAGGATACACAGTCAAACCCTTCTCAACCTTGCCACTGGAGATCTTCTCTCGGAGTGATTCTACCTCAATGTCACCCCTCTGTGCCTCCGACACTCGATTCACAAGCGTAGGTTGTGCCACCACAGAAAACAAGGCCGCAGACTCAACAGACTCGCCCAGATGCAAGTCAAACTCCCCAAGAGCACCCAACATCTCCCACTCTCGGATAGCAATACAAGCTACATCACTAATGGATTTCCGACTTAGGGCATCGGCCACAACATTGGCCTTCCCCGGATGGTAATGCAACTCAAAGTCGTAATCCTCTATAAACTCCATCCACCTCATCTGCCTCAAATTCAAGTCTTTATGTGTAAACAGATACTTCAGACTCTTATGATCCTAGAATACCTTGAATCTCTCACCATAAAGGTAGTGCCTCCAAATCTGTAAGGCAAATATCACAACTGCCAATTCTAAATCGTGAGAGGGTAATTTCTCTCGTGTGTTTTCAATTGCCACGAGCCATAGGCCACTACTTTCCTCTCTTGCATCAATACACAGCCCAAACCCTCTCGTGAGGTATCACAATATACTGCATAACCCAAACCCCTCTCCAAAATTATCAAGACTGGAGCGGTGGTAAGTCTAACTTTAAGCTCTTGGAACGACTTTTCACAAGTCTCACTCCATACAAATTTGACCCCTTTCCGCGTCAATCTAGTCATAGGCGAAGCTAGCCTGGAGAAATCTTTCACAAACCAACGGTAATGCCCGGCCAATCTCAGAAAACTATGGATCTCAAAGACATTCTTAGGTTGTGTCCAATCCTACACTGTCTCTATCTTGGATGAATCTACAGTCACCCCTTCCCCGGATACCACATGGCCTAAGAACTTAACCTCTTTCAGCCAGAACTCACACTTCCCAAACTTAGCATACAGCTTATAGGCTCTAAGCAACTCAAGCACCACCCGCAAGTGTTCCTCGTGCTCCTCCTCAGAAGGTGAATAAATCAGAATGTTGTCCACGAAAACGACCACAAAGTGATCTAAGAACTCCCAGAAGATCCGGTTCATCAAGTCCATAAACACAGCCGGTGCATTGGCGAGCCCAAAAGGCATCACCAGAAACTCATAGTGGTCATATCGCGTACGGAATGCCGTCTTCAGGATATCTTCCTCCCTAACCCTCAACTGATAGTAACCCGATCTCAAGTCTATCTTAGAGAAATAGCCGGATCCTTTCAACTGGTCAAACAGATCATCTATACGAGGCATAGGGTACTTGTTCTTAACCGTAACCTGATTCAACTTTCGATAGTCAATACAAAGTCTCAAAGCCCCATCTTTCTTTATAGCAATGAGGGCTGGTGCTCCCCAAGGTGAAGTACTAGGGCGGATAAAGCCCTTATCTAGCAACTCCTAGAGTTGAATTTTCAACTCACTCAACTCAGCTGGGGCAAAATGATACGGCGCCATGGAAATCGGTGTCGTACCGGGCACTAAATCAATAGAGAACTCAATCTCTCGATGGGGTAGTAAACTAACAAGATCCTCGGGAAAGACGTTCGAGTACTCACAAACTACTCTGGGCAACTCAGTCCGGGTCTCATCACACTCACTACTCATACAGCTAGTGAGAAGACAACACAGCTCACTCCATCCTCGCGAAACATACACCGGTGGTAAAACCCTACCAACCCAATCTCCCAAGAAATAAAAACAATCCCCACTCAAGGTACATACAGTAACCCTCTGGCGGTAACAGTCTATAACAGCCCGGTATGACGATAGCCAGTCCATATCCAAAATCACATCAAACCCAGACATATCCATTACTACAAAAGAAAATGGAAGTCGACGATCAGCGACCTCTATATCACAACCCCGACACGCCTGTTTCAAAACCATCTCGCCCCCAATGGGTGATACAACACAAACAGGAGATGCTAACTGTGCCAACTTCAACCCCAAAATAGATACAAATGCAGCAGATATAAAGGAATAGAATGCATTCGTATCAATCAACACATTAGCAACCGAGTTACAAAACAAAACGGTACCTCTCATAACAGATGGAACCGGTACTAGGTCTGGCGCTGTAACAGCATACACACGCCCTGTAGGTCTCTGATCCACCTGCTCACCTCTCGGAGCATAAGGCTACTGCACAGACTGAGCCGAAGAGGCTCCCTGATTGGCCCTCGAGGCTTGAACTGACTGAGCTGGCTGATGACTCAGTGTCTGCCTCTAACCAGATGCACTAGATGTACCACTCAATTGCGGGCAAAACCTCTTCAGATGCCCCTCCTGCCCACACTGATAACAAGTGAACGGCTGGCCTCTGCCCTGACTCTGGCTCTGAAAACAAGCCGAAGAAGAAGCTGCTCTCTGCCCTCCTCCCCTCTGCGGGCAAGCTGGAGACTTGTGGCCCAGCTGACCACATTTATAACAAATGAAGTCTCCCTGTCCGCCTCTCCCAGAACCTGAACTCGGTACTGGAAAGGTAGATCTAAAATGTGCTTCCTGGGACTACTGAGGGTTAGAACCCTTCTGCCTCTTACCGTCCCCCTGACCTTTCTGACTCCTCCTGGAGCCCCTCATCCTCTCCTTCTCCGCCTGCATAATCGCCTCAAGATGGGCTGCAGCCTGCACAAGGCGCCCATACTCCCTAGTCATGGACCCGGCCACTCGAAACATGAGTCCGGTCCTCAATTTCTTCTCAAACTCCAAGCATCTATGCTCTTCAATATGCTCTTCAATCGCCACCAACTCTGGTGCAAACCTCGATAAGCTGGTAAAGGTGGCCTCAAACTCTACCACTAGTGTATTCAGCTGCTTGAGCTGACAGAACTGGTCTCTCAACTTCTCTCTAACAGTGGGAGGCAAGAACTTCTCCTGAAAGGCATCAACGAAAGCCTCCTAAGTCCCTCCAATACGCCTTCGTACAAACTTCCACCACTGACCCACGTCTCCCTTCAACTGGAAGGATGCCAAGGTCACCCGCAAACCTCCATCTTCGATGCCAAGCATCTCAAACGTCTTCGTCATCTGCTCTAGCCACTCGTCAGCCTTTGGTGGCTCTTTTAGATCACCCAAAAACTCATCCGGATTCGACCGGAAGAACTCTCTCTTCAGAAAAGACGGCCCTGCCTCAGCTATATGGGCCTGGACTTGATTCTCAGCCCTGAGAATGTCCATGGATTCCCTTAATGCTCCTGCCATCTCGCGGGCTAAGGCGTATATGGCTTGCTGTCCTATTGGCTCGGCCACGTTGGCCTGACCAACTCCCTCCTCCTGTGCTGGAATTTCATCCGGTATAGGCATCTCCTGCCTCCTAGGCCTACCACACCTACCACCACGTCCTCGTCCTGACATCCTAATAAAGGTAACAAAGACATTAGCACGTTCACAAATGTGCCGAAGCTATTTCACTCGTGTCTTAATACGATGGACAACAATAATTCACTCCACATAAACACATAATCACATAAACACTTATGAATTTCATTTCCGGATAATGACCGTCCCGTGGCATCGCTAGAGTTCTAGTTAGAAACGGCAGTGATCAAGTGGCTTTCCAACAGGACTCCCAGAAACCCATAGACCTGATCAACATCCTAGAAACTAAATTTCATACCTATATAGTCACATAAACATGTTATCTCGTAAGCATATAACATCATACATAAGTCTCTAACAAGTGAGACAAACACATTGTGGTATTAACCACTTCCCACGTACCCAAAGTATTCAAACCCAGTACGCTCTGATACCAAGTTGTAAAGCCCTCAAAAAAATACATAACTCAATCATACATAGGGTCCTTAATCATAAAGACATAATACATTTTCATCCATCAGAGTCCTCTTACAAAAGATGTTACATGTTGACAACAAAAGTAGATGCCCTACGGGCTTACAACTTTCCAAGTCAACACTTGGATACAACAAAACAGGGTCAAAAGCCCTTTACAAATAAAGCCCTCGGCTTGGAAATAAAAACATATAAACATGAAAGTCAAACAAGAAAACAGAGACTTCAACCCCGAGACCTCCCAAGCTAAGACCTTGGAGGTGGCATGTCCCATGTACCTGAAAATGGTGTCCCAAGAAAGGTGAGCCAAAGCGCAGTAGAGATGTGCTAAAGCAAATATGAGAAATAACTAAAACATTAGCATTCGACAAATGGTTAACACATGTAAACCAACTTGCATCCTTTCCACAGCCCAACAACAATTTATCCATGTTTCAATCCACTTCCCTTTACTTATCCAGTTCAATTCATAAACGTGGTTCATTATCTAACCAAACAATTTAAATGAGACTACAACTCATCTTATTAACACTTCAATTATCCACAATTCAAAATAAGACTACAACTCATATTATTAACACTTCAATCATCAACGTTATTCAAACGTATATAAGATTTCGGGACTTTCACCCTAGACACTCCGGCCAACTTAATTATCAATGGAGTCCATCCCCTATCTCCTCCAAAACAGTGGAGTACATTCCCTATCTCTCCCCACACAATGGAGTACATTCCCTTTCTCCTCCAAACAAATATACATATGCAATGTATTTAAACACTTTATCATTTACAACAATCAATTCAAGCACATATTCGATGTGTTAATCCACCCGTCATATTCAATGACATAATCCCATTGATTAGTTTCAATTTACCTAATCATCATGCAGTTCTACAACGATCATGGCTATTCTCCACCGATAGCCCAAAACAGTTATCTCTAGATAGATAAACAAATCTATCAAACAGAGAAATTATTACATTTTCCATGGGTGAGTGATTTATGAATCCAACTACACCACTTAATCACAATTTCCTACAATTTCATAATCTTTACACCAATTTCATAGTATACCACATAATTTATTTAATTTCCAACTAGGGCAAAACTTCCCCTTTTCAGAAATCAAGTCTCAAATACTCAATTTCATCAATTATACACAAATGGATTCAATCACAAGACCTCTCATACCCAAAGGAGCCCAATGACATGAAAACCCCTCTTTTATAATTTCAAAACAAACCCTAACTTTACCCAAAACTCCCAAACACCACCATCTATACAAAATGACCAACATTTATGTCAAAACCCATAGTAAGGAGTTGATTATCCCTTACTTTAAAGTTAGGAGCTTAAAGGAGAAGAAGAGTGAAACCCAAGATGCTCCAAATCCACAAATTTTCGGATCAATGAGAAGCCCAATCCAAGCTCTAACTTTCTTACAAAGGGATTAGGGTAGAAAACTCCTAGAACATGGAGTATTTGTAGAGAGAGAGGCAGTCGAATCTAGGGTTTGAGAAGAAAAGGAGATGAAAAAGTGATGTATAAACCCGCTGCTGTGAACTGATATATATAGGGTTCGCTTGAGCGAAGAAGTGGTTGCTCGAGCGACTAGACACAACAAACACCTCGCTTGAGCGCACAATTGAAAGCCTCAGGTCTGCAACCTAGACGCACGCTCAAGCGCAAGAGTGCTCGCTCGAGCGAAGGAACACAGAACATAAAGCTCACTCGGTCGCTCGAGCGAGCGCTCGAGCGACAAAAACCTCGCTCGAGCGAAGAATACCAATCTTCAGGTTTTTCTAAGACGTAGATGCATGCTCAAGCGCAAGAGTGCTCGCTTAAGCCAAGAGACACATCAAAGAAAGCTCGCTCGAGCGCAAGAACCTTCGCTCGAGCGAAGAAGCAAAAACCCAAGGCTCGCTCGAGCGCAAAAAGCCTCGCTCGAGCGAAGATGGCAGATTCTGGACAGCAACCATTTGTTCCAACACCCAACCAACCTGTTCCAAACTTACCCAACACATCCCACAACTCAAATACAAAGAATTAAAGGATGGAAACAAGATATAGACAACAACAACCAACCACGAAACCTAATTCCAAAACACATTATATGATGGGGAAAACTGGGATTGCTATAGGAAACTTGTAAGGAGTAACCTCTGTTGACGGATTAGATGCAGTGGATGTATCTATTAAAACAAGAGGAATGAATTGAGGTGTAAGTTTTGATATAACATGGTTGTGGAAAGAGTTACGCGGGTTTTGTCATTGGACAATGAACATGTGCATTATACTTATATCTTGTTAATTCTCATATACACTGTTAGTATGTTTCTACAGGGTTTTGGATCACCCTACTTGGGAATCCATTTTCAGGTCTTGGAGACATGCCTCCGCCAAGGCAATAACTTGGAGAAATACATGGGAGCAAGGGCTTCTTTATTTTGTTATATATGTTGTATAGCCAAGGGCTTTAAACTGTATTGAGCTAGGCTCACTTTTGTGTAACCAAGTAATGACTTGGAAAGATGTAAGCCCGTAGGGCATCCTTTTTGTCAATCATTAACTGGTATTACATGCAATAGATTCAGGATGTATATTTATGAATGTATATCGCATATATTATCTTTTGTAACATGAACTCTAATGAATGAAGGTGTAGCCTGACTTTTTCGTATCCCTTTTCGGAAGCTTGAAAGATGCCCTACAGTTCGGACTCCCGTGGTTCTGAATCTAATCTCACAAGTGCAATGTGAAATTGATAAACACCAAAGAGTCCAAATCTGGCAAACCTTTTGAAAAATTGATTTTGCATGAAAAATGCCAAAATTGGACTGCTTTGCCAGATAGAGTCGCCACCTAAATATTTTATTTTGAAAAAATTTAGGAAACCCATGATTCGTACCAAAGGCCACGTGTCCGTCATCACCAAGATTGTCTCAGCTCGGGAACTTAGGTACGAGAGGGGAAGGTCATGAATTGAGCACCCCCGCTCGCTCGATCAAAGATCGGCTTCTACTAATCATGATATGATTTTTATCAACATTATATGCTCTTGTTCCGATTTATTAGGCTAGCATTTACTATGTGATGTGCGCACACAAGTATAGACTAACTTGTAAGAATTGGAACAATTTAATGTCATGTTTGTTTGAAAAGAGTTTGATTTTGCCACTTAACAAAGTGGGCCTAAGCGTACATTCATTGAATCGTTCCAATTCAAGCAACAAGCCTTCATCCATAGGCACTTAAACAGTTTATAGTAATTAAGCACTTAGCCTCATGGCAAGCATGGCAATCACTCACACTCACGCAAGTATGCTAAAACACTAAAACTCACCCAGTACTCCAAGCCAAAAGAGAAACTAGTTAGAAAAATGTATGATTCCTTGCTATACAATTATGATTAATGCAACGCATGCAAAATGTAACTAAAATAGGCTCGGCTGCTTAACATGTTATTTGTAGCAATTTCATAGCATGCGTTTAAATATGTATTCAACGAGGTAATAAGCGACAATCCAAGTTTGAATAATGAACCGAGTCTCGGTGCATGCAAGACAAATAAATGGATGCAGGCATAAGGTATGCATAATTGAAATGTGATACCCCTAATATAACCATCAAAAGTGGATAAATAAAAGGGAGAAAGATGTGAGGTTGGAAGACATACACGTTATTACATTATGCTCTCATGAAGGAGAGTCCGAATGAATAAACAAGCCAAGCTAAACTACTTAACTAATCATTACCAAACTTAAATAGATAAATTTACTAACTTCTAAGCTAATTAATTAAGAATTTTAACTAGGTTAAGCTAATTAAATATTACAACACAAACTAATTTATTTAATCAATCTAAGCTAATTAAATAAATACAAAACAAACTAACTAGCTACAACTAATTAATTACAACAAATAAATGGTTAATTGCTAATTAAACTAATTAACTAGTCCCGGGAAGCGAGGGAGGCCAATGCGTGCTCGGTTTCCACTCGAAGAACATCTACAGTTTGCTCCCAAAAGCTTCTGTTGCACAACCCTTGCCCTATTTTCCCCTTCCAGATCAACTCTGCTATGCTTCACAAACACACTGCTCAAAATTCACTGGTGGCCGGCCACCAGCAGGGGGTTGCCGTCCAACAATGATGGCTTGCCGGCCATAAACGGTGGCCGACCGGCCACTGATGATGCACAATTTCTTGCTGCAACAGAGAGCAAAAAGAGGGTATTCTCATAGGTTGTTTGTACTGTGTATCCTTCCTTATCATCAAAACAAGCTCAAAGGAGTGATACACTTGGTTCAAAGGCCATCAATCAAGAAATTTCATTGCATGATGGCTAAAGAACCAAGGTGTACATGTTTAATAAATGTGCAAACAAGACCAAAAACCCTATCATGCATGATCAAGGGCAATGAAGACCTTAGAAAAATTGGCACATTTCATCACTTTGAGTATGAAATCCCCAATTCTCCTTGTGTTCAAATTAACATCCGATTTGAACACACCAAACAAAACAATTCTTATCTTGCAAAATTTTAACTTCCAATTTTGTTTACTCATTTTACCTTACCAACTATTCTTTAACCAATTAAGTTCATTGGTGAGTAGTCCTCTAAAGAGAATGAAGTGTCAAACAAGGGTAGTTTAAGGGAAGAGAGAGGTGTCATGCCGTTGATAATAAACTCCCGAAAGAGGATTAAACCATTAAGCATTGACCTCAATCTCAAGCTTAAACAATCCCAAGGTTGAAACAACCCTCAAAGCAAACAAAAAGTGAAGAAATGAGGGAGATTGCAGAGATTATGCTTGCTGAAAATAAGTGAGAAAAGCACTAAAACAATGCAATCAACTCAAACAAGTGGTGTCTAGAGGTCTAAAGCACCAAGCTTGTGAGGACACTTACACTAGAAGCATGTAAAACAAGACTCAAATGTAATAACTAGCCAAAAATAGAGGCAATACAGTCTAAAATAGAGCCTAAAACATACTGGAATTAAGCTATGAAATGCTAGAAAATTAAGCTAACACGTAGAGCTATCTAGGCTAGCAAACAAGACACAATGAGGGGAGGCTAACCCCTCCAAATTTCGACTTCAAAACATGATTTTTATCACTGAAAATACTATGAAATTCGATGTTTAAAAGCCCAAAAAAAGATGGTTTGAAAGTGGGAAAAAAGGTGGAAAGGCCTTACAAACAAGGAATAAAGAAGGGTGAGCCACCCCCTAACCTTAAATGGCCTAAAATCACGAATTTCAACCCACAAAAATAGAGTTTTTTACAACCCAAAAATAGCCCAAAATCAGTAGGAAAAGATAGAAAAATAAGTATGCAAAACAAGTTAAAAGAGCAAGTGTTATACCTCTTGAAGCAAAAATCAATTTTAGGCAACAATTCAAGCCAAAACCACCTTCTAGAGATCCAAGAAGGCCTCAAAGAACCTCAGCTCAAAGATGAACCACTTTTGTTAAGGAGGTGTAGGCTAAGGTGCACAAATTTGCAAGAGAGAGAGAGAAATGTAGAGAGAGAGAGAGAAAGATAGTTTTTGCTCCAAAATTTCTAACCCTAAAAAATGGGGGATGAGACCCCCTATTTATAGAAAAACATGCATTTGGCTCAGATAAATCCCTCCATATATGTGTAGGGAGATGTAGCCAATTGTGGTAACAACTAGAACAATTGTCAACAAAATATCTAAAAAAAGACACTAATGGCCGACAGGCCACACCATTGGCCAGCAAGGCACAAGGATGGTCGGCAGGGCACAATTGGTAGCCGGCAGTCCACCAAAGGGGGTTCTGCAGGTCCCAGGGTCTTGAGGCTTGAAGCACTATGGTTTTGGGCTTAAAGCACTAAGGTTTTGGTCCAAAACAAGGCATAAAATGGATAGGGTTTTAAGGCTTAAAGACAGGGCATTCTGCCGAGGACTTCGGGCACTAAAACGAGCACATGCAATCATAATCATCAAGTGCACAAGCAATGACGTCCAAGTCTTGAGAATGGTCAAAAATGGGGTGTCTATAGGTGCCCCTCTTTGACAGAACTTGGAAGTCATGAAATGACGTGAGTGAATGTCAAAACCCGAAGACGACCCATTTTGACATGGCTGAAGACTTGGAAAAACAAACAAGACAGAAAATAAATAGTTGCGCCCGCAGGCTGCCTACGTACACCTTTGTAAGGAATCAAACCAACGTAGTTCTGGGGCGATCCAAGTGATATGCATGCAAAGCAGTTTGAAGATTGGACTTATATGCTTCGCGAAGCCAACCATGTTGAAAACTTATGATCATGCGCGATGATGCATTTAGCAATAACAGGACAATAAGCAAGATAACGAGATAATAGCATATGAATGAGTAGCTTCAAGCTAAGATCAACATAAGGTCTACACAAGAAAAACTAAAACATATTCTAACCATGACAAAACAAGAGACGAGGAAAGAAAACACCACTCCGGGGTTGCGTTTCACACATCCTGAGAAACTGAGAAAACCACTTCGGGTCATGTTTCACAAGTTCCGAGATAAAACCCACCTAGGGCCGTGTTTCACGCGTCCTAAGAAATAACCACTCAGGCACGTACTTCGTACATCCCGAGGTAAAACCCGCCCAGGGCCGCGTCTCATGCAGCCTGAGAAACAACCACTCGGGCGCATATTTCGTACGTCCCAAGGTAAAACCCGTCTAGGGCCGCGTTTCATGCATCCCGAGAAATAACCACTTGGGCGCGTACTTTGTACGTCCCGAGGTAAAACCTGTCCAGGGTCGCGTTTCATGCGTTTTGAGAAACGACCACTCGGGCACGTACTTCGTACATATCGAGGTAAAACAACAGAAGGGTGTGCGATAGATGCATGAAAGTGAACAAGTGCGATACATGAGTGCGATAGATGCACAAAGTGAACAAGTGCAATAGATGCACAACGTGAACAAGTGCAATAGATGGACAAAGTGAATGTGTGTGATAGATGCACAAAGTGAATGAGTGTGATAGATGCACAAAGTGAACAAGCGCAATAGATGCACAAAGTGAACAAGTGCGATAGATACACAAAGTGGATGAATGCAATAGATGCACAAAGTGAAGAAGTGGGATAGATGCACAAAGTGAACAAGTGCGACAGATGCACAAAGTGAACAAGTGCGATAGATGCACAAAGTGAACAAGTGTGATAGATGCACAAAATGAATGTATGAGATAGATACACAAAGTGAATGAGTGCGATAGATGCATAAAGTGAACAAGTGCGATAGATACATAAAGTGAACGTGTGCGATAGATGCACAAAGTGAACAAGTGTGATAGATGCACAAAGTGAACAAGTGCAATAGATGCACAAAATGAATGTGTGTGATAAATGCACAAAGTGAACGAGTGCGATAGATGCCCAAAGTGAACAAGTGTGATAGATGCACAAAGTGAATGAGTGCGATAGATGCACAAAGTGAACAAGTGTGATAGATGCACAAAGTGAACAAGTGAGATAGATGCACAAAGTGAATGAGTGCGATAGATGCACAAAGTGAACAAGTGCGATAGATGCACAAAGTGAATGAATGCGATAGATGCACAAAGTGAACAAGTGCGATAGATGCACAAAATGAATGAGTGCGATAGATGCACAAAGTGAATGAGTGCGATAGATGCACAAAGACTTCAACTGGAACTCCTCTGAATGAACCGTACATACAATATCGTTTGCTTATGTAAGAAAGAAATTTAACAAGTGCGATAGAGTAAGAATGCATGTTCTATGCAAGACAAGCAACCGAGATACAATGTTAATTGAAGGCATGTTCCATGCGAGAAAAAAAAGCATATAAAATAAGAGCGGAAGCATATTCTATCTATGATTCATAACGAATGCAATACGCGCATGCGGTATATATGTGAAATGCATATCTTACGTAACAACATATGTGAGGCATAACCTATGCAACAAAGTGACATGCATGTTTTATGCAAGGTACAAAAGCATAATTTGACAAAAACAAATCCAATAGCAACTTTCGATTTACCTCTCGAAAGAGTTACAATATATTTAAAGGATACACCTCGTTCATGTTGACAAGTGACGAACATCATGCACTGAAAACACAGTTCTGAGCTTTCGTACGGACAATCTGAACCCAACAATGAACCACCCCTATGCTTCTTGGAAACCAAGGTGTCAGGACCCAAACCTGCCCCTATAGGTTTAGCATCGTAACCGGCTAGTAATCCTTGGATTACCAAAGGCCTCTTAACAGACTAACATATAATTAGGGGCTGAGGAAGTAAATAGCAATTATACAACATCCATTCAGCTGTGCAGACTTATATGAGACAGAAAAATTTTAAACTTTATATACATACATAAACACATCATCATATATATACATGTATAAGCTAGACAAAAAGGGACTTAGCCCTATTTACAAAATACACAAAGACTTGTCTGACTGAACAAGAAAACAAGACTTCAACTTATGCACTTAGCCATAACCACTAGACATGTCCGGAACCTCCACGGGAGGCACATAGGTTAGCTGTCAAAAACTGGTTCCAGGCGGACGCCTCTAAGCTTGGTCACGCCCTGATTACCTACATACATATATATATATATATAAACAGTGAGCTGGTGCCCAGTGAATAATAACAGAGTAAAGGGTTTAATGAATGATGTCCATCACAGAGTTAGAAATCAGATTCTTATCAAATACAGAGTCTTATGTATATTCAGATTCCAAATCAGAAACAGATTCATATACATATTCATGATCATTTTCATACTCAGATTTTGCATATAATCATATGTGGTACACCGCTTAGCTATCATATCAACTTGGTCCTGAGACCCACATGTACAGTCGATACCCACGACCATAAAGGTCCATATCTTGCGCGCAAGTAGCCATGGTATTGTTACCCCTAGGCGAGGGCCACGTGAATATAGGCCTTGGTATTGTTACCCCCAGGTAAAGGCCACGTGAATATAAGTCACAGTATTGTTACCCCTAGGCAAGGGCCACATGTATATTGGCCACAGTATTGTTATCCCCGGACGAGGGCCACATGAACTAAGGGTGCCACAAGTACATTTCAGAAAAATGGACATTCATTCATAATTTATAAAATAGCATTTCAGAAAACAAATCGTATCATATCAGTCAGAATATACTTGTAATTAAACATAACTTTACAGAGTTATTACTCACAGATAGTAGCAGAAGCAGATCAGACAGATCGAGCAGACAATAGCGCGTGACCTACATAAACACATAACATATACACATTGAAGCACAATATTACTCCCTTGATCAAACTTGATTTTCTTGTTTTCTGTCTAAATAATTTGAAGGTCCACTACGCTTATTCTTTCTTTAATCAAATGACTCGGGTTCTCATTTCACAAACCCCTTTTATTACTAAATCATTCTTTTTTGAATAAACCAATTCCTCACTTGGCTTCTTAATCAAGTATTACTAAGTTAATGACTTATTCTTTAATCAACTAATTAATGTTGATTGTTAGCTTATTAATCCTTATTGAGCCATAAATAATTTCTAGAATGCTTTGGAAAGAGATGAGAATAAAAATGTGAATTAAATGCAATTTTTCAAAATATGCTGAAAATAGGGTCTTCGCTCGAGCGCCACTTTCGTCGCTCGAGCGAACTGTAAAATTTTGCAAAACTTCTGGGAGCTCGATTTTCACGCTCGAACGGAGCTTTCCTCGCTTAAGTGTACAACATGAATTTTGGAATTTCCAGAACTATGTTTGAGCTTCAAGGTTGATACTCAAAGCCTCAAAACTTGTGTTTTTGGTACAAAATCATGGAGAACCATTGTGTAATTTAGTAGACACTCCCAATTAGAAATCATTTATTCAAAATCATGCTCCAATTGTCCAAATTTAGATTTAACTCATTTTCTTTATATCAAACCCACAATTTTAAAACATAAATTAGACTTTCCAAACTCTTGAAATCCCATGATTTATGTAAAAATAGAACCCAATTTTATTATTAACAAAAATCAACTTAACTATGATTACACAAATCAATTTCTTAGAAATTCAACTTAACTCATTTTTTAACAAAAAACTTAATTTATGATCATAATTGTTCTAAAAATGTGTTTAAATTGAATAAAACTTTTAAATTAAATTACATGCATGGATTAAAGATCAAAATCAAGCAAATTCCTAATTTTCAAAGCTTTTCCTCTTTTTTTTTTTTTTTTTCTTCAAAATATGAGATTGAATTAGTCCAAATTCTTCAAAATCCAAGAAGCATGTATAATTAGAGTATTAAACTTGTAGAATTTACTCATGCATGTAACAATGAGGCTTAATTTCATGCAAGATCTCAACTTCAAACTCAAAATATTTAATTTCTAAGTTAATTTTCATAAATTTGAACCTAACTCCATTGCATGGATCAAATCTTCAATACATCATTGTTGTATGTCATTTATATAACAAAATTTAAGAATAATTCTCAAAATTAAACTCAAACTTAACAAATTTAACGAATCATAACTCATAATCTTCAACCTAACTTGATTTTTCATGCAAAACCCAATTTCTATCAATTTATATAATTGATCCTCAAATTTTCACTTTTAATCCTCTCAAAATTCATCTTGAATCAATTTATGTCTAGATTATTTAAACAATACTAGAAAGAGGATGGAATTTCTTACCTTAAGATGAACTTTCCATAATTTTTAACTTTAATTTTGGCATCCCACAAAACTCTCTTCCTCTTTATTCTTCCTTCTTCCTTTTCCACGGTTTGCTCTAGCAGATTTGACCATAATGCATATATATATATATATATATATATAGATAATGAAGTTCTCTCTCTCTCTCTCTCTCAGCTGTGTTCTCCCAGCACAAGATGAATACACAAAATGCACACCTACACTAAGTCTTTAATAATAAATAAATGAAGCCACCATTCATAATCTTTCTAGGACCTTCATAATTTTATTCCATATTATTTTATGATTAAGATTAGACTAATCACTAATTATTCATTAGCTTAAATTAATCACTCCTTAATTTTAATTAATCTTAATCATAATTTAATTAATCATAACTAACCACAAGTCCCACATAATTTAACTAGTCTAATTGACTTCAATTAAGGCCCAATTAAATATATTTAATTTTTACCATTTAGGTTTTTAATCAAACTCCCGAAAGGCTCCAAATATTAAATTAAGATTATTGTCATCATCAATCTTGATTTCCCAAATCATTTAGGCCTTCAATTTCTAATCAGACTCAAAATTTTCATCAATAAATTACATATTCAAATTGGACATCCCATGAATAAATTTAATTAATAATAACCACAATTGTCAATCCTCGTGACATAATCAACTCCAATTCGGACCCAATTAATAAAATATCAATTTATACATCTGAATCGAATATTTAATTAAGCTCCCATACGGTCCGATACTCGAAATTAAACTAATTCAATTCACCAATTATACTCTCTTGAGCCATGTTGGCTTTCAATTTCTAATTCCAAAATAAATCCTCAATAGAATCATATACGAATCAAACTAAATAATTCTTATGACCCCAAATTAAATTAGAACAATGGGCAATTAAAATTCAAATCTCCTTAATTAATTAAATGTTATTCATTAGACGCGGTGGGGTCGTCACACAAGGACACAAAACAACATCAGGACCCCAAGGGAGGCCACCGGCCACCTGCTGGCCATTGGAGGGGATTGCCGGCCACCTGTCGGCCTTGAAATACTGTTGCCGGCCAAAAAAGTGGCCTGCCAGCCACCCGTGGTAGATTCGGGCATTTTGGTCTTTTCATCCATGGGTTTTTATGTATAAGACTTAGGGTCTCATTTCCTCATCACCCCACATCCGAAATTCTTCCCCTCTCTCTCTAGGTGCTCATTCTCTCTAGATCCGCGCTTTCTACGCATTTTCCAACGCCCCACGTGATGTTTATTCGCTAAACCCTTTTTGTTTCCTCCGTTTTGAACCGATTAAAATTTGATTTCGGTGCTTTTTCTTGGACTTTCACCACTTGAGGCTTGTTCCCCTCGAGTTTCTCTAGGGTTTTGTGCCTTTTCCCAAGCTTTGACTTTTCTTTCAATTTTCTTTCTCCTAGGGTTGACTTTTTCAAAGTTTGCCATTTTTTCTTCGTTTTTCTTCAGTTTTCGACCACTTTCTCATCTTCTTTCTAGATGGCGGACTACATTCCACATGATGGAGCTCCTTTCGAGATTTCACCCCAGTTATCACCTTCGACAGAGCTGGAGACCGAGCCTGAGCCCGAGATATTACCGCTAGGAGTACGCCCCTTCGATCCGGCGACATACCATCCTCAGACACATGTATTGCCACCTGGGGGTATTGGGCATTTCAAAGAGTTCGCGCGACGCGTGCCAGAAGACCTTTTACTGCGGGAGCCAGACTCCCATTTATCCCACGGCGCCACCGAGGTATACACTGTATTCTCATGCTTTCTTTACTTTACATTGCATTTCTTGCTTTCACTATATTCATTGCTTCAACTATATGCTTACACTGCATTTCTTGCCTTTTGCTGCATTACTTGCCTTAATCACACTCTTGTACTGTATTTCTTACACTGTCTTTTATCTGCCTGTTCTCATATCACTATATATCACTATTCTGATCATAGGAGGACTCTTGCTCCATTAGGGGCTATGGAGCCATGACAGCGAGGGACTGGTAGATGGAGCTTCCTGCTGGTGTACACTACATTATCGATGAGGCTAGCTTCGACCTGTTCTGCATTGGGCTATTGCGCCATATCGCGAGTCGACCATTTCTTAGCGTATTGGTGGAGCGGTGATGGGATTCCACCAACTTCTTTCACTTCTCCACCGCCAGGGAGATGACGATGACTCCCTATGACTTCTCTATGCTCACAAGCGTAGAAGTAGGGGGTGATCCAATCCTTTACGACATGGATATGGGTGAGTGGGAGGCCACGTTGTTACACTTGCTGGGAGCACGCCCACCCCTCTTTCAGCCGTCAATGGTCCGATATGGCTAGTTCGCCAAGCACTTTCACGGGAGAGAGCCAAAGACCCCAGAGGAGACTGAGCATTACGCCCGAGGCTTTTTGATATTCCTCTTCGGTACCACCTTGTTTGCGAATAGGTGAAACACTGTAAGGCTGTATCTACTGAGCGCTCTAGTGACCCTACCTCAGGTCCGGCTCTATGACTAGGGAGAAGCTGGCCTCGCCACACTATATGGTTATATGAGCTCGACATCCCGCAAGAGGGGAGACAGGGTTGGAGGCTATTGGAGAGCCTGAGAGGTATGCTTTACATCACGGCTTTACATTTTCTATATTCTATTTTTGTGCTTTTTGCTTTGCACTTTCTGTACACTATATACTGTATTCTTTACATCTATACACTGTGCACATCCTGCATCCTCTGCATCTATACACTATATGCTCACTATTGCCTTCTGCTTTCTGCATTCTGCATTCTCGGTATCTGTACTTTATATACTCACTGTTGCCTTTTCCTTGTAGCTTTGGGTATATCCATATTTCCCAACCCTTGCTCCGGAGCCGGAGGTGGAGATTCCTCCCGTTGTGCCGTACTTTCATCGGTATGATGACAGATGCCTGCGAAGGACCCAGGAGACCTTTTCATTGTTCCATCGGAACTTCAACATAGTGACTGCGAGGGAGGTAACCCAAAATTCACAGTTATTTTTGCTTTATCAACAACTGACGATGACTAACAATCTGTATATTCCCTGTTTATAGATCGCTTGGCAGCCTTGGGTGTCGATGCTGGCTGGAGTTAGAGACCAGTACGCCAGAGCCTGGGGAGCTGCCCGTTTTTAGCTTTTGCTGGAGGGCCCAGTTTGCCGAGCTTGGTTTCTAGGTGAACGGTTCGTGCGCCAGACTATGGGTTTACCTGAGCCGGTAGTTCCCATGACGCCTCTAGCATCTATGAGGGCTACAGAAAGCCTCTCATTCCAGGAGATGATCAAGTTCACGGAAGGCTTGGATGTGGACTACTTCCGTGGGGAGGAAGATTATTCAACATTCATCCAGACACATCTCATGCCTCCCTTGACTGGTGCTCATATAGGCAGAGCAGTAGGTGCCCCATAGCAGGTAGGACTTGAGCAACGAGGGCCAGGACTAGAGGGGTTCCTCCTGCTGGACAGGCTACCAGTTGGCCAGAGATCCTGACCATGCTGACATGCTAAGGGTTGACTAGGACGTCCTACCAGATTTTGATCGAGGCGACAGAGGCCGGGCATAGATACGTTCGAGCTCGCGACGCATCTCCTGTCATGACCTGAACCCGCCCCTGTAGATTAAGGTCATAACCGGCCAATAATCATGAGATTACCTATGGCCTCAAACAGAAATCAATTAATAATTAATAATATGGGGCCAGATGCGGAAGCAGACTTAAAAATTTTGTCCGATGAGCTGTGTTTACATGGTAAAACAAACATTCCATAATAACTCACACATGTAGTCAGAATTAACATTTTATATGTCCAAGAACTTTCAAACATGCAGTTAGCCAAATAAAAAGCTTATATACATGGTGATCCAACATTTTCACCAAGGTAACAAAAAGGAAAACAAAACAAAAGAAACAAAACAAAGTCTCATGCGTGAGATGTTTGGGCTGACTCCACAAAACTTGACTTCTCTTATGTCTTTCACTGAGGCTGGGTTTGGACATTTCTTTGCTCACCTACACACACATGAATGAGAGTGAGCGATAGCCCAGTGAATAATATCAAAATAAAGGAGTACATGAATGAAATTTGTAACAGTCATGTCAAACGACCATAGGCCCATTTATGTTTCTATCTAATACATCAAACGGCCTCAAGCCCAAATATATCAAACGGCCTTGGGCCCAATTCATTCGTGTCAAACAGTCTTCAGCCCAATCATTCATGTCAAACGGCCTTTGGCCCAATCATCTATATCAAATGGTCTTTGGCCCAATCATCTATATCAAATGGCCTTTGGCCCAATCATTCTCACATTCGTATTTATGTGTGTCTCATATCCGTGATCATGATCATATTTATATTTAATTAGTCTTATGCAAAAGACTAACATTTTCATCCATAATTCAAAATACAAATCCATAAGGTTCATACATAAGTAACGTTTAGAAAATAACATACTTAAACATATCTTTACTAAGATATTACTCACAGTGATTTGCCAAATGATTTATCCTTGCACTTGACCCTACATATTTCATAACACATTGGGTCACAAGCGATTTATTCCGTTCTTAATTTATTTATTTCTCTTAGGCCTCTTTCTTATCCTTTTAGGTCATTTACAATGCCCAATGTATGCCTAAGAGTGCTTAGAAATGAAAGATAACGGTAAACAAAACACAAAATGACTTTTCAAAATTTCTGAAACAGGGCTCCCTGCTTGAGTGGACCCCTTTTATGTGCAAAAGTGCTGGTTGCCTCATTTTTGTGCTCGAGCGTGACTTTGGACGCTCGAGCTGGGAGTTAAAACATGTGAGTGGGCGCTCAAGCAAGCGTCAATGTCTGTAAAACTTATGTGAGCTAATATTTTATGCTCGAGTGACAATTTTCCCACTCGAGCGAACTCGACGAATTCTAGAATTTCCAGAACTGTATTTGAAGCTCAAACTTGATGTTCAAAGCCCAAAACTCATGTTTTTGGTATAAAAGCATGGAAAGACATCATATAACACAAGAACATAAGTAATTTGGAATCAATTGTCTAAAATCATGATCCATCTCTCAAATCATTTCAAATTCTTCTTGTCAATTTCAAGACTCAAATAATCAAGCTCCCTACTTACATGAATCATGCATATATGTAGATTATTGACTTTAATTCCATTTCAAATGGAACAAGTGGTATTTAAAATCATGAAGCCCAACAAAATTATGCATGCATTTGAAATTTGGTGCTTAATTCTTCATATTCAACATGCCTCGTGCTTGATTATGCAAATTCATGGCAATTCTATACATGCATGTGCATATAGACCTCAAATTCATCATAAACAACTCAATTCTTACTCTCAATTGCGCATCTTGCTTGAATTCACTTATTTATGGACTTAAACTCATGAAGTTGAGTTCAATTACTCACCTAGAGGCTCAAATCTTCCCAATTATAGTTAAACCTTGTGTTAATCTACTTGGCTCTCCAATTCCCTTGCAAAATCTTCAATGTTAACCCCTTACTCTCTTTAGATTCGGCTCACTCTCTCTCTAGAGTGCCTATTTCAGATTTTTGAGCTCAAGCCCAAAATGAGTATAAGTGTAATGGGGCCCTTATATATGTTTGCCTTAATCAATTTGATTAAAGCTAAGTAATCATGCTTGATTAATCGATTCGATCTAATTATTTGATCCAAATCAATTTCTAATTAAATTTCATCATGGATTCTAAAAATTACGCTAATTACAATGGTGTAGACAATTCCAGTTTCTAAAACCTCTACGGTCTTCAATTTTTAAATTATAACAGTAAGTTGGAGAGATTTTCCTACGATGAACAGATATAGTCTCAAAAACATGAATAATCACATAATTACGACTAAAAATCATATTAAGCATATAATCACAATCATAATTAAGATCAATTAGTATATCACGGGACAGGGCTATCACACCTCCGGTATGTACCACATTTTCTCCAGCTTTCCATTTTCTCTCCGATATTTGTTCCTTCCAGATACTAATCATTCCCAATACATCTACAGGTACCCCCGGAGTACACTGAGGGACTGCTCGAGCTAGTAGCTTCATTCGAGAGCATGATACTGAGGAGGGAAGCACTACTTAGTCTCCACGGCATCCAGGTATTCTCCCCTATTTTATGCACGTATTTCAGCATTTTCCACACTATTATGCACTATATTCTCACTGAAGCATTGATACTCATATCACAACATGCATTTTGCCCTTTATCATATCACACAGATATGCTGCACTGACACATTACACTGTATTTGTACTGTATCTGGCTCGTAGCATTCCATCACTTTCATCATACTGTATTTGCAATTATACATTGTATCTGATATGCCAATACTGCATCTTTTCAGGTTCTAGCGATACCGAGAGCACCAGTGGCGGCGACTGCACCTACACCATCACCACTTCCTCCAGCAGCAGAGGGAAGAGAGAGACGGGCCCCAGCACGCAGCCAAGAGGAGCGTCGTGGTCGAGGCCGAAGGAGCCCCTCGGAACCAGTGTTGAGTGACAACGATGCTGAGACCAGTGGCTCCGGGAAGGCAGTGAGTTCGCAGTCTGAGTCCTCCGAGAGTGGAGATAATAGTGGCTTAAGATCTGGAGGTGATGCTAAGTCAGGCTTTGGAGCAGAGAGCGGCGACGATTCCGGTTCTGGATCGGCATCTGAGTCAGACAGCGACGCTGATGGTGGCAGCTCTAAGTCTCCACCCAGGAAGAGGACGAAGAGGGCCTCTCGAGCTAGAGATGACTGGCGCTGGTTAATTTGTACTTTTGCTTAGTTTCTTTTTGTTAGTAGCATTAGCACATGTATAGCTTTAGACAAGTTTCATTTTTCGTTAAAACTTGTACTCCTCTTTTGTAAAAAAATCCATGATCAGAATAAAGACCTCGCAGTTTTTATGAAAAAGTGTGTTGTTATTTTTGCATCATGAGCACCATATATGCATGAAATGGACAGGGAATTTGAAACCAAGAACACTTGATTAAAATAAGATGCTTAATTGGGTAATGAACCAACCAAGAACCAAAATATGAAATGTAACATGTAACTCGATAAAAAACACAATAGCAACTCGATAAACAAACAACTCAAATACAACTCAACAAACTTCCTAAAACCAAAAGAACTCAAAATAAGACCTTAAAACATACAAAGAGCAGAACAAAACACATGTTTCCAGCACTGTTCAGCACAAAGATAGATAGCAGATCTGAGAAGAAAGGTGCCAGCCAGAATAGGAATTTGCCGGCCACCTACCGGCCATCAGTAGTGGCCTGCCGGCCACCAATGTGCAGAACCTCCAAATTTTTGACAGCTGGCTTCCACTCATTGCCTTATCTTCTAGAAAAGGTTCACCTTCGTCATTTCTTCTCTAGAACTCATTCTAGCTGTTGTTTTTGCCACAAATGGAACCATTTCTTGCCCAAAACCTTGCGGATTAGATTGCGACTTTGGATGGCTCAA
Source organism: Camellia japonica (assembly GCA_030407325.1). NCBI lineage: Eukaryota > Viridiplantae > Streptophyta > Magnoliopsida > Ericales > Theaceae > Camellia > Camellia japonica. The sequence goes on along the minus strand of JAPPVO010000007.1, from coordinate 17,482,095 downwards.
AAAAGGTAAATTTTTGGGGTTTCAGCATAAATGCACTTTCGTTGAGTCGGACTCCACTTTGTTTCCGTTCCTTTATGCCGCGGCTAGATGCTGGAACTCGATTACACATGTCTTTAGCTTCGGAGGACAAGAAATATGCTCAATAATCGAAGAATTTCAAGCGTTAATGGAATCCCGACGTGATGAGGAAATTATGCCTCAGCCCTGTTTTGGCCATGCCCAAGCTTTGAAATGGATGTGCAGACTCACTATGCATGAGGTTCGATCTTTGATCCACAATGGAGAACTGGATATTCCTAGTATGATTGATCAATTTTCTAACATCGGTGACCGAGGCGACCTTCTTTGACAAGGTTTTAGGCAGCATGTCCTCTGCTTATGTATGTTGGCCCATTTCCTTCTTGCCCCTAGTTTCGGTGGGTCTAGCATTCGACTTGTCGAAGTGGCCCAAGGTTTGAAAGAAGGCATGAGTTGCATTGGCTTGACATTGGCCGAGACTCTGATGGGCTTAGATGCTTTCCATCGGCGAGAGACTAGCAAATTCGCAAGGAGTCCACTACTTCTGCAGGTATTGTTTCCCACCCTTTCTTATATGTATTTCTCACATCTCTCAGCACTCATGCTCTGTTTTTCTCTCAAAGCCCCTTTTTTCTCACTTTTCTCTCAACATAGATCTCTTTTTTCTTTCATCCCTTCCCAGGTGTAGCTAATGGACAAACTGAAGGTAATGGACTCTTGCCCTGCGTACTCAGCTTGAGCGTATTTCTTCCGTCACCGACTAGTGGATTTCCCAAATAAGGGATAGTGGTGCCACTGGATGTGCAACAAGTCTGCTGTGGACATTGCTTAGCGTTGCCATTGGCTTAATTTGACCGAAATGAGCTACAACATGACTCGCCAACCTGGCATTCAACTGATTGGCCTTACATACTTTGTATTCCACTTTTCGTTCAGATTCAGACGTCAGTTTGGACATGATCAGGTTCGCCCAGAGGAAGAGGTAGAGTACCCGGTTTCATTCCCCACTCGAGGTTCACACTTGGCTAAGTATCTCACTGCTTGAAGGACAAGAGAGCTTCTGGCCTCTGCCCATAGTTTCAGTTGTGCCCTTTCTGGCGAATGCCTAGCTTGGCTCAAGGATGAGGCACAAACTAGATCCACTTTGGCATCAGAAGCTTCCACAAGCACGAGCGGGGGACGCAGGAGCACCTGTCTCATCTATGCCCCTAGTTTATTCTTTTGATCTTTCTTTTCAAGTTTTTTCAATGTAATAAGATCAACTTTAATTTGTATCGAAAGTTGGAGAACTTTGTATTGAAATCAATGAAATTAAAGTTATGAGCACTGAAAGTTTTCCTTTTGGCCCAAAAATGGTCTAAGTTGTAAAAGGCAAAATTTGAGCAAAAATCAACTTTTATCAAAACTTTTCAAAACCATTTTCGAAAAGGATCACCACTTGACACGCATAGAATCTATCCTCGAGATGTATAACCCCGAATTCAAAGATCACAAATTGCCCCTTGATTGAATAACATTGCTCAGCACTGTAACCAGTTCTTCGAATAGAGATCACAACCGAACTCTCAGATAAAGAACAGACAAAGATGACCTGATCAAACACATGGGCAGGACAGTTGAGTTGGAGGTGTTTACGGCTGAACTTCAGGATGAAGTTTCCTACGTATCCCAAAGATAGGAATCAGGCCTTACGTAGTTCGGTTCAGGTTCACTCGAGTATTACTCGAGTATTAACTCTCTCCTTTTGTGCTCTAACTTTTGCCAAGGCCGCCCTTTAGGGTTTTCAACCTTGCGAGCTCAATTTATCCTTATTTCTAATTTTTTGTGCTCTAACTTTTGCCTAGGTCGCCCTTCCGGGGTTTCAGCCTAGCGAGCCTCTCAGGGATAATATTTCTTCAACTTGTCCATATTGATCGGTTGGGAAAATTCTAGGCCATCCAGGTCCATGAGAATAACAGCTCCACCCGACCAGATAGTTTTGATGATGTAAGGACCAATCCAATTGGGTCTGAACTTGCCCCTAGGGTCATGGATGGGAGCTGGGTTGTCTTTCAGCACCAAATCCCCTTCTTTGAGATTCTAGGACTTAACCTTCTTGTTAAAAGCCCTAGCAATCCTGCTTTGATAACCCTGAACATGGTACAATGCTTTCAGCTTTCTCTCATCAAACAACATCAGTTCTTCAAACCTGCTCTGCTCCCAATCTGCCTTTGTTATTTGACACTCAGCCATAACTCGTAGCGACGGGACTTCTATTTCGATTGGCAGAACAGCTTCCATCCCATAGACAAGAGAATAAGGACTTGCCCCTATAGACATCCGGATTGAAGTTCTATAGCCCCAGAGTGCAAACGGCAATTTATTTGGCCAGTCCCTGTAGGTCTCAACCATCTTCTGCAGAATATGCTTGATGTTCTTATTGGCGGCCTCAACAGCTTCGTTGGTTTGCAGCCTATATGTAGATGACTTATGAAAAGACACATTGTGTTTCTTCAATAAGTCTATCACTTCTTTCTTAAAATGGGAGCCATAATCTGAAATGATCTCGTTTGGGACTCCATATCGACAAATGATGTTGTTTCGGATGAACTTAGCCACATGCGCTGCTTTCAACATTGCGTAGGACTGAGCTTCCACCCACTTTGTAAAGTAATCAATTGCCACTAGAATGTATTCATGCCCATTCGAACCTTTTGGTGTGACCGCGCCTATGGCGTCGATTCCCCAGACTGAGAAAGGCCATGGCAAAGTCATATTGTACAGCTTCGATAGCGGGATATTCATACGGTTGGCATGAATTTGGCATTTGTGGCATCACAGAACAAAACCAATACAATCCTTCTCCATAGTAGACCAGTAGTAACCTTGCCTGAGAATCTTCCGGGCTAACATTACTTCATTTATGTGAGCTCCGCACTCTCCTTGATGGATGGCCTTCATCAGGCGCTTTGATTCCTCTGCTTTAAGATACAACTTGTGCATTCCCAGATGACCTCTCTTGTACAGTTTACCTCTGCAAATGATAAATTGAACGGCCATTCGCCGTATTGCCCTCTTATCTTTGGCATTTGCCCCTGGTGAATAAACTTCATTTTCCAAGAAGTTCCAGATATCATAGTACCAAGGGTTTTGATCTTTCACTTCATTTATTGCAGCGATAGTCTCGTAGACCGGCGTGTATCTTTACTTAATGATGATCAGATACATCTGGACTCCAAGCAGGATGTCTATCATAAAAGCTAGAGTTGATAAGGCGTCAGTGAACCTGTTGTTCTATCTTAGTAGATGCGTGAAAGTCAGCTTCTCAAACATAGAAATCAGAACGTCCAGGGTCTGGTGATAAATCTTCATCTTTTCTTCTTTGACCTTCCAGTCTCCATTGGCTTGAGAAACAACTAGGTTCGAGTCTCCGATGACGTCCAACCTTTTAGCCCTTAGTTCTAGGGCGGCTTCCAAGCCAGCGATACATGACTCGTACTCTGCTTCGTTATTAGATACCTTGAACTGAAGTTTGAAGGCTAAAGGTATATGGGAATTGTCGGGTGCTATCAGCAACACACCTATCCTATAACCATACTGATTAGACGCTTCGTCAAAGTACATTGTCCAAATTTCTTCCTCGACTTGTAGAATGGCTTCATCTGGGAATAAGTATTCTACCGCTTCATCCCCTTCCACTGGGTGATCTACCAGGAACTCCACTACTATTCTCCTCTTGACCGACTTGTGAGTGACATACTTCAGATCAAATTCAGAGAGAAGAAGCAACCAACGGGCTAGCCTACCCGTAAGCACTGGTTTCTCAAAGAGATATTTGATGAGATCTAATCTCGAAACCAGAATTATGGAGTGAGCTAACAAATAGTGCCTCAACTTCCTGGTAGCCCATACCAAGGCTAAGCAAGCTTTCTCTAACGGGGTGTAATGGGTCTCGTAATCTAGCATTTTCTTGCTCAAGTAATAGATGGCTTTCTCTACCATATCCTCGGATTCCTGAGCAAGCATGCATCCCATTGTTGTGTCCATTATAGACAGATACAAAATCAAAGGCTTTCTCGGCTCTGGTGGCGACAACACATGCGGATTTTGAAGATACTGCTTGATCTGCTCAAAAGCGAATTGACATCGATCATCTTATCGAAATTTCTTTCCTTTCTTCAGGAGATCAAATAGTGGTTCACAAGTCAAGGTTAATTTAGAAATAAATCATCTTATGAATTGCACTTTACCCAGAAAGCCTCGCACCTCCTTTTTAGTCCTTAGTGGTGGCATTTCTAGGATGGCCTTGATTTTGAAAGGATCTACCTCGATGCCTCTCTGTGTGATCAAGAAACCCAACATTTTCCCTGCTGTTATGCCGAAAGTACACTTCTGTAGATTCAACCTCAGTCTGTATTCTCTAATTCGTTGAAAGAATTTCTTCAAGGCGGTGTAGTGGCCCTCTCTTTCTTTGGACTTGACAATCATGTCGTCCATATACACCTCGACCTCTTTATGGATCATATCATATAGAATTGTGGTTTCAGCCCTTTGACAGGTAGCCCCGGCATTCTTCAGCTTAAACAACATCACCCTATAGCAGTAGGTACCCCACGGTGTAGTGAAAGTGGTTTTCTCTCTGTCTTCAGGCGCCATCAAAATTTGTTTATACCTAGAAAATCCATCCATGAAAGAGAGCAATGCATGGCCCACAGTGAAATCCATTAATTCATCGATGTGTGGCAGGGAAAAGTTATCATTCGGACTGGCTCTGTTCAAATCTCTGAAGTCCACACACACCCGAATTTTGCCATCTTTCTTCTGCACTGGGACGATATTAGCCAACCAAGTTGGATACTCAGATATTGGCAAGAACCCTGCCTTAATCTACTTGGTAACTTCTTCCTTAATCTTCAAAGCCCAATCCGGGCATATTCTCCACAACTTCTGTTTGATGGGTCGGGCCTCGGGTTCAAGAGGGATCCGATGCTGTACAATCTTAGGATCGATTCCAGGTATGTCTTCGTAGGACCATGGGAAAACAATGATTTGGACCAGACGCAGATCCTTCTCAGTACCCATATCAAAAGCAATGATTTCATCAACAAGGGGTTTTGCAAACCTCTCATTCTCTAGATTAATCAAAATTTTCAAAACCAGAGGATATCCTTCCTCTTCGTTTTCAATTAAATTTTGAAAATCCTGATCAATGCAATAAATAAGCGGCATAGAGAAATACTCAGAATCTGCAGTGGCATTCTCATTCATAAAGTCTAGCTCGTCCAGCTCTTCAGCTACAATCGACTCAAAAGCAAAAAAAAGGATAACCTGGACAAGACCTTGGCATCCGGGTTATCACCCCCAGGAATACCGGACTTAGAAAACTGGATTCTGATTCCGACTCTACAAACTCTGTGGAATCAGATTCTGGCTCACTACCCGACTCAGAACTACTAGACAGGTAGCCCTTCTCTAGCTGCCAAACGAGAGATGGTGCATCAGATGCATCCAAAATGCTGCTAGAAGGGTTCACACTCGGTGGGTCCCCAATCATGGAGATGGTCAGGTTATCCCTCAAGCTCTCTGAGTCGACTGGAAGATATGAAAGGAGACATGCCAGTGCTACTCCTACTCCTAGCTCGCTACTGTTTGAGTCGCTGTCCATGCTTTGTCCAGCTTCAGCAATTAATTTGGCATTTTCCTCTATATCATTGTCTTGCAGCTGCAAGTCAAAGAAAATTTCAAAGCCAGGAACACGTTGCTTCTCAAAATTCAATCAGGGCTCGAGAAAGCCGCAAAATGGGAAGTCTTCACCCTCTCAAACAAAATGGCCGTTCAGTGTTCCCTAGATCAACCTGTGAACAAGCTCATAGCACTTCCCTGTCTACTTAGCTCTGGCTCTGCCTGCCATCTCTTCCCTTTTCCTGACCCAATCCTCTTTGGTGGGTGTATAGCCAAGACCAAAGGCATGTGGATTATACGGCACATCGGCCAATGCTGTGACGTCTTTATGGCCACTTCTTCCCAGTCTCATTCCTGGCACGTATTGGAGTTTGTTCATCAAATAGATTAATTGGGCGCTGGCATATAAGCCCTCGTCAACTGCCAAGATGTTCTTCACTGTCTGGGCCTCGGCCAGTGTAAAACCTGAAAGGAATACATCCTCCTCACCATGAACAATTTCCAGCACAGGTGTAGTTACCTCTGGCGGAGGATATATGAAGGAATTCCTGAACACAATAACTATCCCCTTCTCATGAGGGTATTTCAGCATTTGGTGGAGGTAGAAGGGACAGCTTTCACCTGGTACTCACGACGCCCAGTCTTTGAGCTAAATTCTCGACGCCGGTGCTCTCCAATAGTTTTCCCTTTTCCTTGGCCATTCCAGCCACTGCAGCTATTCTTGCTTCCTTTTCTTCAGGTTTTGGTTCAGTTCCTTCCTCCATGTCAGGTTCATCACTTAACCACCCCGAGTTGTCCGTCGACCCATTCAAATTAAACCAGTCAATCTGCACGTCTCCTTGATCTTGCTTGTCATAGAACTACAGATTGTCTAAGTCCTTCTCCAGCTCTGCTAGATCATGCAGTCCCTGACTTGGGCCATCCTCTCTGACCACATTGACCTCCGCTGTTATCGGTAATACCACTTCGGGCTTGGCTTGATCAACTGGCACAATGTATTGGCATGGATCATACTCCTCCTCAGTCAATTCCTCAGAGCACTCAGGCAGTGGACTCATACTCTCTTCTAAGGCCAACCTTCCTCCTTCTACCACTGTCACCACCACGGGTTCAGGTTGTAGTGTGGATGTGTCCATCATGCACAAATCTATGCTTTCAGGTATGAACATGGCCGGTTTAGGTAGGTGAGAAGGGGTAATATATACATTGGGGTCATAGGGGATGGCCAATGTATGTATTAGATTTCAGTGCCGGAGTGGAGGAACTTGATTGTGGGTTGGGAGAGGGTTGGTGGTTACATTTGGCTTTTGGGGTAGTGCTATCACCTTGTTGTCAATGAGATCTTGAATCTCATGATGCAGCCTGAAGCATTGGTCGGTGTCATGACCATGCTACTGGTGAAAAGCACAGTATTTGGCTTGGTTGTGTTTCGGTGGGAGACGATCCGGTAGTGGGCGAGACTCTAATGGCTTGAGGTGCCCCTTTTTGATCAACACCCTCAGGGCTTGGGATAACGGCATGTAGAGTGGGTTAAAGACCCTTTGGGATCGGGCCTGGTTGTTTGAAGTTTGTGGAGTTGTACTGGCGAAGGAGTTGGCGGTCTTGGCTGTAATGGTAACGACATTCACATCAGATGGCCGCACAATTGTGTTTCTACTAGTGGTTACATTGGAACTACACTTAAAAGGCCTCTTGGCGTGCTCATTCTCATCAGTTATCAACCTTTGTTTCATTGCATCTTCAATCTAAACCCCTATCTTATGGAGCTCAGTGAATGTGAACAACGGTAAGATGATCATCTTCTGTAATAATTTCCCTTGCAGATTGCGGACTACTATCATGATTTGATCCTTCTCTGACGGCCTAGTAGTCATCATCGAAGCCTTGGCTCTCCACCTCGTTACAAAGTCTGAGAAGCCCTCCTTTGGCTCCTGACATGCCTCAAGATCACGGGTGGTAGCCTTGATCTACGTATTGTATGAGTATTGTGTGATGAAGGCCTCAGTCATTTCCTTCCAGCTTTGCTTTACAGAGTCCTCCAGCTTTGCATACCAGATAGCTGCTATACCCGACAGGGTCCGGCCAAAAAGCGACAGCTTTTGAAGTCTGGTGAGGCCCATCGACCGCAGGATATCGGAGAACAACCGCAAATGAACCATGGGATCTCCAGAGCCATCGAACCGATCTATGTGTGGCATTTTAAACCGGTCTGGCGGGGTTACTGCAGAGTTAGTATATCCATCTTCGATGTCGGGGATAGAGTTCACACCTTGTGCCCACTTGAAAAGCTTCTCTAGCTTATTGACCTTAAGTATAGTCGGATCAACTTCGAATTCAAATGGAGTCTCGATTTGGTACACTGGTGCCTTAAAGGCTTGTGGTGGGATGGGGTCTACTGGATTGCCCAGATTCTCTTGGACATTGACAGTGATTCCGGGTGCTGGGATACCCACAGGATGTGCATGGAAAGCAGAAGCCGCTGCCGGCTGTAGTTGCTATTGCTGCAGCCTGTTTATCACTTCTGCTTGGTGGGCTGTAACTTCATCTTGGCAAGCAGCATCTTGCTTCATGGTTTCCACTGTTTGTTGGAGATGACAAGTCAAGTCCTCCATACTGGCTGCAGGGTACTGAGTCATTTGAATAGGCGAGTGATCTCTTGTTGGCCTAGATGTAGAAGAATGAGCCTGACTAGATGCATGTGATTGCCGAACTGGTGAATTATGCCTAACTCTCCTTCGTCTGGTAACGGTGTGAGCGAAGCAAACACAAGTTGTCCCCTAACAAGATCTCTGGATCGGTAAAGCCTCCTAACACGAGTCCAGAGTGCTCGGGGGATATCCTAACTGTTTGAAACAATTGTGATAAACTACCTAGAAAAAAGAAATAAAGCAAAAAGGCAAGAAAAAATCAGAAACCGCACAGCACCTCAGCTCAGATGTAAACAACACACAGTTATAATCAAAAGCTGTAGAACTACACTCAACATTGACTTTTGCCCCCAAATCTGATACCCAAACTTACAACTGATACGCACATTCCTGTAGAGTTTCACTCTAAAAGCACATACAAGTAAGTGAGAGCCAAAACACCCTTATGAGGGGGTAGGGTTACCCTATCCTAGTTTCGTCAGGAACTAGGGTTCACTATTCAAGCAAGGTGGTTTCACGCAATCCTGTATTCGGGTAAGCATCCTGTCCTAGTTTGGAACAATCTCTATGGCTTTCAATATGCAACTACGCCAAATGGTCAAAAATGGTACCTCAGCAAGACTACCTAATATACCTCTCACACCTAACACCGAGAAGTGAAGAGAATCAAACGGTACAGCGGTAGTCCAGATCCAAGGGTTGTGTTCCCAACGTGGCAGAGCCTGCAACTGATCAGCCTGTTGGAAAACTTCTTAGGCAAGCCTCCGGCAAACCGTCCAGGAATATCAGATGGCAAACACAGTGACTTAAACGCACCAATACAAATGCAATGCAAAGAAACATATAAGTGTAGATAAAATTTCATATAATGAATTTCAAGTTAAGTTCTCTAAATTCCCTAGCAGAGTCGCCATAAATTGTAGCCTAACTTTTTCATGCCCTTTTTCGGAAGCTCGAAAGAAGCCCTACAGTTCGGACTCCTGTCGTTCTGAATCTAATCTTACAAGTGCAATGTAAAATTGATAAACACCAAAGAGTCCAAATCTGGCAAACCTTTTGGAAAATTGATTTTGAATCAAAAATGCCAAAATTGGACTGCTTTGCCAGATACTGAGTCACCACCTAAATATTTTATTTTGAAAAAATTTAGGAAACCCATGACTCGTGCCAAAGGCCACGTGTCCGTCATCACCAAGATTGTCTCGGCTCGGAAACTTAGGTACGAGAGGGGAAGGTCATGAATTGAGCACCCTCGCTCGCCCAATTAAAGATCAGCCTCTACTAATCATGATATGATTTTTATCAACATTATATGCTCTTGATCCGGTTTATTAGGCTAGCATTTACTATGTGATGTGCGCACACAAGTATAGACTAACTTGCAAGAATTAGAACAATTCAATATCATGTTTGTTTAAAAAGAGTTTGATTTTGCCACTTAACAAAGTGGGCTTAAACGTACATTCATTAAATCGTTCTAATTCAAGCAACAAGCCTTCATTCACAAGCACTCAAACAGTTTATAGTAATTAAGCACTTAGCCTCATGGCAAGCATGGCAATCACTCACACTCATGTTTCAGTAAGAAATGGTGCATCATCAAGACTTAAATGCAACAACCAGCCAAAAACATAGGCAAAATAGTCTAAAATAGAGCCTAAAACATACTAGAATTAAGCTATAAAATGATAGAAAATTAAGCTAACACATAAAGCTATCTAGGCTAGCAAACAAGACACAAGGAGGGGAGGCTAACCCCTCCAAATTTAGACTTCAAAACATGATTTTTATCACTGAAAATACTCTGAAATTCAATGTTTAAAAGCCCAAAAAAAAGATAGTTTGAAAGTGGGAAACAAATGTGGAAAGGCCTTACAAACAAGGAATAAAGAAGGGTGAGCCACCCCTAACCTTAAATGGCCTAAAACCACCAATTTCAGCCCACAAAAATAGAGTTTTTTACGGCCCAAAAATGGCCCAAAATCAGTGGGAAAAGATAGAAAAACCAGTTTGCAAAACAAGTTAAAAGAGCAAGTGTTATACCTCTTGAAGCAAAGATCAATTTTAGGCAACAATTCAAGCCAAAACCACCTTCTAGAGCTCCAAGAAGGTCTCAAAGAACCTCAACTCAAAGATGAACCACTTTTGTTAAGGAGGTGTAGGCAAAAGTGCAGTGTATGTAGGCTAAGAAGCACAAATTTGCGAGAGAGAGAGAGAGAGAGAGATAATTTTTGCTCCAAAATTTCTGACCCTCAAAAATGGGGGAGGAGATCCCCTATATATAAAAAAAAACATGCATTTGGCTGAGATAAATCCCTTCATACACATGTAGGGAGATGTAGCCAATTATGGTAACAGCTGGAACAGTTGTCAACAAAATATCTGAAAAAAGACACTGATGGCCAGTAGGCCACACCATTGGCCAGCAAGGCACAAGGATGGCCGACAGGGCACAATTGGTGGCCGGCAGTCCACCAGAGGAGGGCCTGCAGGTCCCAAGGTGTTAAGGCTTGAAACACTAAGGTTTTGGTCCAAAACAAGGCATAAAATGGACAGGGTTTTAAGGCTTAAAGACATGGCATTCTGCCAAGGACTTCGGGCACTAAAACGAGCACATGCAATCATAATCATTGAGTGCACAAGTGATGACGTCCAAGTCTTGAGGACGGTCAAAAATGGGGTGTCTACAGAATGCATATCGTTCCCATTATTACCTCTCTTATGAGTTGGATTTATTATAATAATTTGGGGGCGTGACAACTTGGTATCGGAGCGTACCGGGTTTGAATACTTTGGGTACATGAGAAGTGGTTAGTACCACAATGGGTTTGTCTCGCTTGTTAGAGACTTAAGTATGAACAATACGTGCTTATATGATAACATGCTTATGTGATTATATGAGTATGAGATTAAATTTCAAGGATGTTGATTGAGTCCACGGGTTCCTAGAAGTCCTGTTAAAAGAGCACTTGATCACTGTTGTTTCTAATTGGAACTCTGGCAATGCCGAGGGATGGTCATTATTTGGAAATGAAATTCGTGTGTGTTTATGTGAATACGTGCTTACATGGAGTGAATTACTGTTGTCCACGTATTAGGACACGAGTGAGTTAGCTTCGACACATTTATAAATATGCTAACTTCTTTTGTTACCTTTATTAGGATGTCAGGACGTGGACGTGGTGGTAGGCGTGGTAGGCTTAGACGGCAGGAGATGCCAGTACCGGATGATATTACGGCACAAGAGGAGGGTGTTGGTCAGGCCAACGTGGCCAAACCAGTTGGTCTGCAGGCCATGGACGTCTTAGCCCGCGAAATGGCCGGAGTATTGCGGGAGTCACCAAATATAAATTGATGGACAATATTGCCCTTGCTGAAATCCTTTTAATAAATCAACAAAATTTACAAAAGAATTACGTTAGATGGAAAAAAAAAATTAGGGCAAATTACCTACACCTCCTTTGAGGTTTAGCTAAATTACTTCCCCCCTGAGGTTTCAAAAATTACATTCTGCCCCGAAGTTTATATTCGCATAATAACTTAACCCCTATCGTTAACTAAACATTAAGAATGGTTATAGCTGACATCACCAAAATACAAATTGATGGACGATATTCTCCGGACCTTTTCCTAATTCTTGCTGCCCTTTGCTTCTGGAATTCTGCTTTTAATTTTTTCCAATTCAAATGTGGGATGATGGCCCCTACTGTTCTTGATATTTGCCATCTATTAGGATTATCTCCCATTGGTACCCCCATTGGACCAGATTATCCTGACTTATCAGTCCCCTTTTCTCTCCCCTCCCTTAACTCATCCTACAGTGACTTTGTCAAGGCTGAGAACAGAAGGGAGGGCCCTGTAACTAATAGGGAATTTTTTTTCTTTCATACTATATTGGCTTTGCAAATTCCTTTTTTGCACTTCTTCTCAAAGAATTATGCCTGAATTTGCCCCTCACTACAACAAAAAAGGCTTTTGGTGACAGACTGATTTTGTCTCCAAACATCAAAATTTCGTCACTAAAGTGATCGGTGACGAAAAAAATTCGTCACCACGTTCGTGGCCTATACGTCGTCACAAAAAGTACCTGGTGACGAAAAACAGTTTCGTCACCTATTTTTCATTTTTGGCGACGAAATGTTTCGTCTCCAAATGTTGAATTTTTTGTCCTCTAAAACACCAATTTCGTCACCAAAACTAAATAATATTTTATTTTAATTGTTTTTTGCGACGAAATATTTCGTCACCAAATATAATTTAGTGACAAAAGTTTTCCTCACCAAAGATATGGATTAAGGTGACAAAAAAATTCGTCACTAAAATGATCAAATGTGACGAAATTATTTGTTTCGTACTATATCATTAGTGACAAAATTATTCGTCATGTTTTTTAAAAACTAATAGCGACATTTTTTATTTCGTCACTAATTAAAATTAAAAATTGTGAAAATGGGAGTACTATTTTCTTCCGAAATTTTTTCTTTTCAGTAACAATTCCCTGCGCATTTCAATAACCTGTTCAATAAAATATCTATTACAAACCAATACAAAAATCTGTTCATTTTCATAAACATCACAATCGAATTTTAGCACTATCCACAAAAATACAATATGAACTGCATGCGGATTATGAACATGTCTCCTAATATCCACAAAAAACGTCTACTAATATCCACAAAAATATAATATCAACCGTATGCAGATTACCAAACACATCTCCCAATATCCAACAAAAAAATTGTCTACTAATATCAACAAAAATAAAATATCAAGGGCGGATTACCAAACATGTCCCGTAATACTAACAAAAATATAAAATTTACAACACAATCAAAATACATGTAAGGTAATATGAACAAAAACACAAAATGAGCTACCGTCGGCCCTCCAAATTGCCAAACACGTCCATATCAAATCTCGAATCTGCAAAAAAATGAAATACAAAAAAAAAAAATGTCAGTTAGACAATTATTATCGTATCCATAACATATACAATTTAACATGCATTTTTGGACTTGGTTTTCAAACCGGGAGTCCTGTGCTAGTTCCGTAAGTTTCCACAACTCACATTGGTCCATCCCGAGGTGTTTGAGGTGTTTCCCGGGCCATCTCGTGGCTGTTGTACAATTTTGGCCCCCGAAGGCCTATTTTCAAGCTTAAGTATGAAAAAGTGCATTTTTGGACTTAGTTTTCAAACCGGGAGTCCTGTGCTAGTTCCGTAAGTTTTCACAACTCACATTGGTCTGTCCCGATGTGTTTGAGGTGTTTCCTGGGCCGTCTCGTGGTTGTTGCACGATTTTGGCCCCCGAAGGCCTATTTTCAAGCTTAAGTGTGGAAAAGTGCATTTTTAGACTTAGTTTTCAAACCGGCAGTCCCATGTTAGTTCCGTAAGTTTCCACAACTCATATTGGTCCATCCCAAGGTGTTTGAGGTGTTCCCCGGGCCGTCTCGTGGCTATTGCACGATTTTGGCCCCCAAAGGCCTATTTTCAAGCTTAAGTGTGGAAAAGTGCATTTTTGGACTTAGTTTTCAAACCGGGAGTCCCGTGCTAGTTCCGTAAGTTTTCACAACTCACATTGATCCGTCCCGAGGTATTTGAGGTGTTTTCCGAGCCGTCTCGTGGCTGTTGCACGATTTTAGCCCCCGAAGGCCTATTTTCGAGCTTAAGTGTGAAAAAGTGCATTTTTGGACTTAGTTTTCAAGCTGAGAGTCCCGTGCTAGTTCTGTAAGTTTCCACAACTCACATTGGTCCATCCCAAGGTGTTTGAGGTGTTTCCCGGGCCGTCTCGTGGCTGTTGCACGATTTTGTCCCCCGAAGGCCTATTTTCAAGCCTAAGTGTGGAAAAGTGCATTTTTGGACTTATTTTTGAAACCGAGAGTCCCGTGCTAGTTCCGTAAATTTCCACAACTCACATTTGTCCATCCCGAGGTGTCCTAACCTAAGCCGAAGTTCAGAAACCAGCAATTAAATAAGAGTCACAATACTAAGAACTAATTTGGCCATCATGTGTCTTGGTTATAGTTTGGATTTGTCTTCTTCTAAGGATCTCTCTCTAAAACCAATTAAGTATCTTAGAGAGGATGTGACAAATACCATGGAAAACTCTCAACTATAGCCATCAAGTCATAAGATCTTAGTCATCCAAGTCCGTGGTTATGATCATATACATGTACCCACAAAAACACAGAAACAAAGAAGCAAGGCAGATAAAGAAGGTAAGAGTTTCATGCTAGCTTATACAATGGCTTAATTGTCTAAAAACTCTATTAGAATGGTTCTTCAATTACCATAAGTAATTCTAAAAGGTAAAATGTTGAAAATTGCATACTTACATGAATAATCAACACAGATTTGTCAACCTGCTTTGATCCATCTTATTAGGTACATCACTATCATCATATCCATTGAAGTATTCCAAAATCTTCTTTTGCAAGCATGGTGTATGTTGGGAATCATTGCAACCGTTTATCTTCTTACACAGTTGCACCGCAAAAGCTGCAGCATTAAACATTGCATCCATTTTCTGCACCTAAGTCAATCAAAAGCAAAACGCAATTCATTTGCAAGTAAAAATAACATGTTCCAAGACTTTTTAAGAGACCACAGACCAACCTATTGGTTTTGACATTCATGAGGATTATAAACTTGTGCTCATGTGAATGGCTAGCCAAGATGCATCAGCCCATGCAATGTGACCTACTGGATGGGTTATGGTAAAAGATTGCAGTTTGCTGCTATACAATTATTTCTTGATCTTTGACTTCAGCAAAAATATGAAAAAATAAAATTGCATTTCAATGACTAAGAATAGGGCATTTGGAGCTCAGGTGTCTCAAGCTTTGTTCAGTATTGTAAAAATACCCAGGACATGGCCCCCAAAGGTTGACTAATTGGTGCAAGGTTGCATTTCAATGACTAAGAAGAGGGCATTTGGAGCTCAGGTGTCTCAAGCTTTGTTCAGTATTGTAAAAATACCCAGGACATGGCCCCCAAAGGTTGACTAATTGGTGCAAGGTTGTATGAACACAAAATCTTCTAAATGTTGCAACAAACAACATTTCCATGGTTCAGAAGCCAATAATAATTATTAATACCATTCAGCTGATAATTTTTACCCCACATATATATAGAGTTGAATTGAAAAGGAAGTAACTTCAGAATTAATACATCACAATACCTTGCAACTTTCAACCTCAGATAACCACTTTGTAAGGTGTGCTGTGAGAGAGCAAAAACCCTTTGGGACATCCACAATGGTATAGCAATAGGCTGGATCCTTCAATTCATAAGTGATCTCTCCTTTTGACTATGACAGAAAAATAAGCAGTTTTGTGAAAAATGTATCAACTATAAATCCAAAATTTTGACATACACAATTTCTTAAAATTATGAACAGAATTACATCATAAAATTTAAGGAGCATAATAAATAATATTGTAACATTGAATGAACAATAAATCAAAGAGCATAAAACAATTGCAATGTAAAACTACAATTATCTGAAATTATGAATATTATAGTCTGCAATTGCTGCAATCACAATATCCTTAGCAGCAAGCAATGCAGGGGTAGTCTGCAATTGTTTTATTACCATAATCAACAAGTGCTAATCAAAGAATATTAGAACAAGACAAAATCTGAATAAGCTCACAAAGTTGCACATAGCTTTCAATGGCAATTGAACAACTAAGAAACTCACATATTTGTAGCTTAAGTTATTCAAAAGTAATTTTATTATGTGTGTGAACTAAACTACAGTTGCATAAAACAAGAAGAACTAATGATTGCATTGATGCTTTATGCATGTCCATGCCTTTACATGGCACTGTCAAAGCAACTAGTAAAGGTTTGAATAACCTCCCTTGCTCAACCCAGAATGCAACCAGAGAAAGAGAAGACTGACATGATTTTTAATTAATTTGCAACCTACCTGATGGAAATTTATGGTGCAGGTTACATTTGTTTGTGGAAGCAGATGCAAGTACTGCACTTCACCCAACTCCAAATGTGTTAGAATGGTCAGCATCACCTGCCACAGTCAAAAACCAGCAGTTCAAGTCTTACGATGCATGTAGATATGCCAAAGTGAACTCAAATGGAAAATGCTTTATCATCATTCTAGTATTTCTACCAAGAGGAAATGTAAAAAGTAAAAGACATGTTCACACACAAATATAAAATGTGTATAAAATGTTCACACACCATGAACAACAAATCGTTAAAAAAAAAATAATGGAACATGATGTATATTATACATTGAGTTATATTCAACAATCATTAAAAATAAAAAAATAATGGCACATGAATCTGTGTGTATACATTGAGTTATATTTAACTATTGAGTTATATTCAACAAATCATTAAAAAAAAATAATGGCACATGAATCTGTGTGTATACATTGAGTTATATTCAACTATCGAGTTATATTCAACAAATCATTAAAAAAAAAAATAATGGCACTTGAATCTGTGTGTATACATTGAGTTACATTCAACTATTGAGTTATATTCAACAAATCATTAAAAAAAATAATAATAATGGCACATGATGTATATTATATATACATTGAGTTATATTCAACTATTGAGTTATATTCAACAAATCATTATATTCAACAAATCATTATATGGACTATATCAATGCTAAGTTTAATATTGAAAATGCAAGATTGTTTGGGCAAAGAAAAGAAAAAAGAGGTGCATTATATGGACTACATTTTAAATTTTTTTCCAGACAACTTGGTTCGGGGATAGGATTAGGAGGAATAGGAAAATAAGTAATACCGCTGGCTTCACTTTTTTTTTTAAAAGTATCATGGAAATGTCTACATATATATATACCACCTAGTTATCTATGTATTTCAAAACATGAAAACACGGAACAATAGATAAAAAATTGCAATACCATATAAAATTTTACTAATTCTTATTTAGAATCAAATTAATTAAGGATACGAAGAACAAAGATCACCATCACAATAATTGTCATCAAATTATAGCAATCAGCATTTTATATAATCTTCTTGCTTGGTTCAATTATTTTTAATATATAAAATTTAAAATAAAGAGCAGCACAGATCTCACAAGATCATTATATAATAATTGTCCCAAGCAAGAACATTATAAAATTTGTGCTGTTCTTTGTTCTTGTGAGATCACCATATAAAATTTTATAGAACAGCACAGATCTCACAAGAACATTATAGCACATTATATGGTGATCTCACCATCACAGATTATAAAACAATAATCTGTGATGGTTCAATTTTTATAAAATGATATTGCAATAATCTGTGATGGTTCAATTTTTATAGAACATTATAGCAATCAGCATTTTATATCATTATATAATAATATGTGCTGTTCTTTGTTCTTGTGAGATCACCATATAAAATTTTTCATATTATTGTTCTTGTGAAAGATCACCATCACAAGAACAAAGAACAGGACAGATCTCACAAGATCACAAATTTTTAATTGAAACATATACTATACAATGATTATCATGAAAAAACATAACCAATTTGTATTCTAAAGTCACGTTGAAAAACAGAGGAATCAGAGTGGATGTAGTTGCTGCACATTCAAAATCTAGGGTTTTTATGAAACTAGGATAAAATCAGTGAAAAGCTAGGGTTTAACGCACCATATGAATCAAACTCGAAAGAGAGAGAATTAAGGTATTAGATGGATCAAAAGATAGAAAACGAAACGAGAGAGGCAAAGGAGACTCACCAAAACCGTGAGCAGAGACCGAAGGGAGTGAGAGAGCCGTCAGTGAGCTGAGCAACTGAGAGGAGAGAAAATGAGAGTGAATAGGAAGAGAAACCCTACATAATAGGCTCATTTATATATATAGGTGCATAATAATAATTTTACGAAACACGAATCATACATTTCAATCAAATATTTTTATTTAGAAGTTAATTTCTAAAATAAATAATTTTAGGATAAATTATAAATACATCTTTTGAGATTTGCTTAAAATATAAATTGCCCTTATGGTTTGGAAAATTACATATATCTTTCTGTTAAAATTTTTTATTTAACAGAATTAATTAAAAAAATAAAATTTCTAACTATTCACTTATACAATAATAACATTATCTAAATTATTAATTGAAATAAAATTTTAATATTATTAAAAATTGTTAATTAACTTGATGATTTAATAATAAATGACCTATTTGTTATGAAATTAGAAAACTTAGAGGACATAATATAATTTCTAGAACCAAATAATCTTAAAATATTTAAAATCAAGTTTTTTTTTTTTGGGGTTCAATTTTATATGGGTGAAAAAGTGACAGAGAGAGATATCTATGGTTCAATTTTATTTTTTTATTGATTTTAAGCATTTGGTGACGAAATTTGGTTTTCCTTTCTAAAAATAATACATTTGGAGACGAAATTATTTCCTCTCTAAAATTTTTTACAATGGTGACGAAAAATTTCGTCTCCAAAATGGCACCAAATCTTCCGCCAAATTTTCCAAGGGTGGGAAATTGTTTTGTGACAAAAAATAAAATTTAGAGACGAATAAAATTTTCGTCACCTATTATTTTATTTGATTTTAAGCATTTGGTGACGAAATTTGGTTTTCGTCTCTAAAAATAGTACAATTGGAGACGAAATATTATTTTCATCACTAAAACATGCATATTTGGAGACGAAATATTTTTTCGTCACGCGTTTTTGTCACCATAGACCTTTTTTTGTTGTAGTGCCTCTTGCCAAAGCTCTTATCCTACAGAAAAAGGTGGCCCTAGCTCCATATGTTCTAGGTCATGTATATAAAGCTTGTTCTCTTTTTTGTGAGAAACCCTTGGATGCCAATCAGGGAGGTCCATTTTCGATACTTCAGTTTTGGCTTTTTGCTTATTTCGCTGAATTACAATCTAAGTGCCTTAAATTTTTTGAGCCAAACCCTTCTACTCATGGCATGAGGCTAGCCAATGCTTCACTTTATCCTTCTACTTTTGCTTTTTGCTTCTCTTTCTTTCACCAACTTCCAACTTCCCTTCCTTCTTTCAGTTTTCGTCCCTTCGAACCCATTACTATTGGCCCATCTTGGTTGAAGAATTTTCTAAGTGATAGGTTCTGTGCCTCACCTCCTCACAAAGATATATGGGCTTCTATTCTAATCCCCAGAGAGTTATTCATTGGGACTATGAACCCCAGAGCCTATAAATGCATTGCTGAGCCCTATTGTCCTGCTCAATTTGCTAGACAATTTGGCTTCTCACAAGGGGTCCCAATACCTCTCTGCAGTAACACCAATCTAAGTCTTACTAGCAGGGATTTAAAGGTTCGAAGGTTCAGACTAGAAGAGGCAACTTCTAAGTTTATACAGGACTTGATCGATTTTAAATACATCCCTTTCATTCCTCAAAGTAACCCATTGAAGAGGTACCAAAACTGGTGGGTGACCAACATGGAAGTATACTTGGCCATTGCTCCTCAAGACTTATTAATGGTGCTGGATGTGCCCCAATCCAAACCCAAAGGAGCTGGAGTTGCCACTTGTTCCACTGCTCTTACCACTTCAGTTCCTGTGCCTGCCACCACACAGTCTACTCCTGCTGCTTCCACTCCTCCTAGAGTTACTCGGGCTGCTTCTAAGAAAGGTAGATACCCTTGTTTCTTTTCCTTTTGTCTTTTTTTATAATGCATCTTAGCCTTACCCTTAGTTCTTCTTTTGTGAAGGTGGTGCGGGTGCTTTACAAGGAGATTCTCCTCAAAAGACCCAAGCCTTACATCTCCTCAGGAGCAAACAGCAAAAGAAGAAAAGGAAACTCTTGCCTGATCCTGTCAAGGAAGCACCTGAAGTTCAATTAGCAGAAGAAAAAGAAGAAGAAGCTCAAGAGCAAGAGACACTCTTACAAAGAAGAAAGAGAGTAACTGTCTCTTCTTCTGATTTGGCTCAAGATCCTACTCATGAGACAACTGCCAGAGTAGAACAGAGGAACTCACTTCTGAGGAATCTGAATCCCAAATTGAAGAGAGAGAAATTGAGAAGGAACAGTCAGTACCAATACAGAGAAAAAAGAGAAGGAAGATGACTGTCTCCCCCTTTGATTTGGTCGAAGACCCTATTCATGAGGCAGTTGCCAAAGCAGTGGAGCAGGAACATTCTAAGGCCATAATTGTTTTTGAGAGAGCTGAGAAGAGACGACAACAACAATTCTTAAGAGATGAAGTTGTTGTTGCTGATGCAATCTAAAGGGAAACTGCATGAAGACAACATATTGCTGAACACTATTCCCTTCGTAGCTCTCCTATTGTTGTTATCACTTCTGAAACAAGTAACTTCTTTCAAGCCTCTACTGTTTTTCCTTGTCAGATTTTAGGTACTGAGACTTGACATTACTTTGTACTTCTTCTTTTGCAGCAACACCTACTGAGCCTGTTCTTCCAATAAGGACTACCTCAGTTTCAGTTGAAGTGGAACAAACTCAAGATATGGAGAACATTCAAATAATTCTGCCACTTCCAGGCCCTATATTTTCTATACCCTTCCTAAGGCCAAGTATTCCTGCATCACTTTCTTTTGGCTTAACTCCATATCTTCCTTACTTGTCTTTTGACTTATTTCAATTTAATTCTCTTTCGAGCCTTGCTCTTCCTTCTCCTCCTAAGGAAGTTCCAGCTGTTACCTTCTCTTCGATGGTAGCTGTAGACACCCCATTTTTGACCGTCCTCAAGACTTGGACGTCACCGCTTGGACACCCGGTGATTATCCATGATTGTGTTCGTCTCGAGTTCCCGGAGGCCTCGGCAGCGCGCCTCGTCTCAGGACCTCTTGACTCGACTGCTTCGTGTTCGATTTTGGCACCAAACACTTGTGTTTTTGCCTTCAAGGGTAGGGAGAGGCTTTTTAGCCATCCCTGAAGCCCACCGGCTTCCCCACACCTCCACCGGCACCCCCTAGTGGCCACCGGCACTTATTTCTCAAAACTTTTGGCCGGTCGGCACTGTATTCTGCCGACCGGCACTTTTTTGTGCCGGTGACTGTTTTGGCTGGCCGGTGTGACCTCTTTGCACCCCCAGGGATGGTGCATCCCAGCTGTGACAGCTGGAATGCACTATAACCACTCCCCATGCCCGGGTTTGCACCTTTTGCACCCTTGAACCCCATAAACCTTCTAGAAGGTTGAACCCTTGGCCAAGCTTCTTGGAGAAGCTTGGCCAGCTGTCTTAGCTTCCCTTGGAAGCCAAGACCCTCTTGCCCCTCTTGAGCCCCCCTCTCTTTGCTTAGCCATTAAGTTAAGAGCCTTATTTTGTCTATATAAGCAAGCCTTCTCTCCCTTTGATCAAGGTTGGCCACTTTAGACCTAAAAAACCAGAGCTTACACACATATCTCTGATATATATCCATATATATCTATACTTCTATATCTATCATCCTTGTGTGTGTGTTTTAGGCCCAAAAAGTGTGGTTTTACCTCATTTTTGCACCTTTACACACACTACTACACCTTAATCCGAGATTAGGAGGCTTGGAGGTTTTTTTTGTGTGATCTTGGACTGATTTTGATCAATCAAAGAGGGCTGGACCTTTTGTTCTTCAAAGGATCTTCAAGGGTAAGAACATTACTTTAGATTCCCCATTCTTGTAACTACTTTCTACCCCTTTTGCTTTGTGATTTTGGATTTGTGTTTAACATAAAAAAACCTTGTTTTTACTTGCTCAAGAACTTTCATTAAGGTCACTTTTGTATTTGAGTGAAGCCTCACTCTTTTAGGCCTTGTTTCGGTCTCTTTTGTGCCTTTACTTTGAGCATATTTTTTTACTTGGTGTGTTTGGTCTTCTCACCACTGAAAACTAGTGTGTTTTCAGTGGTGAGGAAGTTGGTTTCAAGTCTCAAATAGGGGAGGGATACCCCTCTCCCCTTTGTCCCTCTTTGGCCTCCATTTTTGGCTCATGAGGTAGCATGTGTGCATGCTTGCATTTGGCTTGGTTTCAGAGTTTTTTTTAAGTGTTTTGGAGCATGTTTAACCTCTGTTTTGGGTCGGATTTGTGGCCTCTAGCATGCCTCTCATACTTGCTTTGAAATGCTCTTTTATGCCTAAAAGCATGTCATGCATTTAGGCCATGTTTCTTGCACATCTTAGCTTGGTTCTATGAGGGTATTAGCATTATATTACCATGTATAAGAGTTGTAAGCCATTGATTTTGCCATGTATAGTGTGCTTGACATGGTTGCTTTGCATTTTAGGCTTGTAAGCCTTATGCATTTTGGTTCCTAGCATGTTCAACCTTGATCATCCTCATGATTTGGCATCATTTGTGACCTTATTTCAGTCCATAAATCATGTGTGTATGTTTACATATGTGACTATTTTCATGCTCCAAGGGTGTGTCCTTTTGTGCCTAAGAATAGGCCTTATGCATGCTTGTATGCTTAATGCATTTTGGGGGTGCTATGTGAGGGGATTTGGGTGTCATTTTACATGATAAAAGTCTGTTTTTGGTTGTTAGATTCATGCCATGAGTGGTTGTGTTAGTGGTAGTAAGATGCTCTTTTGGTGCCTTAGGTTTAGGCCCATGAACTTGCATGTTTATATAGCATTTTGGTCACCATTTATGGCTTGTTTTGCCACTGTTTTGGGGTGGTTTGAGGGCTGCCCCATTGAAGTTAAGTCCATCATTGCATCCTTGCATCATGTTGGTTGCATGATTGATTGATGAGGTTTTGTCACATTCTAACTCTATTGCATAATTGGCCTAGTTTCCATAATATTAGCACCTTGAGCACTCTAGCATTTTGCATGCTTAATATGATAGTTGTTTAAAGCACTTGGTGTGTTTGCATTCTAATCCTCATGTTGCATTCATTTGAGGTATGTTGCATACATGCATTCCATGGCTTGGCTTGGGGTTGTCAAGCCAAGCATAAAGGTTGAGATGAGTTCACACTTTAAGTGGTGTAACTTGTCTCAACTTTAGTCACCAAGACCTTTGATCCCCATGATAAGGCCTTGGATTTCATTTGTTTGTTTGCATGCATTGACATTGAAATGCAACCTTGGTATCTTAGGCTATCATGCACCAAGGTGCACAATTGATAGCCCTAGAACCAAGAGCCATGTTTCCTTGAGTCCCATTCATGATAGGAAACATTGGCCGTGCATAAATATGCTCAAAAATCCAATACCATGCACTGCTGCCTGCTGTTGCTGTCAAACTGTTTTCTGCAGGAATTTTGTGCCGACCGGCAGGAAAGAGTGCCGACCGGCACTGTATTTCTGGCCGATAAATCTTTTTGCAGCCGGTGGCCACCACAAGCAGCCGGTGGAAGTTTCCTCCAGCCGGTGGCACTCAGAAGAACACAAGGAAGGTATTCTGGGACTCTGGGAATTTTTGGAGAGGCAGGACAGTAAAAAAACAGAGACGGCAGTGGCACGATGTAGGCTTTTCCGGGCAAGTCGCAACGAGCATGCATCATTCGTGCATCCCGAGGCAGGGCTGAGGCCTCCTTTCTTTTATTTACTTGATTTAATTTTAGTAATTAGAATTTTGTAATAATTCATTCATTTATTCTTTGGACTGTATTATTATTTTTGGTCCCTCCGAGCGAGGGCAAAATTGTAATAAGTGTGTGTGAGTGGGTGTATGTCTTCCAAACCCCCATTTCTTTCTATCCCTTTTATTTACCTGCTTACGATGGTAGATTAGGGCACGTCTATTTTAGCATACCTTATGCAATGCATGCGTGCATTCATGCATTTGTTTACATGCACCGGGCTCGGTACATCATACAAACCGCATTGCAATTTTCAATTCCAAATTGAATACGTGCTATTCGCACACTTCATATGCCATGTTTAGGGTTAGCCGAGCCTACTCTAGATTGCATCTATGCTTGTGTCGCATTAGCCACTTAACATGAACTAGGTCATGCATGTTTGCTAACCAGGTTATTGTTTCTGGCACGGAGTACGATGTAAGTTTTTGCGCTTTAGCATATCGCATGCGTGTGAATGTTTGCCATGACGGTATGATTGCCATGCGGCTAAATGCTTATGTGTTATAAACTGTTTGAATGCCTGTGGGTGGAGGTTGGATTACTTGAGTTGGGAATACTCATTGAAATCCGTGTTTTAGCCTACCCGCGAGTAGCAATTTCAAACTATTTTCCAAACAAAACGGATATGCAATGCTTATTTCCAAATTAGGCGATCTAGTCTATACTTGTTTGCTGTGCGCATAACATAGTAATTCTAGGCTAATAACCGGTATAAGAGCATGTAATGTTTTCAAAATCGGATATCACGGTTAGTAGAGGCCGGTCTTCGGACCGGGCGAAAGGGGGTGCTCATAGCTGACCTTCCCCGATCGTACCCAAGCTCCCGAGCCGAGACATTTGGTGATGACGGACACGTGGCCTTCGGCACCGAGTCAGGGTTTCCTAAATTTCCCATTTTAAAATATTTAGGTGGCGACTCTGTAATCTGGCAAAGCAGTCCATGTTTGGCACTACTTTTCAAAAAATCTGTTTTCTCAAAACAATTTGCCGGATGTGGACTCTTTGGTTCAGATTTAGAACCGTAACCCAAAGGGAGTCCGAACTGTAGCGAGGTCCCACGCGGGCGCTGTTACAGTTTCTGGCGACTCTGCTGGGGACTTTAGAGAGCTTGACTCGAACTCGTGATATCCTGTTTTGATTTCATTTATGTGTCTCTTTGCATTGCATGTGCATTGGTGCGCCTAGGACACCGTGTTGGCCATCTGCTATTCCTGAGCGGTTTGCCGGAGGCTTGTCTTGTCAAGGCATGTCCATAAGGCTGACCGGTTGCGGGCTCTGCCAGTATGGGAACACAAACCCCGGTTTTACCGGGGCACCCTTTTTGACCATTCGACCTAGTGCATATCGAAATCCATAGTGACCATTCCAAACTAGGACAGGTTGCTTACCCGATATAGGTTGTTTGAAACCGCTGCGTGCGTAGTGAAATCCTAGCTCCTGACAAAATAGGACAGGGAAACCCTACCCCAACATAGGGGTGTATTGACTCTCATTTACTTGCTATGTGCTTTTAGAGTGTATCTCTACAGGAAATGTGCATGTCAGTTTGCAAGTTTTATCCGGCCTGAGGGCACCAGTAACAGTATTTTGGGGGAATCAGGTTATCTGTGGATACAGGATTCAGACTTGGGGGTAATGATTCAGAAATAGTGATCAGTATTGAAGGGACAGTGAATCGAGTTTAGCGTGTTATCCAATCGTGTGTTGTTTATTTTATGCCGTTATGCTGTCCGATTTTCTGTTATTTATACGCTTTATTTTTACTTTTTTTACTAGGTAGTTGAGCACGATTGCTTCTGACCCAGTAGATACTCCCCGAGCACTCTGGACTAGAGGTCGTCGACTCCATCGATCTGAGGATCTGATAGACGGACAACCAGTGTACCACTCTCTACCCCCGGTTACTACACGGAGGTCAGCTAGACAAAAGGCACCAGTTCAGCATTCAGTACAGAGGGCTTTGTCTACCCCACCTGTGTACAGTAGGGATCAGGACTCCGCTCCTCCCACAGAAAGGGAACATACACCGATAACTCAGTCAGAGCAAGGCAGTATGGCTAGTTTAGAAGAGATGGTGCGCCACCTTCAAGAAAGCATGAAAGCAATGCAGCAAGATGCTGTCCGACAGGCAGAATTTTCCAGACAACAGGCAGAGACAATAGCCAGGCTAGAGCAGCAGACCGGAGCATCTGCTTCACATCAAGTTCCTCCCCCGCCAGGAGTTCCTAACGTCGGGGAGACAGCCAATGTTCAAACTGATACAGAGCTGCCCACAGGACCACCCCCACCCCCAATCCTACCTCAAATCCAACCTCAGCTGTCAAAAACACCTACCAACCTACCGGACTCTCCCTTTGAGTTCGAGACTGATCCTACCGCACTGAAGTTGAGCAAGCTTGAAAAGCTGTTCAAGAGATCACAGGGGGTCAAGACTATCCCTGATATTGAAGATGGATACACCGATGCAGCTGTGACGCTGCCCGACAGATTCAAAATGCCTCATATTGATCGGTTTGACGGGTCCGGGGACCCCATGGTGCACTTGAGATTGTTTTCAGATGTCCTAAGGCCAATGGGCCTCAGTAGGCTTCAGAAGTTGTCTTTATTTGGCCGGACCCTGTCAGGTGTGGCGGCCATTTGGTATGCCAAGTTGGAAGATGACGTCAAGAGGAATTGGGACGAAATGGCTGAGGCCTTCATCGCACAGTATTCGTATAATACACAGATTGAGATTACGACCCGTGATCTCGAGACGACTAGGCAAGAGCCTAAGGAGAGTTTTTCAGAGTTTGTAACCAGGTGGAGGGCCAAGGCTTCGATGATGGCCTTGAGGCCTACGGACAAAGACCAGATTCGGATGATTGTGCGCAATCTTCAACCGAAATTGATGCAAAAGATGATAGTACTTCCCTTTCCTACTTTTTCTGACCTTCATGAAATGGGGGTACAGATTGAGGATGCTTTGAAACAAGGTTTGATTGATAACGACCGGGAGCAACCCCGACGAACTTTCAATCGTGGTAGCAATGCAGGCCCGAGTGGCACTACTACTACGAGAGCCACCGAAGTAAGTATGGTCACTGCCAACCCCCCTCAAAGAAATACGGCAGCTGCGCCATTTTCCGGCGCGTCCGGAAGCAACCCACAAACAACCAAATACCCACCCAGAAACACCCGAAACTTCGCTCCACTATATATGCCCCTATCCAAAGCTCTGGGGGTTTTGATCAGAAAAGGGCACCTGAAGCCCCTGGAGCCGCGGCCCTTACCCGAAAAACTCCCCCCTACCCATAACCCAGCCAAGTACTGCGCGTTTCACCAACAGCACGGTCACGACACCGACCAGTGCTTTCGGTTACGTCATGAGATTCAAGATCTCATTGATAATGGGGTGATTCTGCCTCCTGAAAAACCCAAGTTACCACAAACCCTCTCCCCACACATAACCAAGCTCCACCGCCCAAAAGACTTAATTTCATCCATATTGGGGACGTGTCCTACGACCCTAGTATCTATATCACACCTACCCACCTCCCTAAACCAGAAGTATTTCTTCCTGATTGCACCGCCTTGTGCATGATGGACGTCTTCGAAACCCAACCAAAACCAGCGGTGGTGACCATCGAGAACAGGAGAGAGGAAATCCCAAAGGAAAAGAGGATTGTTGGGTCAGAATCTGCGGGATTTGGAATTTGTGTCAAGAAAACATATAGTCCGGGTGACTACATTTCATCAGTAGGCCAAGATGGGCCCGGAGTAGAATTGCCAACAGAGGAGAATTGTGTGTGATTCACGGAGATAGTTTGGGGCAGGGAACAGATGATGTAACAGCTGTAGGGGAGGACCTTGCCGAACTCCAGTTTTACAGTGACCAAGACCCAGAGGATGCGACAGTCGCATGGTTTGATTATGAGAATTCAGCAGAAGTTACCGGGTGGTTGGACGATCAACCTGATGTGATAGGAGAATTTCAGGCAGAGCAGGGCCCAGTAGGGGCGGGAATATCAGTAACGGCCGGGAGGGTCGAAGAGCAGAACACATCGCCGGGGGGCGCCGGTGTCGAGAATTTCGCCCGAGATTGGAACATTTTGAGTGCGGAGATGATGGAACAGTCAGTCATGCCAGAACAAGCAAGTTTTGAAGATTCCGAGAGAACCAGGAAAGCAAAGGCCCATGTGGGAGTTGAAACTGCTGTGTGCATAGGAACCGAGAATACTGCAGGTATGTGGATGAAAGGTGCTGCGAGCACAAGAACAGCTGTACCAGAGCCGGACAGGTGTCTGTCGGCTGCTAATGGAATGTGGTGGGAAGACGAAGATTTATGTCTTGCTCACACCGACGAAGATTGGGGGAATAACCAACCTGATAACACTTGGTACCTCGGAGAGGTTGACCACATGACACGGAGTGGGCGGTATTTCAAACCCCCACACTTAGATCAACCGGAAGCCTCGGGAAAGGACAGAGAAGCTGAGAAGCAAAAAGAGAAGCAGCTTGAAGAAGAAGCTGTACTCAAACAGCTGAAAAAGATACAGGCGGACATCTCTATTTGGGGGCTGCTCATGGCTTCGCGAGTACATAGAGAGGCTGTTTTATCAGCCATGGACAAAGCAAAGCTTTCAATAGAAACCACGCCAGAGCAGCTGGTGGGATTGGTCTTCCCGGGGGGAGGTACCCCGATGCTGACCTTTTCCGACAAAGAACTTCCGCCCGAGGGCACGAATCATAATAAACCCCTCTACATCTCCGTGGAGTGTAGAAATAAGTGGATACCGGTGGTGCTTGTTGATACCGGGTCCGCCATTAATGTCTGCCCAGCGAGGACGGCATATGCAATTGGCTTGAAAACCGTGGATTTTGTACCAACAGCCCAGGTCATCCGGGCATATGACAATACAAGTAGAGAAGTAATGGGAACAGTTAAAGTTCAGACAAAGGTTGGGCCGGGGCAGCACGAGATAGATTTCCATGTCCTAGAGGTCCCTGCAACCTTCAACTTGCTTTTAGGACGGCCGTGGCTGCATCAAGTAAAGGCAGTATCATCTACTTTGCATCAAATGGTGAAATACCCCTACGGGAAGGGAGTAGCCATTGTCTTTGGGAATTCATCAATCCACCCACCACCAGAAGTATCCACGCCTGTTCTAGAGATCGAGCACGGCATGGAAGATGTGTTCATATCAGGTTTTACCTTGGCCGAGGCTCAGATCGTACAGAATATCATGGCCGCTAACGAAGGGGTATATGTCAGTGCCCGGGCAGTGTATCTCATGAACAAGCTCCAATACATCCCCGGGATGGGATTAGGAAAGAGCGGCCGTAAGGGCATTGCAACATTGGCCGAAGTGCCGCACAACCCTCATACCTTCGGCTTGGGTTATACGCCCACCAAGGAGGATTGGGTAAGAAAAGGCAAAGAGACGGCTGCAAGGGCCAAAGCAAAACAGATGGGAAAGCCCTTTGAATTAATGCATCGGCCCATCCGAGGCACCTTGAACGGACGCTTCGTCCGGGAGGGGGAAGATTTTCCATTCTGTGGTTTTCCGGAGCCGTGGTGGAACGCAGAGAAGAAGCGCGTCCCGGGGTTTGAAATTTTCTTTGACCTACAATTATCTGGGGATGATGTTGTTGAAAAGCAGACAGACCCAGCGGTTGAGACCGAGTATAGCAAGGAAGCAGAGTCTGCGGACACAGAGTTTGAAATGGGGGTAGCACTGGCATGTCTACTTTCAGATCCTTCGATCGACCAGTTGTGCTTGGGGGATAACTCCTCGGTGTCTATGATTGGAGATGAAACGGCTGCGGGCCTACCAGCAGCTATTTTGGATGCATCCATCGCACCCTCCCTCACCTGGCAGTACGAGGAGGGATTTTTATCTAGCAGCACCGGGTCAGGTAGTGAGCCGGAGTCTGATTCCACCAAGTCTTGTGAGTCGGAATCAGATTCCAGCTCGTCTGAGTCTGAGTTCGGTATTCCTGGGGGTGATAACCCGGATACCACAGTCCTGTCCAGGTCGTCTTTTTCTTTCTCTTTCGAGTCTGTTGTAACAGAAGAATTGGACGGTTCGGAAGTATCTAATGAGAATGAGGTGACTGTGGTTTCCGAGTACTTTTCTGTGCCTTTGGTTTATTGCTTAAATCAGGACTTTCAAAATTTTGATGAAAACGACGAGGACGAAATTCCTCCGGTTTTGCAACGACTAATTGAACAAGAGCAGGAGAGGTTTGTTAAACCCTTAATGGACGAAATCACTACCGTGAACATTGGTACTGAGAAGGACCCGCGGCTGGTCCAGATCGGGTCCACGTTGTCTTCGGAGGAACGCGAGCGCTTAGTCGCTTTATTAAAAGATTTCAAAGATGTTTTCGCGTGGTCCTACGAAGACATGCCTGGAATCGATCCTGAGATTGTACAGCACCGGATCCCTCTTGACCCCGAGGCCCGACCTGTCAAACAGAAACTCAGAAGGATCCGCCCTGATTGGGCCATTAAGATCAAGGAAGAGGTCACCAAGCAGATTGATGCAGGCTTCCTGCTGGTATCCGAATACCCGACTTGGTTGGCCAACATTGTTCCAGTGCCGAAGAAAGATGGCAGAATCCGAGTATGTGTGGACTTCAGGGATTTGAATAGAGCCAGTCCGAAGGATGACTTTCCCTTACCGCATATCGACGAGTTGGTAGATTTCACAGCGGGGCATGCTTTGCTCTCGTTCATGGATGGCTTCTCAGGTTATAATCAGATAGTAATGGCACCCGAAGACCGGGAGAAGACTGCTTTTACCACCCCGTGGGGTACATATTGCTATAGAGTAATGCCATTTGGGTTGAAGAACGCTGGGGCTACATATCAACGGGCTGCAACCACAATATTACATGACATGATCCATAAAGAGGTCGAGGTGTACGTGGACGACATGATTGTCAAGTCCAAAGAAAGAGAGGGCCACTACGCCGCCTTACAAAAGTTTTTCCAAAGGATCAGGGAATTTCGGCTGCGGTTGAATCCTCAGAAATGTACATTCGGTGTTACAGCGGGGAAAATGCTAGGATTTCTGATTACACAAAGGGGCATCGAAGTCGACCCTTCCAAAATCAAGGCCATCTTAGAAATGCCACCACCAATGACTGAAAAGGAGGTGCGAGGCTTTCTGGGTAAAGTGCAATTCATAAGGCGGTTTATCTCTAAACTAACCTTAACTTGTGAACCACTTTTTGGTCTCCTGAAGAAAGGAAAGAAGTTCCAATGGGACGGCCGATGCCAAGCTGCATTTGAACAGATTAAAGAATATCTACAGAATCCACCCGTGTTGTCGCCGCCAAAGCCAGGGAAACCGTTGATACTGTACCTGTCAGTGACTGAAACTACAATGGGCTGCATGCTCGCACAAGAGTCGGAAGATAAAGTGGAAAGGGCCATTTACTATCTGAGCAAGAAGATGCTGGATTACGAGACCCGCTACACTCCGTTGGAGAAGGCTTGTTTGGCCTTGGTATGGGCTACCAGGAAGCTGCGGCACTACCTGTTAACTCACTCTGTAACGCTGGTTTCACGACTTGATCCCATCAAATATCTTTTCGAGAAACCAGCGCTTACGGGTAGGCTAGCTCGTTGGCTGTTGTTGCTCTCCGAATTTGACCTCAAGTATGTGACGCGCAAGTCAGTAAAAGGAAGAGCGGTAGCAGAGTTCCTTGCCGACCACCCGGTTGAAGGGGATGAAGCGGTTGAGTATCTGTTCCCAGATGAAGCCATTCTGCACATCGAAGATGAAACTTGGACAATGTACTTTGACGGAGCGTCAAATCAACACGGGTATGGGATAGGGGTGTTGCTGATAGCGCCTGATGATTCCCGTATCCCTTTAGCATTCAAGCTTAGATTCAAAGTCTCGAACAATGAGGCAGAGTATGAGGCGTGTATTGCCGGTCTAGAGGCTGCCCTAGAACTAGGGGCAAGGCGATTGGACGTCATTGGGGATTCGAATTTAGTTGTGTCTCAAGCGAAAGGAGATTGGAAGGTAAAAGAGGAAAAGATGATAATTTACCACCAGACCTTGGATTTGTTAATTCCGCGGTTTGAAAAGCTAAATTTCACTCACTTAGTAAGAGAGAACAACAGGTTCGCGGATTCGCTAGCAACTCTATCTTCCATGATAGACATCCCATCCGGGGTCCGGATGCGTCCAGTTATTATTGACCAGAAATTTGCACCTGCCTACGAGTCAATCTCCGCCATAGATGAAGTACAAGATAACAACCCTTGGTATTACGACATATGGAACTTCTTGGAGAAGGAGGCATATCCATCAGGGGTGAATGCCAAAGACAAAAGGGCAATTAGAAGAATGGCTGTTAAGTTTATCATCTGCGGAGGTAAGTTGTACAAAAGAGGTCATCTGGGAATGCACAAGCTGTGTGTGGAAACCGAAGAGTCGAAGCGCCTGATGGAGGCCATCCATGGAGGAGAATGTGGGGCACATATGAATGGGGTAATGCTGGCACGAAAGATCCTCAGACAGGGCTACTATTGGTCTACTATGGAGGAAGATTGCATCGGCTTTGTTCGGCGATGCCACAAATGCCAGATTCACGCAAACCGTATGAACATCCCGCCGTCAAAGCTGTACAACATGACGTCGCCATGGCCATTTTCAGTTTGGGGGATCGATGTGATTGGGGCAGTTACTCCGAAAGGGTCGAACGGGCATGAGTTTATCTTCGTAGCAATAGATTATTTCACAAAGTGGGTCGAGGCCCAATCTTATGCCGTGTTGAAGGCTTCTCATGTCGCAAAGTTTATCAGAAACAACATCATCTGCCGTTATGGGGTCCCGAATGAGATCGTTTCGGACAATGGTTCTCACTTCAAGAAAGAAGTGATTGATTTGCTGGAGAAATACAATGTGGCTTTTCATAAGTCATCCACATATCGGCCGCAGACCAACGGAGCAGTTGAGGCCGCCAACAAAAACATCAAACACATACTACAGAAGATGGTGGAGACCTATCGGGACTGGCCGGATAAGTTGCCGTTTGCTCTGTGGGGCTACCGAACTTCAATTAGAACTTCTACCGGGGCGACGCCGTATTCCTTGGTTTATGGGATGGAGGCCGTTCTACCTATAGAGATTGAGGTTCCGTCTCTACGAGTATTGGCTGAGTGTCAGATAGCCGAGGCAGATTGGCAGCAGAGCAGGTTCGAGGAACTCATGCTTTTCGATGAAAGGAGATTAAAAGCACTGTACCATGTCCAAGGATATCAAGGCACAACTTTTCTACAGCTGAGTATTTACATTCACAAGAATTTAAAAACCTACTAAGGTAATAAACAGCTTGCTCTTTGCCTTCTTCATTGTCTTGGGCTAAGAAAGCTCCCAATGAATCCTTTGCTGCAGCTATGTATAACTTCAAGGGTTCTCACCCTTTGGTGGCATCAACACTGGAGGGTTGGCCAAGTAGGCTTTGATTCCTTCGAAAGCAATCTGATGCTCTGCTGTCCACACAAATTCTTCTTCATCTTTTAGCCTTAACAAGGAAGAAAAGACTTTAGTTTTCCCTGTAGTGTTAGAAATGAATCTTCGAAGAAAATTAACCTGTCCAAGGAACTTTTGTAATTCTTTGTTACTTGATGGAGGTCTGGCTTCAATAATGGCTTTGGCTTTATTCTGATCAATCTGTATTCCTTTCTGGTGTACTACATAGCCCAAGAAGTTTCCAGATGATACGCCAAAAGCACATTTAAGAGGATTGAGTTTCAACTTGAACTTTCTCATTCTTTCAAAAGCTGCTTCCAAGTGAAACAGATGCTCCTCCATAGATTGGGACTTAACTATAATGTCATCAATATAACAGTCTAAATACCCACCAACGAGGTCATAAAAGATAGTGTTCATAGCCCTCTGATATGTAGCCCCAACATTCCTCAGGCCAAATGGCATTTTAATTCGAAGGTGCCAATATTCCCAAGACATCTGAATACTGTCTTGTGAACATCCTCCTCTGCAATGCAGATTTGGTTATAACCAGAGTGCCCATCTATCATTGATAAAATTTGATGCCCTGCTGAACTGTCTACCAACAAATCTACTATAGGCATGGGATACTCATCTTTTGGAGTTGCTAGATTTAAGTTTCTGAAATCAATGCATACCCTCATTTTACCATTCTTCTTAACTACAGGCACAATATTGGATAGCCATTCAACATATCTGGCTGTCCTAATAAAGCCTGCCTTGAGTAATCTAAGAATATCCTCCTTAACTTTCTGAATCACTTCTGGACTCATTCTTCTTGGCTTTTGCTTGTATGTCTTGAAATTAGGCCTCATAGGGAGCCTATGTTCCACTAATGACCTATCCAATCTTGGTAGTTCATTATAAGACCATGCAAAACAATCTTTATATTTCTTCAGAACAGCCAATAACTGGTCCCTGTTCAGAGCATTCAAACAAACACTTATATAGGTGGGCTGTTGTATAGAACATTCCCCTAAATTTACCTCTTCTAAGGGGTCTTGTGTCTGAGAGCTTACCGAAGCTTCTTCTTTGATTCCTTCTGGCTTCGAAGCAATCTTCTTGTTTTGTTCTGCTCCTAGATTCTTCAATTCAACATCCTTACACTCCTCCTCATGGACAAAGTCTGTCCATAAGGCTTCTTCTTCCTGTATCTCCTGGACTTTTGTTTCAATGTCTAATGCACAGTATTTGTTAAGGGCCAAAACTCTGGTCTATTGCTGCTCCTGCTTGCAGCCAATTATCATGGCTTCTCTTTCTTGCTCTTGCACTTTTTGGACTATTGATTTTACATCCAATATTGAGAACTTAATTAGAGCCAAAGACTTGGCTTCTCGTGCCTCATCTCTTTGCCTACAACCAGGCATCATTGTCATCCTTAACGACAACCTCTTCATCAGCACTTTCCTGGACTAAGTGCTTCAGGTGTGTCACTTCCTCATCAGCCGTCACTTCGGCTGAGCCATCAGGTTTCCTCAGTATACTGAGTGGTGTCACTCCCTCAATATACAATTTGGCCTCTGCGAAGTCCGCACAGGCTATGAAGGGTTGAGGATCTGCATCAATTTCCTCTGTCTCTCCATTGCCCAAGGCCATCATTATTTTCTGATGCAAAGAGGAAGGCACACATTTGTTAGTGTGGATCCAATCTCTGCCAAGTAAAGCATTGTACTTAGCATTGCTGTTGATCACGAAGAATGCCGTCATGCAGTCCCTGGTTCCCACACTCAGGTTGATGGGCAGAATTCCCTGAGCCATCTGTTTGTCTCTAGCGAAGCCAGTAATGGTTGTGCTGGTCGGGATTAAACTGGGGTTCCTTTTCCCTAGTTTCTTCAAGGAAGATTTCGGTAGTAAGTTCATCGCTGCCCCATTATCTACCAAGACTCGGTTCAATTGTATCCCATCGAAGAAGGCCTTGATATACAAAGGCTTGACATGCTGTGTCATGGAGTTTGAGGGATACTCAAAAGGATATGAGAGGTTAATACTCACCTCTTCTTCACTCTCATATTCAGTTTCCATTGGGGTAGCCATTCCTGATTCATCTTGCACCATACTCACTTGTGAGTCTTCACTAGAGACTGGAATTGGGTCAATTTCTTGCCCCTCTTGGTTCTCATCTCCAGCTTGGAATTCATGCGGCAGTATGTGTACCATATTTATTAACACTGAGCCAAATTTGATGGCTGGTTGTGCTTGTTTCTCCTCTTGGCTACCTTGTTTAGTTACTTCAGAAGCATCCTCCATGCTCCATTCTGGCACTGCATTACTAACAGACTCTTTCGAATGGTCTTTTCCGACTGGCTTTTCAACCAAAAATGTTTGTTCAGCCATGAAGGCTTCGAACATTTCTTCCTCAACCAATCCTTTCTTTTGGCCTAGGCCAACTTCTTCTTCTGTCCCGCTATCACTCTCCATCAAAGCCTTCTCCAATCCTGCTAAACTAGACTTCTCTCTGGCTTTTAGTTCAGAGTGAATTTTGGCCAACTGTTCTCTGCTGCAGCACATTTTGCCTTGTAGAGTTGGTTTTGGAGTATGGTCTGACTTTGGATTCTTCTTTCCTTCTGTCTGGACCAATGAAGAGCTCTCTCCACTTTCTTTCAGGTCTTTCTGGTATTGAGTGTACCTACGCTGAATCTTTCTCCTTTGCGATCTCGAAATTACTAGGACCATATCTCGTTCCTTTGTTTTTGGGTGTTTAAGCAATACCCAATTGTTTGGGGCCACCAAAGGAGGTTTGACCATCCTACCTTGGTTTCCAACAACATCTCTTTGGGTAGATACCTCTCTAGGTTTATTCTGCATGACAAACCAATCTGGAACTCCAGGTACCCACGAACTTACTGACCTAGATGTTGAACAGTCCCTTTCTTCCTTCGAAGCCAACTTCAAAGCTGGCTGTGAAGGCCACTGCTTGGTCCTGACTTCACGTTTTGGGCCTAACTCAGGCCTTTGATGAAGGGGGCCACTTTCTGTCCTGCGTGAGGCTGGTCTAGGGGGCGAATCTCTGGCTTTGATCCCATGAATTGAACCCTTCTCCAGTCTCCTTTCAGAATGACTGCTCTCTATTCTGTAGTAATTAGGTGGCCTGGACTCATACAAAGGTCTCTTGCCTTTAGAATGCATTCTGTTGCCTGTTGGCTCAACCATTAATGGCTGCTGCCTACCACTAGTTGGATAGGGCCTTTTGTTATAAGCATTGGTTGGTTTAGGACGTCTCTGCACATCCCTGTAATATTGCTTCCCATCAATTGGAAGCCCTTTCAACCACTTATAACCCAGTCTGCACCTGGGACACATCCTTTGCTTTATAGCTGCCTCTAAGGAATCGTCATCCAGTGCTTCTTCATCAGAATCTTCCCTCTGGTGTGAGAAACCTTGTCCAATAGCTGGTAGATTCCCAGTGTCTTTCTTGATAGTTGTCTGGTTGGCAACATGCATCTGCACATTGACTTCTTCCAATTCTTTCAAGGACAAATTTTGGAAGTCTGACATAATGACATTGGCTGCCACCTCTCTAATTTCTGGAAATGGATAACTGTCAATCCCCATGGTCTTTTCTACTTTAGCCGGGAATTTTAAGCTTCCTTTTCGAATTTGTTCTTGGATCCTGTCTCGAAAAACAATACAATTTTTAGTCGAGTGAGACCAAGAGTTATGCCATTTACAATATACTTTTCCTTTAAGTTCATCTAGGAAGGAATTTTGACCCCTTTTGGTAACTTAAGGAAGTTGGCCGCAAGCAAATGATCAAAAATGTCATCTGCCTTAGTTAAATCGAAAGAGTATTTCCTATGAAGGTCTTTCTTTTTAAACTGCTGGTCAATTGTTGTATCCTTATGAATTAATGCTTCACAGATCACAGGTTCTTTCCCCACAATCTCTGCTGCATCAATCTCATAATTAGGATCTCTATAATATGTCTTGTACGATGCATTATTTCGATTTTGTTCCTCCTCTAGTAATGCTTCGTACCTAGACACCTTATAAGTCAATTCCACTAAGTCTCTGAACTCAGTTGAGTCAAACTTCTTTCGAAGCCTAAACTCTAAGCCATTTTGAGCCAATCTCACGAATTCTGGCTCTGGTAGGATGACTCTACATTTATTTCGAGCCCTTTTAAATCTGGCAATAAACTGGGTAGCCTTCTCTTCAGGCCTTTGACTCAATCTTGCCAAGTCTGCCATGGAAACCTCTGGCTCCGATTGGAAGAATTGGGCATGAAATGCCTATTCCATTTGTTGTCACGTTTGGATAGAGCTAGGTGTAAGGTTAATATACCATACAAATGCTCCTCCAGTTAAGGAATTTGGGAATAACCTTAACTTCGTATAGTCATTATTAGTAAATTCATCGCATTGAGCAGCAAACCTAGCAATATGCTCCACTGTTGATTGGTTTCCATTCCCATAAAAAAGGGCAAAATCTGGTATCCTGAACCCTCTTGGGTATTCATGTACCCTATCTACCCATTTTGGGTATGGTTTTCTGTAGACAGGAGTCTGGACCCCCCGAGCCATCGGTCCACACATCTCTCTAACAATGTCAGCAATTTGGTCTCTAGGGACCATATTTTGTGCATGCTGAACCACTACTGGAGAGACAAACACAGGATTTGGTGGACAACCTTGTGCCTGTGGTCCTCTTGGTCCATAAGGTGGTATATTTGGGACTAATTGTCCCTGTGGTGCAGGTTGCTGTTGGGGGTGTGGGTAACCCCTTTGAGCCTGTCCTGCGAAAAGACCTGTGAAAGGTGCTGGAACAGGTGTTGTATCTCTTCCATTTGTAGGAAAACCTTCTAACCCCCCGGGTATAAATTCGAATAAGGGATTAGTGAACCCTCTCGTGCCAGGTATGGCTTCGAACATGGGATTTGGAATCATTCTTATGCCATTTTCTTGTACTGGGTCAGATCCACCAATTTGCATGGCTTCGCTGTTAAGTACTGAGGCATTTTGACCTGCTATAGGCCTCGAAATAGGTTCGTACCAAGACTGAGGTGATGGTCTTTCATAGTTCTGATTACTAGTTTGACCATTAGAATGTCCATTAACTTGCATAGGCTGTTTATCTCTAGCCAATCTTTGCTGAGGGACATTTAAAACTTCCTCCATGTGTCTTGCGTTTGTTGGTTGGTGGTTATTCATTCGATCCAAGAAGGATGTTGCCCATCTTTCCATTGTGTTTATTAACTGCTGTTCCATAGCATCTACTAGGCCACCCCATGGATTTATTGGCTGAGTAGATGGAACAATGGATGGTCCAATTCCTTGGCCTTGTCCAATATTCTGAACATGTGGTAGTTGTTCCGAAGTGCTGGTCTGTTCGACCATAGGTTCTGATGAACTGGGTGCTTCCACAGGATGTGTTATCACATTATCCTCTGGATTAGGTATTTTTACTTCTCCTTCCACGCCTTCTTCTAAGCGCTCATTTTCTCCTTGTCTCCTACGTCTAGCCATTTCAATTAGTCCCACTGGGCGTGCCAAAAATATATGTTGGCTTTTTGGCTTTCGAAGGTTATTATTGTAATTGCGAGCGTGCCAGTAAGGATCAATTAGTCCTTACAGAAAATTAATTGCCAACCAATTATCAGACGATTGTGTTTTAGTTCTTTCAGTCTCAATGAAGAGGACTTTTACTGGTGGCTTGATTTAGAAGAATTAAGCAAAATAACAATTAAATGAAGAACAGTTGAAGTATTTCATAAAAATGAAAAACTTACAATGATCCAAACTCAGCCTCGTAGAGGTTTACAGCAACAATCTACTTGAAGCTACTCCTATGAACGACGTGTAGTGCAGGAATTTAAAGTACAGGAAATGAAAGACTGGAAATGTAAAACTAGAAAGGAAAATAAGTATAATAAGACTGGTTTTTTGGATCTGAGTCTGGAGGTCTTTTTCTGGGCCTTCTCTGCTATTTATACTTCTCAAGGATGACCATCGAACTGTATTTCCAATCGTCGAACTGCTCCTCCATGATCGCTGATCATGTTGCCTTATAATTAGCTCCACTGTGCCATCACTTGCAGTTAGGCTTCCCTCATAAATTTGAATTTAAATGTGAGTAACCGTTGAAGCCACATCACCTTGCACCTCTTTGTTGATCCACTGCTACCCAGATCTCGTAATAACCAATACTAACTGTCACGTGTACGATCAGGATCGAAGACTTGAATAGTCTTCCTGTATTACCCTTATTCTGCCACGCGTCGAATTGTAATTGGCTTGTACAAAATATGTAGCCAACAATCGCTTCCCCTCACAAGCTCTCCGGTAAACCAGAACTAATAAGCATTGCATTTATCATATCCATAAGAGTTCTATTTTTCCTTTCAGCTATCCCATTAGATTGTGGAGAATAAGGTGGGGTTACTTCATGAATAATTCCATGTTCTTCACAAAAAGTACTAAGGGTACCCACATTATATTCACCTCCTCTATTAGATCTAAGTTTCTTAATCTTTCTTTCTAATTGATTTTCTACTTCAGCTTTATAAATTTTAAATTTACTAAATACTTCATCTTTGGTTTTAATTAAATATAAGTAACAAAACTTAGAACAATCATTTATAAAGGTTACAAAATACTTATTTCTTGCTCTAGTTAGTGGTCTATTAGAATCACAAACGTCACTATGTATAAGGTCTAAGAGTTGTGAATTTCTTTGTACAGATTCATAAGGTTTCTTAGGTTGTTTTGCTTGCACACATATTTCACATTTGCGTTTAACATCAATAGATGATTTAGGTACTAATTCTAAATCCATCATTTTCCTAATTTTCCTTAAATTTACATGTCCAAGTCTTTTATGCCATAAATCACAAACTTCAATATTGAAAATATTATGAGAGATATAATTAACTTCAAAAAATACATTCAATTTAAATAAACCATCACATACAAAACCTTTACCAATAAAAATATCATTTTTACTTATTACAATTTTATTCGATTCCATTACAATTTTGTAACCTAACTATACTAAACACGATCCACTAATAAGATTTCTTCTAACTTCAGGAACATATCGCACATCTCTCAAAGTTAAGATTTTTCCAAAAGTCATCTTCAAATCTATATCTCCAATGCCAAGTATTGGTGCAATTGATCCATTTCCCAAAGTTACACTTCCTCCACTTGATTTCTGGAAAGTTTTAAAATAACCACAATCAAAACACACATGTATATTAGCCCCAGAATCTAACCACCAATCTTGATATTCAAAAGTCGAACTAATTTCAGGATTATACCTAAAAGATGGTCCGACAATTTCTTCTTTCTCCAAAATCATATTCACT
Source organism: Camellia japonica (assembly GCA_030407325.1). NCBI lineage: Eukaryota > Viridiplantae > Streptophyta > Magnoliopsida > Ericales > Theaceae > Camellia > Camellia japonica. The sequence goes on along the minus strand of JAPPVO010000007.1, from coordinate 17,441,422 downwards.
TGAGCATTATGACCTTGATTCCTTTGCTTATTGTTGAACCTTGGTTTATACTCACCAGTCTTCTTAAAAAAAACAATCTTTAGCATAATGATTGGTTCTTCCACATACATAGCACAACCTCTTGCCACTCCCTTGTCCCTTAAAATTATTAGCATTGGCTTGGTAGTTGTTATTATGGTGTTTGCCATTTTGACCTCTAGATTTAAACTTAAGGTTGTTCTTGAAAATTTTACCTTTAGGTCGAAAGTTATTCCTATTGTTGGAACTATTCTTATTCCCATTCTCCACCATATTTACCTTGAGCATTTTCTCTTTTCCAGTTCTAGATTTGATCTATGTTTCTCGTCCACCCTAAGTGTATTGATTAATTGAGTTAATGACAGATCTCCTTGTTTGTGCCTAAGACGCTTAGCAAAGTCATTCCAAGATGGAGGTAATTTATCGATAAGGCAAGACACTTTAAACTCCTCACTAAAAGTTGTCCTTTTCTTTTCTACTTTTCTAAGTAGTTCTTGAAACTCATGAATTTAGTCTCCTACGAGTATGTCATCTTTCATTTTATACCCATTAAAATTAGAGACAATGAACCTATCAATACCAGCATCTACAGTTCCATATTCGGCCTCTAAGGTTTTCCATAGTTCTTTTGCAGTCGAGGTGGTTGACTGATATACATCATATAAATGGTCAGATAACACACTAAGGATTCTATTATAACAATGAAATTCAATTTGTTTGGGTGACAACCAAGATCCAACAAAATCCTGATCTTCTATGGCAGACATAAGACCCAACACAGTCAACCAATATTTTGTTTGTTTTTTCCATCTTTCAAAATTGTTTTCATTAAATTTTCCAAGTTTCACACTAACAATTTCTTCTAAATTAGCCACAAAAATAAATTAGTTAAGATATAAGAGAGTAGATAATTATAAAATCTGTGTGAGACAACAATGAAACAATCACAAATGTTAAGAAGAGATAAATTTAGATAAATCTGATTGAAAAATTAATTGCCAACAATTTAGGAAGAGATAAAATGTGACAAATTTTTATACAGATCAAATCTATACACAATAATTTATAACATGAACAATGCTAATTAAATATCATGAATCTAAACAACATAATTTATCATGTGAAAATTTTGATTTTACTCAATAACTTTTCTAAGAATAATTAATATAAAAAATAAATAAATAAATAAATAAATGACTACACATAAACAAGAAGTTGTACAACTTCCCTGATTAATATAAGTCAAAGTTTGAAAACAAGTCAAAGTTTGAAAACAAAGTTACACTGTTTCCGGGGAAAAAAAAACGCAATTGAATAAACAGATTTTAAACACAAATAATTACGTATGGAGTGAGTTCTATTTAATTAAACACAAACAGATTTGAAACACAAATAATAAAAAAAACAACTAATACAATTATGAAACACAAACAGATTTGAAACGCAATTAACAAACAATTTATTTATAAACACAAATAATTAAACAGATTTTTTTGTTAAACAGATTTGTTCAAGACCAACAAGTACAATTATGAAACACAAATAATTAAAAGATTAAATATGTTACAGATGTAACGACTTTAGATTGTTGTGGGAATTGAAAAATATTTATCTTAAATCAATTTTATAGAATAATATTGAAAGCAAAACAGATTCTGAAAAACTAGGTTTTACAATTTAACAAAACTATATATACATATATATAACAGAATAAGTAAAAGATGAAAGGGTTCATAAAATAGCCTATGTGATTGTGAGAGGCACGTCAAAGACGCTGTCCTAAAGTCGTTATGCGCTCCCTCCGTGCAGGTTCTAACGATCACAAATGACTCCAAGATACAACCCAAAAACTTTACAGGATCTGATACAATGCACAGTTGTACCAGAAGAATTTGCCAAGAATGTATCAATTGCCCAGAAATATGAAATATAAAATATAAAATATTATAAAGAGAAGAAGGAGAGAGAGAAAACAGAGTACGTTATACCCTTTTCTCAATAATAGAGTCCTGTATAAAAAGGATATATGGTGTCTGTTAGGAACAGACATACCTATTCATTTTGAAACCAAACACATATTTAAAATTCAAATAAATAAGACTATAAAAGGAAATAAATAAATAATAAAATATAATAATAAATAAAAATAATTAAAGTTTTGAAGCTTTTAGGAAATCTCTAACAAGAGATCTGCATAAAAATTGGTAATTAGTTTGTTACAAATAAAAAATAGCAAATAGATAAGATAGGAAGAGGAGAAAATGTATTACCTTTGATTCCAGAATACAAAATCAACCAGTTTATATAACCCCACTTTACCATTTAGCGGAACTCAAACAATTTCAATTTAGCAGATTTCAAACAAATTTTTTTATTATTTTTATTTTTTAGTCACTTTTGGAACCAAAGATATGAGGGTCCCACAAGAGTATACCTTAGATTTAGCGGGGAAAAAAAAAAACAGTCCATCCACTTCAATTTATACCGCAAATATAGCGGAACTCAAACAATAATGGGTCCCACAAGAGTATTGATGATACAGTTTGTCCCAGTGAATGGGTCGGACAGGTCCAAACTCCTCAATACCCACGTCCAGTTGATCAAGCCCACCGGATTACCTACAAACAAGTCCAACGGGGAATGGGGTAGTCCCCCAGTGAACCCTCCGACGAGCAAGTTAGAAGGAGAAGTAGGGTGTAAGAAGAGTTTAGAGATAGAAAGCTTAACCTTCTTCTTGTCTTCCATGTTTGCTTATATCCTTTGGTAATCATTTCGCCGTCCCTTCCGACCTGCCCTCCTCGCCGAAAGTCTATGCTGTAGCTTACCTTGTTCAGGGTAAGGGGGTCCTATTCCGACGGAGAGGTGTTGTCGTAATAAATGCTGTGATGGGCTGCATTAATGGTGATGTGCAGTGGCAATAACTTTGTAGATCTTTGTCTGCTAATGTGGCTCGTCCTTCACCTGCCATGTGTCTGAATGTCATTGGCTCTTTATGCTATGTTGGATTCCAGCTGTTCTGGACCCCACCAGCTGGGTTATGTATTGGGCTCCAAGTGATGGGCTTGGGTTGTTCATAGTGATTCATGGCCTTTATGGGCTTATATACGTCAGTAGTCCCCCATTCCCGAGTGCAGCTTTAGTCCAGCGAAGGGAATAGTAATGAAGAAGATGAGGGTGTTAGGGATTGGCAATATGGAGGTCGACTGGCAGGGGTGACCGAGTTGGTGAACCGACCGGGGGGTGGTTCAACCGTGAATGTTGGCCGAGCGGGAAGGTCGACCACGAGGAGAGCCGACCGCGAAGAGGGCTAACCGTGAAGGTTGGCCGAGCGGGAGGGGCGACCATGAGGAGGGCCGATCGTGAAGAGGGCCGATCGCGAAGGTGGGCCGAGCGGGAGGGTCGACCATGAGGAGGACCGACTGCAAAGGGTGAGGTGGAGGGGCGTGGGGCTCAAAAGGCGGTGTGTGACGTGGTGATTTGAAGTGGAAAAGACAGGGTAAGGGGAGGAGACAGTGGATTGTGGTCGTACACGTAGCAACATCGCATGGGGGGGAAGATTAGGTGTTGGATCAGAGATGAAACGATAGGTCATTATGGGTGTTGAAAAGACAGTTTTGGCGGATGATTTAAAAAGTTTTCAAACTGGCGAAAATTAATTGGGATCCTTGGAATACGGGCAAACCATGGGCTTTTGGCATCATTTGATTCACCTACTTGTTTACAAAAAATCAAAACATTCCAAGTGTTACTTCCTTTGTTGCTCACGATACACCTCTGCAACACTTTTACAATTTCCTTGCACCTGCATCCGAAGCGATTCGCTGACACACCATAGAAATGGCCCAAGAGAAAACTGCGAATGCCAGGGTGGATCCACTTGGTGATGATGATGCAGTGGAGTTAGCGCAGCAGTACAAGATGGAGAGGGTGGGGGAGGTGGTGGTACGATCCCATGGTTCCACCATGATAGCGGCTCCAAGGCCAATCAGCCAGGCAGAACCAGATCACTGGCATACAAAGGCAGACAGATCCATTCTTACACCGGCGGAGTTGGAGGGAATAAGGGAGAAGTACCAGATTCCTTTGGAAATAGGGTTGAGGCTGCCGACATCTATCGAGAGGGCGTCGGATGTACAGGCGGGGGAATTTAGCTTGTACGAGGAGCCATTGCGGGGAGGTGTGAGGCTACCGCTGGCTCAAGTTATGGTTGATGTGTTGAATAAACTGGATGCGGCGTGTCACGACCCAAACCCGCCCCTATGGATTTAGCACCGTAACCGGCCAGTAATCCGAGATTACCGAAGGCCTGCTTAACAGTAATATAGTAAAACAGAGTACAGGGGCATGGCGGAAGCCAATACAGTAAATAAACAATGTCCAATGAGCTGTGACAGTCTGTATGCAAAAAGATTTTTCATACATATATGCAGTCAGTGCAAAACAGTATATACATTATATACAATCATTTAGAACATGGACCTAATCCCTATTAAACAGTACAGTACAGTGCTATCAGTCTATACAGAACAGATACAGAAACAGACAGGGGGACTAAAAACACCCTTAAGCCATAGCTGGTAGGCTCGGAACCTCGCAGTGAGGCACAGTAGTTGGCTTGACAAAAAGGGGAGTCTACCCCACGCTCCTAGCTCCGGTCTGGTGCTTGTACACCTACATATATATATGAGAAATGAGCTAAAACCCAGTGAATAACATAAAGCGTAAAGGGGTTTAGAATGAATGTCCTTCAGTATTGAAAACAGTTGTTTCAATCAGTATATCAATTGTTCAGTACAGTAAACAGTCATATGTGGTACATCCATTAGCATAGCAGTACAGTAAACAGTAGGTCTAAAAAGACCGAACAGTCATTGATGGCCATCAATCAGTAAACAGTAGTGGTTCCAACAAGGGAACCGACAGAGATCTCTGTAACAGTAATAGTCAGTAACAGTACTTGCTAAGGATGCCACAATACAGTTCAGAATATAGGACATACATTCATTCAGTTAACAGTAACAATTCAGAAACAGTATAGTTCAATTGTTCAGAAGATAATCATTTTTGAACATATCTTTACACAGTCGTTACTCACAGAGTTTTGGGCTACAGTTAGGCTAGAGCGTGTCTCCGGTCGCCAACCCTACACAGTTTACAGAACGAACACACTCTAAGCTACACAGTTGGGAAAGACAATAACTTAATCCCTAATTGCCTCGGTGTGTTCTACATCTATATCCTCATTAAGATGCCTTAAACTAGGCCTAAAAATGCCTAGAATGGAATGAGGATGCAAAGATGCACTTTAAAAGCATTTTCAGAATTTTCAGTGAAACAGAGTCCCGCTCGAGCACAGGTTACCCCGCTCGAGCGTAAAGGCAACAAAATACTCCGCTCGAGCGCAAGTTACTATGCTCAAGCGGACTGTAAAACATGCCAAAAAGTACTAGATGTGTGAAAATCACGCTCGATGGGCACTCGATAGCCGCTCGAGCGTAAGACACAAGGTCCCGCTCGAGCGTCAATCCTTCCGCTCGAGCGGACTTCAAAACAGTTCAAAGTACTGGGAGCACGAATTTCCCGCTCGAGCGGGAGTCCAAAATCTGGAATTTCCAGATTTGAACTTCCAAGTTCAAATCAAGTTCCAATGTAACAAAATCAATCCTCTTGGGCTAATTTTCTGGAAAACATTTGTAAACACATAGAACAACATGATTCAAAGCTCAATTTGAGAAATCAAAGCCCAAGGGTGTTTAATTCAAACTCAATTTCAAACCAATTTTCATGAACAATATTCAAATGTGACATGCAAGACTTTAAATCAATTCAAAGCTTCAATACATGCTCTAATGAGCTCATTCTTTTCAAAATAAGATGAAATCATAGACTTAAACATAAATATGAGCATGCATGCAACCTTTTGCCATGAAAACAACTCAAAACTCTTCAATATACACATGCATGCATGGAATGAGCTTCAATTCAACATGCTAGAACTAAATCATGCCTTAGCTCTACAATTTGACATGAATCATGCAAGAATCAACTTAAAGACAACAATGAGGGGTTGAATTCCTTACCTAGGTCCTCAAATACAAGTCTAGAGGCTCAAGAAGGCAAATCTCCTACAATTTCCAAGCAAATCAACAAGTTGAACTCAATCTCTCACTTTCTCTCTCTCTTGGTTGGTTGAGCTCTCAAATATGGCTGAGGAAATGTTTTGTGCAATGCAAGATTGAGTCTCTCAAATATAAGGTATAGTGGCCCACTAATAGGGTAGAAATGTAAATAAAGGCAACATTTGTAATTTAGCTCATTTTAATCTAATTTAATCATACCTAATCAGTTTTCAGATAATTACACCATAAAATCACATAAATTATGATGATCATGGAACACTAATCAATTTCATATTCGGCCGCCGATAAGGCCTTCAATTTGCAATTTAAACATAAAAATATGAACAGATAGTCAAACAGTCAAACAGATAGAAATGCATTTAAATAGATACAGTCAATCAATCAATTTCAGACTTCAGTCAGTCAATTCAGTACTTCAATCAATTCAGTTATCAGTCATAATCAGTCTCAATTTAACAGTAATCAGTGGTTTATCGGTAAATAGTGGTGAGGGTTGTTACACGACGCCAGGTCAGTTGATGCCAAACGCTTGGAAAATATTGATGGCGTGGGCGAGTTCCTGGCCGCAAGCAACGAGAGGGTTGGCCTTGACGGTAGATGAGTTCTTCTCGTGCTACAAGGCCTCCGGCCAGTAGGACACTTGGGTTACACTGCAGGCGGTGGCTAGACGAGGTCTGGTGGCGGGTTTGCCATCTTCGATAAAAGGCTGGAGGCCAAGGTGGTTCTTTGTGGCGGCGAACGGCGGGGCGGGAGTTCGTACAACTTGGAAGGTGCCCACAAAATCAGTCGAGCCCAAGCTGGACAAGGCGACTGAGGACCGAGTGAAGAGGGTAAGGGATTAGAGGGAGGAGAAAGAAGTAAGGTGGGACGAGCTTGTCCTACCGTCAGTTCTGTTTGCCTTAAACTTGGGACTGCAGCCGTTGGGAGGGGGTCCAGAAAGGGAGGAGTTGGAGGTGCAGAGGAAAGCGGAGGAGGAGGAGGAAAGGAGGTTGTTCGCGCAGGCGGACAAGTATAAGGAGTCCCAACTGGGGCCTGCTCCGAAGTCGGTCGCGAGAGAGAGGATCCGACCGCGCCCCAAGCCGTTGGGGGAGAAAGACTTAGGCCGTTTTGTGCCACGACCGCCCCCAGTTGATCCTGTGAAGAGGAGGTCTGACAAGGAGATGGAGGAAACAGGCGTGGTAAAAAGGAAGAGGAGACTGAAGAGGAGTGAAAAAGGGCCTGCCGTGAAGAGGAGGAGGCAGAAGAGACCAGCATGGCGAAGGGGGCAGAGAGGGGAGCAGTGAAGGAGACCTCAGGAAGGGTTGCTGCCCAAGAAGTGGTGGGGGTTGTCCCAACAATGGAGGTTATGGAGATCGCCCCAGCAGTGGGGGAGGTAGCCTCAGGGGTCGCGAGGGTCGCCCCCGAAGTGCAGGCAAAAGGTGGGGCAACTGGCCTTGAGCCAAAGTTAGGAGAACAGCCACAGGGGGGTCCTGCGCCCCAAGGAAAGGGGATCGGTTTGACGACTGCGATCTACCACGCTCGCGCAGTGGCTGGACGGCTGGAGGGAGAAGAAGGCCCAGCCAGGGCAGGCGCTGATCGCCTGGTGGCGATCGTGGAGGAGGCGGTCGTGCGCTCAGCAGCCAGATTCAATGAGGCTGAGCTACTGAGGGGGTTATACTCTGCTCAAATGGAGATAACCACCTTAGCAGGGGCTCTGCTGAGAAAGGCGGGGGCTGCGAAACTCAAGGCAGATGAGGCCAAGACTCAGCTTGCAAAGTTGAAGAAGGAGAGTGCAAGTTGGGAGAGTGCCCACGCTGATCTGCAAGCGGTCAAGGTGGAGCTGGAGAACACACGCCGCCAGGTTGTGTTGCTCGAGTTCCAACTGGCTGGCGAGCAGAAAAGGTTGGATGAGGCCCAAAAAGCCTGCGCAGTCGTGGTCGAACGACATGAAGAGGCAATGAGCAGTAATGAAGAGCTGGTCAGGCAGAAGGATGAGGCAGACGTGAAGATTGGCGATCTGCAGAAGGAGCTGGAGGGCGAGCGTGCTAAGGCAGTGGAGGAGAGGGAGAGCCTTCAGAAGGAGTTGGAAGCAGAGAGAGCCAAGGCGACGGCGGAAAAGGAGAGCCTTCAGAAGGAGTTTGAGGTAGAGAAAGCCAAGGCAACTGTTGAAAAGGAGAGCCTGAAGAAGGAGCTTGAGGAAGATAGGACTAAGGTTGCTTCTGAAAGGGCGACCCTGCAGAAGGAGCTGGACGAAGAGAGGGCGAAGACAGCCTCTGAAAGGGCGGCTTACCCCGATCTGTATGTTGCAGCAGTGGATCAGTTCAAAGGGTCTGCTGAATTTCAGATGGCAGTGGATGCCGCGATCGCCAGCAGCTTGGCGATGGAGGAGTCTGGGGGGGCGGGCCCATCGAGGGCGACCGCTGGGGGCAGAACTGAAGCAGAAGTTATTGAGAGCTTCCAGCAGTCAGACTTCTACAAACACGAAATGGCTGAGTTCTGGGACAGTGGCTGGAAGATGTTCAAACGTAGAGCTGAAGAACTATTCCCAGACTTAGACCTCAGTAGTGTAACAATTGGTGAGGACGATGTGGCCCAAACCCCCCTGGATGAGGGTATTGAAGAAGAAGACCTCGTCTCCAGTGAGGAGGAATAAGTGGATTGTTTTTGTTTTGTGTTTTTTTTTTTTTTTTTTTTTTTGAATTGCTGTAATGAACTTATGTACAAAGTTGTGAATAAATAAAATTTCAGTTGTGTTTTGCATTTGACTGTTTTTGCTTGTGCGTCTGAAATGGATGAAAACTTGTGATAAAAACTTGTGATAAAAACTGAATTTAGGAATTCCTCAAGATAGAGTGGGATTGAAGTTGTAATAAAAACTGAGTGCAGAGTAAAGTTAGGGACTCCTTAATGCAAAGTGAAATTGAACTTGTAATAAAACTCAATGCAGAGTAAAGTTAGGAACTCCTCAATGCAGAGTGAAATTTAAAATGTAATAAAATTACAAGTTTGCGTTTGCCACACTGCTCAAGTGGGTTAGTGGTTTATGGAGTGAGGCTTGGTTTGTGAGGAGAAAGGCTGACTTGTAAGAGTTTGATTGAGAAGAAAATAACCTGACTTGTAAAGAAGACGTGTAAGAACGTCTTTGAAATTCGACTGAGCAAAGAGTGGTGTAAAGATTTGGAGCTGGAATTGTGACTAAGTGTGTCTACTAATTCCACAAGCATGAAATTTGCATGGGTGGCCTTGACCGAGCCCTGCATGCGTGCTCATTTGGGGCAAAGCTATGATTTACTGACATTGTAGGTAACTGAGTCTGACCCTAAAACTGTGGCGCTCGGTCTGGCTAAGACTTGTTATGCTTAGGCTGACTGAGGCTTGGTCTGGCCGAGTGCTTCATGCCCGGTCTGGTAGAGGCTCTTAGTGCTCAGTCTGGCCGAGGTTTCTAGTGCTCAGTCTGGCTGAGGCTTTTGACGGTCGGACTAGCCAAGGCTAATGGAGTGATGCTCAGTCTGGCTGAGGCTTGTAATGCTCAGTCTGGCTGAGGCTTTTAGTGCTCAATCTGGCTGAGGCTTTTGACGGTCGGATTGGCCAAGGCTTCTGGTGCTCAGTCTGGCTGAGGCTTTTGACGGTCAGACTGGCCGAGGCTTATGGAGTGATGCTCAGTCTGGCTGAGGCTTTTGACGGTCGGACTGGCTGAGGCTTCTGGTGCTTAGTCTGGCTGAGGCTTTTAGTGCTCAGTCTGGCTGAGGCTCTTGACGGTCGGACTGGCCGAGGCTTATGGAGTGATGCTTAGTCTGGCTGAGGCTTGTAATGCTCAGTCTGGTTGAGGCTTTTAGTGCTCAGTCTGGCTGAGGCTTTTGACAGTCAGACTGGCCGAGGCTTTTGGAGTGATGCTTAGTCTGGCTGAGGCTGTTAATGCTCAGTCTGGTTGAGGCTTTTAATAAGTGCTGCAAATGAGAATGTTATTGAGACAACACACAGATAGCTAAGATATAGAATTGTTGTCATGGACAGTGTAGTCCAGTCGATCCAAGTTTACATTATGTATCAAAAAGAAAATACAACAACTGAGCAATACAACAGTAGGAACTTATTGAAAGTAGCGCTTCAGGTGTTCAGCGTTCCAAGGGTGGGGGAGGTCTCGACCTTCCATGTCCTGAAGTCGGTAAGTGCCCGGACGTGGTCGGGCTTTCACAACGTAAGGTCCCTCCCATTTGGCTGCCAGTTTACCCTTAGTCGGATTTTTGGTGGCAAGGGTTGCTTCTCTCAAGACAAGATCCCCTACAGCGAACTCCCTTGGTCGGACTTTGCGGTTGTAGTGTGTTCTCATTTTCTGTTGGTATGAGGCCAGTCTGACAGCGGTGGTTTCTCTGAGTTCTTCAATTAGGTCCAGGTCTGCCCGACGGAGCTCTTCCATTAGTGCTGGATCCGGATGTAAAACTCTAGGGGTAGGCAGACCGACTTCTATCGGAATAATCGCCTCAGCGCCGTATGTTAAGCGGAAAGGGGTTTCCCCAGTGAGAGTCCGAGCTGTAGTTCGGTAAGCCCATAGTACATTTGGTAGTTCCTCAGCCCAAAACCCCTTAGCAGCTTCTAGCTTGGTTTTGATGATCTTCAGAAGAGAACGGTTGGTGACCTCAACTTGGCCATTGGCTTGGGGATGACCGGGGGAAGAAAAACATGGTTGAATTTGGAGGTCTGCACAGAACTTCCTGTACTTGGCGTTGTCGAATTGTTTGCCGTTGTCAGAGACAATGGCCTGGGGGATGCCAAACCTGCAAATGATAGACTGCCAGATGAACTTGGTTGTGTTTCGCTCGGTAATGGTGGCAAGGGGTTCTGCCTCTACCCACTTAGTAAAATAATCAATGGCGATAATGGCAAATTTGGTCTGGCCTCGGCCGGTGGGTAAAAGGCCAACTAGGTCGATCCCCCATTTGGCGAACGGGTAGGGGCTGCAAAGTGTGATCAATTTAGTAGGAGGAGCATGGGGGATATTGGCAAAACACTGACACTTATCACATTTGAGCACGAAGTCAGCCGCATCTTGGTTGAGAGTAGGCCAGAAATATCCAGTGCGAAGTATCTTATGGGCCAGGGACCTGCCGCCTGAGTGATTGCTGCAGATACCCTTATGAATTTCTTGCATCACATAAGTTGCTTGAGTCGGATTGAGGCACCGCAGATAGGGGCGTGAGAAACCACGTTTGTACAAAATGCCGCTGACGAGGATGTAATTGGACGACTGGGCCCTAACTTTGGCGACTTACTGTTGGTCGTCTGGCAGTTCCCCTGTTGTCAGAAATAGAAAGATGTCCGACGCCCAAGGGATGGGCTCATTTTGGAGGAATTGTATTTCGTGTTGGTCGGGGCAAATGGGGGGGGGTGGGATAGGTATTCTAGGCGGACACCACGGCTGAGGTCGGACTGGTCTGCGAAAGCTAACTGAGCCATCTCATCTGCCTTAGAGTTTTCCGCCTGAGGAATGTGCTTGATGTGGACGGTATTGAAGAGGCGAACAAGGGGAAGTGCAATATCCCTGTAAGCCCGCATTGTGTCCTCCTTGGCATCAAATTCTTCCGTGATCTGTCCGACGATGAGCTGGGAGTCGCTGAACACTCGGATGTGGCTGACACCAATATCCCTGGCTAGGCGAAGACCTGCAATCAATGCCTCATATTCGGCCTCATTGTTACTGGCCTCAAACAAGAAACGGAGAGCGCATTTGAAATAACCACCCTCAGGGGCGGTGAGGATGAGGCTAGCCCCACTACCTTCCCTGCGGGATGATCCGTCGACGTTGAGAGTCCAAGAATGAGGGTCTTCTGGCTCGATGGGAGCTGGTGGGGGTGGAAAGGCAGTGGTTGGGGTAGGATTAGTGAATTCCAGGATGAAATCGGCTATAGCTTGCCCCTTAATTGCTGTTCGAGGCCGGTAAGAGATGTCAAACTGGCTGAGTTCCACTGACCATTGCATGAGTCTGCCGGAAAGTTCTGGTTGCTGCATGACCTTCTTCAAGGGTTGGTCAGTGAGGACCACTATGGAGTGGGCTTGGAAGTAAAGACGGAGTCGTCTGGAGGCGGTGACCAAGGCCAAGGATAATTTTTCTAACAATGGGTAGTTCTGCTCCACTCCCCTGAGGGCCCGACTGATGTAGTAGACCGGTCATTGGACGGAGCCGTCTTCCCTGATAAGAGCTGCACTGACAGCGGTGCTTGATACGGCTAGATAGAGGAAGAGGGGCTCGCCCGTGATTGCCTGTGAAAGGAGGAGGGAATTGGCCATGCACTGCTTCAACTGTTGAAAAGCCTCTTCGGATTCAGCTGTCCATTCAAAAGTTTGCCAAAGAACTTTGAAGAATGGTAGGCACTTATCCGTTGCGCGGGAAATGAAGCGGTTGAGGGCTGCAACTCGGCCAATGAGTCTTTGGACCTCCTTAACCGTTTTGGGTGACTGCATCTCGATCAAGGCCTTGATCTTTTCAGGGTTAGCTTCAATGCCCCGTTGACTGACCATAAAATCCAAAAACTTCCCAGATCCTACGCCGAAGGCGCACTTCTCTAGGTTGAGCTTCATTTGGTACTTGCGTAGGGTGGCGAAGGTTTCTCGCAGGTCGGTCAGATGATCAGTGGAGAGTTTTCTCTTGACCAGGATGTTGTCGACATATACTTCCATATTCCGACCTATCTGGTGATGGAAAACGGCATTGACCAACCGTTGGTAGGTGGCCCCAGCGTTCTTCAATCCGAATGGCATCACACGGTAGTGGTAGGTACCTCGGTCAGTAATAAAGGATGTATGTTCCCGATCGGACGGGTGCATCAGGATTTGGTTGTAACCAGAGAAAGCATCCATGAAGCTGAGCATTTGATGACCGGCCGTGGCGTCGACCAGCAGATCTATGCGGGGAAGAGGATAGCTGTCTTTGGGGCAAGCTCGATTCAGGTCAGAGTAATCGACACAGAGTCGCCATTTGCCATTGTTCTTGCGGACTAGGACCACGTTTGACAACCATTTAGGGTAGTCCACGTTTTTGATGAATTGGGCCTCAAGGAGTTTGTCAACCTCTGCGGCTATAAGAGTATTGCGCTCCAGATGAAAAATGCGCTGCTTCTAGCAGTAAGGTCGGAAATGGGGTTCAATGCTGAGGCGGTGAGTTATAAAAGAGGGGTCAATGCCTGGCATGTCTGAGTGAGTCCAGGCAAATACATCATTGTGCTCGATCAGAAGGGCAGTAAGGTCAGCCTTAGCTTGAGGGGATAGTTGGCTGCCGATCTTGGCCGTTTTTATTGGGTTGGTGGGATCGAAGGGAATCTCAACGAACTCCTCCACCGGTTCCCCTCTGACCAGCTCGTCCTCATCTCGTACATCAAGTCCTTCAATGATCATGGCCTCCTTCAGCTTGACTTCCTTGAGTGAGGTGACATAACATTCCCTGGCTACAGTCTGCTCCCCCCTTACTGTCCCAACACCCAGGTCGGTAGGGAACTTTATGGCGAGGTGGTAGGTTGAAGTGATAGCTTGGAAAGTGTTGAGGGCGGTGCGACCAAGGATGATGTTGTAGGCAGAGGGACAGTCGACTACAAGGAAAGTGAGCAACTTCGTAGTCTGCCATGGGTATTCGCCGATGGTAATGGGGAGATCGATGGAGCCGATGGAGGTCACCCGGTCGCCAGTGAAACCGACCAAAGGGGTTTGGAGGGCCGACAGACTTTCCTTCCCAATCTTGAGTTGGCGGAAACAGTTGAGGAATATGATATCTGAAGAACTGTCGTTGTCGATGAGAACCCGTTTGACCTTATAGTTGGAGAGGAGGGCAAAAATGACAAGGGGGTCATCATGAGGATAACGGATGCCTGTACAATCGGCGTCCGTGAAGGTGATGGGCTCTGTCTACTACTTGGGCTGTTTGGAGGGTCGGTCTACCGTGGCAACTGCTTTGTCTAAGCCTTGCCTTATCTTTCTGAGTTCTGCCCTCTGAGCCGAGCGGGATGGCCCCCCACAAGCAAGGCCACCTGAAATGACTCGGATTTCGCCAACTGGCGGAGGGCGATTACCTGGCGGCCGAGGCTGTTGTGGAAGGCGATCATGGCCTTGGTTAGGTTGAGCTGGCTGCCGGGGTGGGGTGCGCCGGCAGTTGTTTCTGAGGGGCTCGGTTCTTTGCCTCTGCTGTGGGCAGGTGTCCGTGAAACGACTGAGACGTCCTTGATGTATTAGGGCCTCGACCTGATCCTTGAGGTTGATGCAGTCATCAGTGTTATGGCCATGGTCCTGGTGGAAACGACAATATTTGGACTAGTCTTTCCGATTGGAAGGGGTTCGTGAGGGTAGGGGCCATTTGAGGGGGTAGTCCCGCTGGATCTGGTTGAGGACTTGTTCCATGGGAGAATTAAGGGGGGTGTACCACTCGAACCGACCGGGCGGTCGGGCTGGTGCCGACTGGTCAGCGCGGGGGGGTCAGTCTGTATAGTGGGGTGTTTGGCTATTATACTGGGTGTTTCTGGGTTCTGAGTCTTTTCTCTTTTCCCTGTGGGTCGGGTTTTTAGCTATTGGATCCTGCCAAGCGGCTAGTGAATCTTCAGCATTCATGTACTTCTGGGCTTTGGAGAGTAGGGCTGCCATGGAGGTCGGGGGGTTTTTGGAGAGGGAGAAGAGGAAATCGGACGATCGTAGCCCGGCCATGAAAGCCGTGAGGATGACCTTGTCATCGTTTTCCGCTACTTGCAGGGCTTCAGTGTTGAAGCGGGTAACGAAACTGCGCAGCGACTCCCCCTCGGTCTGACGGATGTTGAGGTGTTGGGTTGCCGGGCGACGTTGGCGCTGGACTCCAATGAAATGGCTAAGGAAGGAGTTGCTGAGGTGCTGGAAAGTGGAGATAGAGTCTGCTGATAACTGACTGAACCACAGTCGAGCTGACCCTTTCAATGTCATGGGGAAAGCCCGACACATGATCTCGTCAGGGAAGGCATGGAGGATCACGAGGGTTCGGTAGGTCTCTAGATGGTTGACTGGGTCCATCGTACCGTCAAAAGAGTCAATGGTGGGCATCTTGAACTTGGCGGGCAGAGGTTTGTCCCGGATGGAGGCAACAAATGGTGAGTTTGTCGTGGTAGAGGGTTTATGCTGAATGTTCTGCATGACCCCTTGGAGTTGGAGCTTCATTGCTCAGAGTTCAGCGTCCCAGAGGGGAATGTTGTCACCATGGTCAGTCAATGGGGGCTGGACGCTGCTGGCTTCTCCTTCAGGGGCTGGTACCACGACCGACGGGCGTGGGGGTGGAGGTGGTAGATTTATATATGGAAGAGCATGTTGCAACCCTTCCAAGTTGGGTGGATAGGGTTGCAGAACAGTATGGCTCGGGGCTCTTTCTTGGTTGGGTGGAATATCTGGAGGTGGTGGAGGAGGCATCGGAAGGTTTCTTTGGAGTAAAGCATTTATCAGGGCATGGTTTTGCTCGGCCATGCGGTTAATGCTGTTGGTAAGCTCGATAAAATACTGCGGTGGGTTGTTTGGATAGGGGGGTCGGCCTGATGGTCGGCAGCATTATTATGAGAAGCCATGGATCTAGTCGTGACGATACACTTTGATGGGTAGGAGGAAAAGGTTGTTGGGATAGGGTCTCCGGCGACAATGAGCACAACTGGCGCGTAGAGCAAATACGTTTCCACAGACGGCGCCAACTGATGATACAGTTTATCCCAGCGAATGGGTCGGACAGGTCCAAGCTCCTCAATACCCACGTCCAGTTGATCAAGCCCACCGGATTACCTGCAAACAAGTCCAACGGGGAACGGGGTAGTCCCCCAGTGAACCCTCCGACGAGCAAGTTAGAAGGAGAAGTAGGGTGTAAGGAGAGTTTAGAGATAGAAAGCTTAACCTTCTTCTTGTCTTCCACGTTTGCTTATATCCTTTGGTAATCATTTCGCCGTCCCTTCCGACCTGCCCTCCTCGCCGAAAGTCTATACTGTAGCTTACCTTGTTCAGGGTAAGGCGGTCCTGTTCCGACGGAGAGGTGTTGTCGTAATAAATGCTGTGATGGGCTACATTAATGGTGATGTGCAGTGGCAATAACTTTGCAGATCTTTGTCTACTGATGTGGCTCGTCCTTCACCTGCCATGTGTCTGAATGTCATTGGCTCTTTATGCCATGTTGGATTCCAGCTGTTCTGGACCCCACCAGCTGGGTTATGTATTGGGCTCCAAGTGATGGGCTTGGATTGTTCATAGTGATTCATGGCCTTTATGGGCTTATACACGTCAAGTATACCTATTAGATTTAGTGAAACAAAAACAGTCCATCCACTTCAATTTATGCCGCAAATATAGCGAAACTCAAACAATAATGAGTATCCTTAATACAAATAAAAAAATTATATATAATTTTTATATGAGGAATTGTAAATTTTTTATTTTAAAACAAAATATAATTGACATTGAGTTTATTTATAATAATAATATTGCACATTATTTTTGTCAAATTTTTTTGTCTGATTTTTATGTAAAAATTGATTTTTTCTGTAAAAATAGAATTTTTCCAAACAATAATACTCTCATTTTTTTTTTTCAATATGGTAGAACTCAAACAATCCATCAATAGTTTATTTAATTTAGCAGAACTCAAACAATAATACCCTCACTTTTTAATTTAGCAGAACTCAAACAATTCATCCTCAAAGCAAACCCTCAGCCTTTAGGGTATGCACCCTATCACAAAATGTGTAATTTCATCACAAAATTTCGTAACATCAATTATAAAATGCATAATCTCATCATAAATTAGCACAACAAAAAATGTCGTAATCAAACTATAAACTTTTACAACATCAACTACAAAATTTTAAAAATTTTATTATGTTAATTTATGATTAGATTATACATTTTGTGATTAATGTAATGAAATTTTGTCATAGACATGTACACTACTACAGGAGAACCCATTTTAAAAATTACTTGAAAGGTTAAACCAACCCTACTCAATTATTAAATAGTGCAATTCGTCAGCGACAACATGTCATTTTTGCTTGTCAAAAAAACATTTAAGATTTTTTTTTTTTTTTTAGATTTGAAAGATTTAAGTCGTAATACTGAAAGTTCATCAATTGTGAAAGTTTATATAATTTGACAAGAGAAATGGTGTCATGTTTGGTAGAGTTTATGAGATTATTTATATATATTTTTTAATTTTAAAAATTTGTACCAAAATTATAGCGACCCTGGTTTTCCCTCCATTGATTAGTGTAATCCGGACTTGGTTTCGTGGATGTTGGTTGTTGTATATATCTTGTTTCTGTCCTTCAATACTTTGTATTTGAGTTATAGGATGTTTTGGGCAGGTTTGTTACAGATTGGGTGTGATTGGGAGCAAGTGGTTGCTGCCCAGAATTTTAGTTCTTCTCTCGAGCGAGCCTTTTTTCGCTCGAGCGAGCTCTTTGTTTTAGATCCTTCGCTCGAGCCAGGTTTCCTTCGCTCAAGCGAGAGTTGAGTTTTGTGTCTGGTGGCTCGAGCGAGGAGTCCTGTGCTCGAGGTTGCGTCTGCATCTCTTTTTGACCTGGTGGTTTTGATTCTTGGCTCGAGCGAGCTTTCCTTCGGTCGAGCGAGCGAGGCCTATGTTTTGGGTTTCTTCGCTCGAGCGAGCATTCTGTCGCTCGAGCGTGCTTCTGGGTTGCATACCTGAAGGTTTGGATTGTTGGCTCGAGCGAGGCTTCTTTGTGTCTGGTCGCTCGAGCAACCACTTTTTCACTCGAGCGAGCCTGTGTTATATCAGTAGACAGCAGCGGGTAAACACTTCACTTTTTCATCTTCTTTTTCTTTCAAACCCTAGATCCGAGCTCTCTCTCTCTACACACCTTCTCTCTAGGGTTTCATCTATTTTTAGTGTGTTTCTACCCTAAGTTCTTTGTAAGAAAGGTAGAGGGTCGCGAGGGCTTTGTTTTAATCTGAACAATAGTGGATTTGGAGCACTTTGGTTTTTCCTCATCTACTCCTTTGGGCTTCTAACTTCGAGATAGGGATACCCTACTCCATCTTATGAGCTTTGTCTTTAATTTTGGTCATTTTGATTAGTTGGAAAAGTTGGGGTTATTGTGTAATTTATAAAAGAGGGGTTTTCAAATATTAAAACCCATATGTATGTAAGACTTGGAAAATGACATTATTAGTGTCAAATTGAGGAAATTGAACCTTAGGGTTGATTTTTGGTAAATGGGGAGAATGCCCTAATTATTGTGATAAATTAATTGGTATAATTAATTTGGGAAAACATGAAATTGAGTTGAAATCCATGAAATTGGAAAATTATAGGGTTGAATGGTGTAGTTGGATTAATTTATCACTCACCTATGAAAATGTTGGGATTCTATCTGTTTGATGCATTTATTATCTGTTTAGAAATAACTGTTTTGGGCTATCGGTGGAGGATAGTCTTAATTGTTGTAGACACTGTATGTTGATTAGGGAAAATTGAAACTAATCAAACGTGTTATGTCATTGAATATGACAGTTGGAATAATACATCAAATATATGTATTGATTGATTCATGTATATGATAATTGTTTATATATTTGAAATATGTATATTGTGTGGGAGGAGATAGGGGATGTACTCCATGGTTTGAGAGAAGATAGGGGATGGACTCTCAAACCTGTTTGGGAGGAGATAGGGGATGGACTCCATTAATACAGCAAATATGTGTATTAAATTGAAGTGTTGATACAACAAATATGTGTATCATTTGAAGTATGAAAGTGTTTGAATATGAGTTGTAAATCTCATGTGAAATTGTGAAATATGGAAACGTGTTAATATGAGCCATAGTCTCATTAAGTTGGTAGGTCAGGTTCTGAGCCATGTTTATGTGTCGGGTTTGTATAAGGAAAGAAAATTGAAATGAAACATGGACATGATTGTCATGGAACTGGATTGGGATATAAAATGGTTTATAAGTGTTAACCATCTATCAAATGCTATTGTTTTAGTTATTGCTTATATTTGGTTTAGTATATTTCTACTTGGCTATGGCTCACCCTATATGGGACATCATTTTCAAGTCTAGATGGTATGCCACCTCCAAGGACGTAGCTTGGGAGGCTAGAGGCTGAAAGGCTTTTTGTGATATCTTTTATATATTACATGCAAATTCAAGCCAATGGCTTAATGTGTTATGAGTTAGTACTCTCTTTTTGTGTAACCAAGTGTTGGCTTGGAAAGTTGTAAGCCCGTTGGACATTTACTTTTGTTGTCAACATGTAATACATTTGTAAGGAATACTCTGATGAAAGGAATTAAGTTTTGTTTACTTATGTCTATGCATGTCAATAGTGTGGGTTTCTATGTATTATTTTGAGGGCGTTACAAAAATATTTGATAAAAATTCTGTTTATAGCTTAGTTTAATAACAAAATTATAATTTTTTTTTAATTTAAAAAATTTGTATCAAAATGTTTGGTAAAAGTTCTGGTTATAGCTTATAATGAGAAAATAAGAATCCTTTTGAGAGCATCTCAACTCACTAGATATATAGTTAAAATGACTATTGTAATTCATTTTTTTTTTTTCAACTCCAATAGATTAGGTATATGATTATGTATTTTGTCTTAATTCACATTCTCTAGCTAAAGCAAAATTTATTTATCCCTTATAATAATTTCCTTCTATTTTTGTTGCTGATGTGTCATTTCATAATGTGAGTAATATTTAGATAAAAAGCTAAAAAGTAAGGTTGAAGTAAAAAGATTAAAAAATAAAAAGTAAAAGGGAATTACAGATCGGCTGGAGCTATGAAAAATAATTACACAATGGTGGAAAAGTTTACGATTTTAATAATTAAAGTTTATAAATTTTTTCATTAATTTGAATTTTTTTTTTTTTTTTCCAACCATCAACCGGTGGGTTACTTTCTCAAAAAGTAATAGCATTGAAGACAATCTGAAATCAGAATACCAAAATTTATGAACATATGTCACTGAATTAATAGAGATTTATACTATGTTTGGTAACTTAGGAGAGAAAAGAAAAGAATTAATTAGGCAAGCTATAAGATAAAAGAAATAATTTTTTCTCTTTTTATTTGGATAGATAAAAGAGAAAAGAAAAGAAATGATATTGATTTCTCTCTTATCTTGTTTGGTTAAGTTATATAAAAGAAAAGGAAATAAAATGATATAACGTTATATTATCAAATTAACTTTTTTTTTTTTTTAATGGATGTTAGTCTTTTTATTTGTTCTACATATAAAAAGATAATTTTAGTATTATAAAAAAATATTATTTTATTATTTTATTTCTCTTTATCGTTAGAGATTGAAAATAGAAGTTGCATAGAAGTTATGAAAGAAATGTAAAGAAAAGAAAAAAAATAATAATAATATTCAATTTGTTTGGTTTTGGTTTTCAGAAAATACTTTTTAAAAAATTGTACCTTTTTATTTTTTGTAATTTTTGTTTTCAATGATTTTTTTTAGTATTTTAAGCAATTTTTTTAATTTTTAGACACACCTAACATAAAAACACTTAAAAAATATAACATTTGTGAAAAAAAAATCTTTAAAAGATTCACTAAATACCAAAAATACCAAAAAAAAAAGTACATTTTTTGTGTTTTTGTGTATTTATTAATTTTTTAAAATATTTTTTCATAAATATTTTACTATTTAAATATATCTAAGTAAGGTAAATCTTAAGAGTAAAAAAAATTACTTAGAATTTTAAAATTATTCACTAAAAATTAAAAAATACAAAAATCAAAAAAATTAATTTTTAAAAAATTAAATCCAAAAAATTAAAATTAAACAAACTAATTGATTTCTGTGTGAATTCTGAAAAGGCCTAAGATTTTCCAACTCCCGACTTTTGGGCAGCCTGAAGTGTATTTTTGAAGCCTGAAAAGCTGGGAAACCAAATCAGCTTATAAAAAATAATTGGGCAAATTACCTTACACCTCCATTGAGGTTTAATGAAATTATAGATTTTTTTTTAAGGTTTCAAAAATTATATCTCATCTCATCGCAATTAATGCTGTTAATGGATATTATAAATTGACTAAAATGCCCTTTTGACAAATAAGGGCAAATTACCTACACCTCCTTGAGATTTAGCTAAATTACAGATTTCCCTTGAGGTTTAACTAAATTATCATTTTTAAATAAGTTATCAAATGCAAAATTAAAATGGAAAAACACTTATCACACTACAAAAAATTAAGGTTTTAGAAACCAAAATTTAGGGACAAAATTATTTTTAGGAGACCAAATATTTTTGTTGCAAAAAGTGTCATTATATTTTTAGCAATGAAAATTAAACATTAGTGATTAATTATTATTTTTTTGATATCAAATTTTTTGTCTCAAAAAATAAACCATTGTGAGACTAAATTATTTTGTCCATAAAAGTCCATTTATTATTGACATTTTCAAAATTTTATCGCTAAAACTCTTATTTTTGACTTTTCAGGACGACCTTTTAGCGACTATGCTCACGATGATAGAAATTAGTCCTTAAATGTCTTTTGCAACAAAATTTTCACTTTTAGAGATCAAAAAAATTAGTCTCTAAAACTCTTATATGTTGTAGTGCCAGATGGTGAAAATATCATAAAATTAACAAATAATTAAATAAGTTAAAAATACAAGAAATGGCTTGTCAAAAAATTATTAGAATATGTTTGGTTTGATTTTTAGAAATTTCTTTTTAATTTTTTTTAAAAAAATTAAAAATTAATTTGGTTAAGAAATAAAAAATAAAAAATAATTATTATTTTTATATAATTTTATCTTTTGAGTGGTTAGAAATAATTTTTACAAATGAAATATATTTTTTTATATTTATTTTTATTAAATTAGTTTTTATTTTTTTAAAATTATGGATTTTTTTTCTAAACAACAAATCAAACATGGTTCCAAAAATAATTTTTTTTTTTTCCATCTAACATAATTCTTTTGTAAATTTTGTTGGTTTATCAAAGGGATTTCAATAGTTGAGATGGTAAACCTGGATAGTCGAAGGGCATCGAGAAGGCAGAGCTCTTGAAGGTCCAAAGTCCTAACATGGACAACCCGATCGTACCATTCTTGCCACTCCGGTCTCACCGTGGGCCAGCATTGATAGGGACGATTCATCCTCCAGGTTCCCTAATCCAGACCACCTTCGTAAAAGGAGACAGTGGTCTTCTAGACGTGGATATAACGCTGGAAGCTCAGTAAGAATCTCCTTGAAGATGGGCCCAAGCACATAGTCCTGTTGATCATGATGTCGAGGGATGAAAATGCATCCATCGATGGTGCTTTTCTCACCGGCCTTGTACTTTTCACATTCTGCCTCAATGATCCTTTTTAGGGTTACAGACGGGCTCGCGCGCTCTACAATTGGTACTTTCAATGAAGAAGAAGCCATTGATTGAAAGCTTTCTCAGAAGACGAAGTTGGGAAAGGGAGTAGAGAGTCAGTAGAGATAAAGGGTTTGTGTGTTAAACGAGCAAGTGATTTCAAAACACGAAGTAAAAGGGTTTAAAAAAAACCTTTGTGTCTGGAAAATGTATCGCGTAATTCGTTAAGTATTAAAAGTACAGATACGAAGAGTTTCCTTCAATATTGATACTTTTGGAGGGAAAAACACATCCCAGATGTTGATACCAGCTTCGAAGTAAAATATTTGGCTTCGAAACTAGATTTTGGCGCCAAAAGTCAAAAAACAACGACTTCGAAATAGAGAAGCCGACTTCGAAGCACATTCCATACCTAAGGATGTAAGAATGCTCAAGTATTTGTTTACTTCAAAGGAATTAAAGACCTGTTTTAGGTTTCTTAAATGAGAGTAATGTCCTTCGAAGCAAAACTTGAGACCCCTTAAGGATGGAAATTGATGTTCGAAACATCAAAACCATTAGTTGGTTTATATATATATATATATATATACAGAAAGAGATTGTCTTTTCGAACTAAAACAGTGCAACCCTCAAAAGGAGCTTTCATATTGTTTGAAAGTTTGGACTGTTGTTCGAAGGAAACAAGGTCAATTTAAAATTGATTGATCATACTAACCATGAACATATGTCGGTTATGATTAAAACAAGCTTTGAGGGGTAAGTTTGTTAAAATTCGAAGCACTGATTCTAAATGAAAATCAGCAAAAAAAAAACTGTCAAACTTTATTCCATAAATTGGAAAAGTTCATATTGGTTTTTTTTAGTGTTTCATTTAAACGATTGAGTCCAAATTCGAAGGATAAAATTGTCCAGTTCGAAGCCCTGAATTTGCTTTTAAAGACAAATGGAGACAAAATGAAACAATGCCAAACAAAGAAAAGTCTTAGTTGTATTAAAGCAAAAGCAATTACATTGAACGGCCCTCTTTGGGTACAAATTCAAGCTCATAAAAGTAGGGAATAGAATAAATAACAAGATCGTGAAATTTGGTCCAGTTATGATCAATGAATTTCTGTTCTTTCTTTATTCTATCCTCTATTTCTTCTAGGATTGGCTGCATAAGTTGATGTGCTCTCACTTCATAAAAGAGCTCTTCAGCCTTTATTTTGAATGTTGTTTCTCTCAATCTTTGTTCCAACTCATGTATATCCAAGTTGTCCCAGTACGCAGAATCTTTATTCTTGAAATTGTCGAATTCTTCAATAAGGTTCTCTGCTTCATACTGGGCATGAACTCGAAGGGACGAGAGTTGGTCCAAAGATTGAATGGTGGCTATAGAGGTCCGATGCCAGTGGAGAAGTAATGGAAGTTGATCCAAAAACATGTGAAGCTCTGCTTGGGCGAGGGGATTGAGGACATGACCCCGAGTCAGAATATCACAAGCCCATCGAAGGTCCTTGAGAGGGACTTCATCCTCAAGAACACTAAAAAACAAGTGAGAGAAGGCCGCAAGCAGGAATTGGGCTTGCTTCCGCTCAGCTGGAGTAGGAGAAGGTTGAGGCTTGTAGGGAGGAAAGACCTTATCCTCAGAGAGGGCAAGCCTCAGTCTCTCTGTCCAGCAAGGAGTTGGCAGATGAGAAGGTATGGAAGCCTCCACTTCAAGAGGAGGAGCAAGGGCAGAAAGAACAAGGGCATTAATATAATCGAGCCAGTCAGAAGAGAAAAGCTTCGCCTTCTGAGCTAAGAACGACGGATTGTACCCTTGTGCCTCTTCGGAGCGTCGGGCAGTGTGCACTATCTTTGTAGGCATGGAGGATGTGTACCATGCTACAAGTAGATTCTCCTCCAAACTACGTCGACGGTTGATAGGCACGTAAGGGTAGACCACCGAGCTTCGCGCATAGGAAAGGAACTCTAAAGGGTCAGTAAACTCGACAAAGTGATGGTTGATTCGCTCCCTTAAATCACAGACCTCAGGTTTTGACCAGCTTGTCCAGTCAGAAGCCCCAGAGGAAGAAGAAGCTACAGCCTTATCCCATGCAGAGGGTTGTGAAGAAGAACTTCCCATGTCCATATTTGCGACTTTTTGAATCAAATGATTGAGAGCAGTTTGTTCGTAGTCCAAGGGTGAGTCAGAAGAAGAATTTCCCATGTCCATATTTGTAAGTTTTTGAATCAAAGGATTAAGGGCAATGTGTTCGTAGTCCAAAGGTTGATAATTTGCAAAGGCATCCATGACCTGAATATAGAAAGGTGGGTAAATGTGGCCAATTAATGCATGGAGGTTCTTTCGAGGAGGAACAACATCATCAGATGACTCTTCGTGTACTCGATCAATGGAGGAGAAAATTGATTCGGCCATAACAAATGTATCAGTCTGTTCGAATACTAAGGTGGTGGGGATGTTCAAAAGATTGAAGGAGAGTTTAATGCAGATGATGAATGACAATTGCATTTCTGGAAGAATGCAAAGCCCATGCATGTTCTAAGACGTGGATAAAAAAAATCTTGATCCACTAATATCACCAAGTATTGGGTATATTAGTGCGGGGGGTAATGTTGGCTACATATTTTGTACAAGCCAATTACAATTTGACGCGTGGCAGAATAAGGGTAATACAGGAAGACTATTCAAGTCTTCGATCCTGATCGTACACGTGGCAGTTAGTATTGGTTATTACGAGATCTGGGTAGCAGTGGATCAACAAAGAGATGCAAGGTGATGTGGCTTCATCGGTTACTCACATTTAAATTCAAATTTAGGAGAGAAGCCTAACTGCAAGTGATGGCACAGTGGAGCTAATTATAAGGCAACATGATCAGCGATCATGGAGGAGCAGTTCGACAGTTGGAAATACAATTCGATGGTCATCCTCGAGAAGTATAAATAGCAGAGAAGGCCCAAAAAAAGACCCCCAGACTCAGATCCAAAAAACCAGTCTTATTATACTTATTTTCCTTTCTAGTTTTACATTTCCAGTCTTTCATTTCCTGTACTTTAAATTCCTGCACTGCACATCGTTCATAGGAGTAGTTTCAAGTAGATTGTTGCTGTAAACCTCTACGAGGCTGAGTTTGGATCGTTGTAAGTTTTTCATTTTTATGAAATACTTCAACTGTTCTTCATTTAATTGTTATTTTGCTTAATTCTTCTAAATCAAGCCACCAGTAAAAGTCCTCTTCATTGAGGCTGAAAGAACTAAAACACAATCGTTTGATAATTGGTTGGCAATTAATTTTCTGTAAGGACTGATTGATCCTTGCTGGCACGCTCGCAATTACAATAATAACCTTCGAAAGCCAAAAAGCCAACAGCGATACTCACTGCTTGTGTTATATTAAATAGAGTAATTGTAAATGATAATGATAAAACACCTTATGAAATCTGGAAAAAACGAGTACCTAATCTTAAAATGTTAAGAGTGTGGGGGTGTTTAGCAAAAGTAGCAATTCCAGAACCTAAACATAAGAAAATAGGACCTAAAACTGTGGATACCGTTTTCTTAGGATATGCTTAAAATAGTAGTGCTAATAGATTTCTAGTAATAAATTTTGAAATTAGTGAAATTACCAATAATACAATAATTGAATCTCGTGAAGCTACATTTTTTGAAGATATTTTTCCATATAAAACTAGGATATCAAATCAGGTTGTAAATAGAACTTCTACTACTAGTACTAGTGTTATTCCTTTGAGAGATGATTCTGAACATCTAAACATAGAACCTAGAAGAAGTAAGAGAGCTAGAATAGAGAAAACCTTTGGAGATGATTTTTATACTTTTTTAACTGAAGGAGAACCAAATACTTTTATAGAAGCTATATCATCTTTAGATGTACCATTTTGGAAGGAAGCCATTAATAGTGTTGGAAGGAAGCCATTAATAGTGAGTTTGAATCTATTCTTCAAAATAATACTTGGGAGTTGACTAACCTACCTCCTGGGAGTAAAGCTATCGGTTGCAAATGGCTATTTAGAAAGAAATTAAAACCTGATAGAAGTATAGAAAAATATAAGGCAAGATTAGTAGCTAAGGGATTTACACAAAAGAAAGGAATAGATTATTTCGATACATATTCACCTGTTTCTAGGATTACAACCATTAGAATCTTAATTGCTCTAGCATCCATTTATAATTTAGAAATTCATGAAATGGACGTTAAAACTGCTTTTTCGAATGGAGATTTAGATGAAGAAATTTATATGGAGCAACCTGAAGGTTTTGTGGTTAAAGGACAAGAACATAAAGTTTGCAAGTTGGTTAAATCTTTGTATGGACTTAAGCAAGCTCCTAAACAGTGGCATGAAAAGTTTGATAAGATAATTCTAGAATTTGGTTTTAAGATCAATGAACATGATAGATGTGTATACTATAAAGAAGATAATAGAGAATGTATTATTTTGTGTTTATATGTTGATGATATCTTATTATTTGGAACAAATTTAGAGATAATTAAAAATGTGAAAACTTATTTATCTTCAAATTTGATATGAAAGATTTAGGAGAAGCTTTTATAATTTTGGGTATGAAATTAGAGAAAACAACCAAAGGTATTACATTGAATCAATCTAGAATCTTAGAGAAAATGTTAAAAAAGTTTGATTATTATAATCTCAAACCTGTTTCAACTCCTTTTGATCCTAGCATGAATTTGAAGAAAAATAATGGTGTACCTGTATCTCAACTTAGATATTCTCGAATTATTGGATCACTTCTCTATATTGCTAATAAGACTAGACCTGATATTGCCTATGCTGTTGGGAGATTAAGTAGACATACTCATAATCCTAGTAAAGATCATTAGATTGCTGTGGAAAGAGTTTTTAAATATTTAAGAGAAACTCTGGATTATTCACTTTGCTTTAGTGGTTTTCCTAATGTGGTAGAAGGTTATAGCGATGCTAATTGTGTGATACCCCGGTTCCGTAACATGCTAAATGGTCCTTAATTTGAATATGATTATGTGTTTCACATGATTTTGTATGCCATTATGTGAATGTATGTGATTTTGAGTTTCTATCTGTTCACCGTAAGAATATCTGTCTGAATAATCTGCTTTAGAAATTAAATTGAAGGCCCTATCGGCCACAGAACCCGAAATTGATTACGCCATTGTAATTGGCATAATTTTTAGAACCTACGGTGAAATTTAATTGAAAAATTGATTCGGGTCAGATTAAATTGATTAATTAATGGTTTAATGCCCAATTGTTTTATGTTAAATTAATGTATGTGAGTGGGGCTATATTATAAGCCTCATTAAGTTCAATTCCTTCCCTTACATGACTTTGGCTGATCAACTCTAAAAGAAAAAGGAGAGGGTCGGCTATTAGAGAGAGGGAGGGGAGAAAAATCTAAGTTTTTGCTCTTGATCCTTGAATGCCTTGAAGATAACACAAGAATTACCATAGATTGTGAACACTAAACTCCTTGGTGAGTAATTCATATATTTTTAGTTATTATCTTGTGTGTTCAAGTTTGAAAGAGGGTCAAGAACATGGATTGGTTTGATCATAAGGAGATTGAGTTGAATTTGTTGTAATGAAGACCCATATATGCATGCATGTGTGTAATTGCCTTGAATATTGCATGTTTTGAGCTCAAAGGGTATGATCCATGTAAATTGTAGTTGAAACTCATGTTTTGGCCACCCCTTCACCAATTAAGTTGAGGATATTGGGCATCTCCCACATGCATGTACAAATCATGGGAGAATAAGTCTTGAATGTTTGAATTTGAGCATGTTGGTGATGAGTTTGAAATATTTTGGGACATACATGTAGATAGATCAAGAAATTGAGCTTCCTTATGTTGTAATTTGGTATTGGTATCATGTTAGTATGTGAATATGTGACATTTGAGCCATTGCATGCAAGGAATGTTGTTTGAAAGTTGAATTTGAGCTCAAGAACACAACATGGGAAAACCCAGAAATTTGATGTCCGCTCGAGCGGGAAAACCGCCGCTCGAGCGTGAATTTCGTGTTGCCAGTATTTTTTTGCAAACCTTGATGTCCGCTCGAGCGGGGGAGTTCACGCTCGAGCGGAGAGCTATGTTTGATGAACTTCCGCTCGAGCATCCAAGTTTAAGCTCGAGCGTATAAATGATGCATCCAGTACTTTTTGCTGACATAGCGTCCGCTCGAGCGGGTAAGTTCACGCTCGAGCGGGGACCTATGTTAAGAGACCTTCCGCTCGAGCTCCATATTGGACGATCGAGCGTAAATTTCACCTATCCAGTACTTTTGCAGGCCTCGAGGGGTCCGCTCAAGCGGATAAGTCCACGCTCGAGCGGGGATCCTGTTTTCTGAAATTTTGTATGCTCGTTCTGTGTTTCGTTTTCCGTTCCGTTTCACTTGTAAGCACTCTTAGGCATGTGTTAAACATTGTAAATGAGTTATTAAGATAAGAATAAAGCCTAAAGAGGAATATGTGAATTAAAGAACGGATTGAACTATTAGTGACCCTTTTGTGTTCATGAAATGTGTAGGGTCAAGCTCCAAGGCAAATCCGCAAGCCGATCACTGCGAGTAATATCAATATTCGAATGCTTGTGAATGTCCAATCGTTTATTCCCTTATAAGCTTTATGAGTTGCTAATTGGGATTGTGGACAAAAGTCTAACATGAATAAATGAATGGACCGAAGGTTGTTTTGATAAACAAAAATGGACCAAAGGTCGTTTTGATAAACATAAATGGGCCAAAGGTCGTTTTGATAGAATTGAATGGACCGAAGGTTGTTTTGATAAGCATAAATGGGCCAAAGGTCGTTTTGATAGAATTGAATGGACCGAAGGTCGTTTTGATAGAAATGAACGGACCGAAGGTCGTTTTGACATGAATGAGTGGGCTGAAGGCCGTTTGACATGAATGATCGGGCCGAAGGCCGTTTTGACATAAATGAGTGGGCCGAAGGCCGTTTTGACATGAATGGAAATCTGAATGGGCCAAAGGCCAGAATGTTGAAACTACAAGTCACTTGATTTGAAATTCGTATAGTTATATATCTGTTGAATAGAAATATGAATTGGGCCCAAGGCCGTTTGGAACCTGTTGTTCTACATTGTTCTGTAACTTCTGTATTTGATATTATTCACTGGCCTATCGCTCACACTCATTCATGTGTTTGTAGGTGAGCCAAGAGAAGTCCAAACCCAGCCCCAGTGAAGTCTGCCATGAACAACACGAGTTTTGGAGAGCCAGCCTTGTGTCTCACGCACGAGACCCATCCTTGCCATTTTGTTATGCACTTACGTTTTGTCTTGTTGGCAAGGACTTTGTGTATATTTGAATATAGTCTGTTATGGGTTGGCTCGGTTTAGACGATCCTGTTTGTAAAGAAGTTTATGCTACTGTACTTTTGATGTGGGTTATTGACGTATATGAGTATGGTTTGTTTGATGTGCCTATAAGCACGGCTCTATGGACAAAGATTTAAATTTTTGCTTCCGTTTGGCCCCTTTACTCTGATGAGTTATGTCTGTTTTGGTCTGAGGCCGTAGGTAATCACAGGATTACTGGCCGGTTATGTCCTTAACCCATAGGGGCGGGTTCGGGTCATGACAAATTGGATAACAGATAACTTAGATGTTAAGTCTACTACTGGGTATATATTTATGTTAGGTGGAGCAGCAATATCATGGGGTTCTAAAAAACAAACCGTTATCTCTAGAAGTACAACAGAATCAGAACTTATAGCCTTAGACACTACGTGTATTGAAGCTGAGTGGATTAAAAATTTACCCCTTGATATTTCACTTGTGAAAAATCCTATACCTGCTATTTCTATACATTGTGATAATAGGGCTGTAATAGAACTTGTGAGACAAGCACATACTAATAAAAAGATGAATAGGCATATGCAAGTGAGGTATAAATCTATAAAAAGTTTGGTGAATAAAAATGTTATATTTTTGAATTTTATGAAATCTGAAAAGAATATTGCTGATCAGTTAACAAAAGGTTTATCTAAGAGTCTAGTCTTAGATTTATCGAGGGGGATGGGTCTAAGCCCATAAGGAGTCAACTAAGGAAGTAACCCAACTTCTGTGATTGGAGATCCCATGAAAGAAGTTCAATGGGTAGGAACAATCCTTATAGTGTGACTTGTATTCCAGCACTTTAAAGAAGGAAATTTTATTAAACTTATTATTTATATTCTCCTGCTCATCCCTAAGATATCAATGCTGATGTAATTGTGATGGTTAAGGAAGAGTATTTACTCTAAATGAATCCGAGGCGAGCAAACTCTAGCAAGATAGATATCCGTCACTTCTATCTTTGGAGGATTCACCTAAGTGAGAGCGTCGTGAAGCCGCGACCGTGGAAATAGGGCTATTTCCTAAAACTCTCATGAGAATCAAAATTGAGCACATGGCTGCTAATAGTGCTAACTCGCGCCACAGTTATGTATCATACCATATGTGTGACATGTTGAATTCTAGTAAAAGGGATTTAATTCAAGACCTAGTTCACTAAGATTCTTTCATAATGAAACTGTTAACACTAAGTGAGGTTCAAGTTTGAAAAACACCTACACCCATTGTATGGTTTTAAAGTTGCCCATATTTTTATTTATTTATTTATTTATTTTTATTTGACTGTTTTACAAAGTTTTGAATCTTGTGGGGGATTGTTGGAGATTTCCTAAGAGCTTCAAAACTTTAATTATTTTTATTTATTATTTATTTATTTCCTTTTATAGTCTTATTTATTTGAATTTTAAATATGTGTTTGGTTTCAAAAGGAATAAGTGTGTCTGTTCCTAACAGACACCATAGATCCTTTTTATACAGGACTCTATTATTGAGAAAAGAGATATAGCGTACTCTGTTTTCTCTCTCTCCTTCTTCTCTTTACAATATTTTATATTTCATATTTCTGGGCAATTGATACATTCTTGGCAAATTCTTCTGGTGCAACTGTGCATTGTATCAGATCCTGTAAAGTTTTTGGGTTGTATCTTGGAGTCGTTTGTGATCGTTAGAACCTGCACGGAGGGACCGCATAACGACTTTAGGACAGCATCTTTAATGTGCCTCTCACAATCACACAGGCTATTTTCTAAACCCTTTCATCTTTTACTTATTCTGTTATATAGTTTTGTTGAATTGTAAAACCTAGTTTTTCAGAATCTGTTTTGCTTTCAATATTATTCTATAAAATTGATTTAAGATAAATATTTTTCAATTCCCACAACATCTCTCTCGGTTGCTATTAAATCAATGGCACCTCAGCAAGGCACATAGGCAAACTTGTTTGGACAGATCAATGTTGCATTTCTCTCCATGACACACTACTACTTCTCACAAGGGCTGCACAGCTCCGCTTCCTGTCATGTTGTTTTGGCCTTTATCCTCCCATTGCTTCTCAGCTTACTGCAACTCAAGTATCAAGGGAATAAGGACATATCCCCGTTTGACACACACCCAACATCTGTGCGTGTTGCCATTGCTAGTTTGCTTCTGTATTGCTTCGCCTACGATGCCGAACTCAGATCTTCTGAAAATGACCGCCATCAAACTTATGCCTTCGTTGCTCGCCGTGGGATGGTGTGTTTTGGATGGCTTGCTGTGGTGTCTCTAGCTTCAATTCTTTTGCCAAACTCACTTTTGCCTCCTCTCTACTTTCTCTACATATTGTTCTTGGCAGGTGAGTTGCTTTGCCGCCGTCTTCAAATGCTATGGAACTAGATCCATCAGATCATAATGAACAGAGTTCCATTGATGCTTCCAAGTTGGCTCACACATCTCATTCCTTTTCTAACACTGGTGGTATACCACGCTTCAGGTGTAAATTTGAAGTGATAGAGCTATATATTAGATTTCAATAGTCCCTTTTTGTCCGAGTCAAATAATATTGATCTGCTGTGTCTGATGTATCAATCAGGAATGTTTTCTTTGTTTTTGTCCTTGTAATATTTCCATATTTATGTAGCCTACCCATGTTGGGTTAATAATGCAAGTGATAGTAGTAGTAGCAGCATGTATGTAGGTTATTCCAAGTACTAGGAAACAAAAAGGGATTTGATGTATTAATTTTCTTAATTCCCTCATCAATATTCCTCAATTCTGTTTCGTGCTGATGAGGCTCAACACCATTCAAAACCAATCAATAATTACAAACAAAAAAAACAGAATAATTGGTTGCTTGGTCCAAAAATTCAGCAAGTGAGACAAATTAGTTCCTATTTGTATTGATCCAGGTTCCAAAAAGAAGCAAGAAAATGAATTTTGTACAATTAAATTTATTTTGGATGTGATCCATATCATATTAAATTTATATTTATTTTGAAAAATTCATTTTCAATTTCATATAACTTTTGAGACTATTTTTTGGAGCTTCTTACTTTTTTCTTTGTGAAATTATACTAACGGTTCTTATAATTTGAGACTTATGTCATTTTGATCCATGACCTTTCAATTGTAATATATTTGATCCTGAATTTTAAATTTCATTCCGCATAAGAATAATTGAAGACACTGTTACTCCATTTCAAGGGTAAAGTTGTCAATTTAATAAAATATGACAAAAATAAAGTTAAAAAATTATTTTTGAATTTTAAAAAATTATTTCCACCCACTAAAGATAAAATTGTATAAAAATGATAAATTTTTTCATTTTTATTTTTTATTTATTTTTTTACCTAATTAATTTTTAGTATGTGTTTGAATGATAATCATATAATGGGTTGTTATTTTTGTTAATGTTTTTAGATAGTTATCATGTAATAGATGGTTGTATTTGTTGTTAACATATAATTTTAGATGGTTATCATGTAATTGATGATTATTAAGTTTTTAATGTGTAATCGATATGTTTAATATACGCAATGCTTTCATTTTTGGATTTTTGGATTTAATAGATTGGTTTAATAATGATACAAAAATTGTCATCATGTTTGACTTTTGAAAAAATAGAAACTAAATTAACGAAAATAAATATTAAAAAAATTAAAAATTATTTCTACCGTCTTAAAAGATAAAATTATATGAAAGTGATAAATTTTAAATTTTTTTCATCACTTAATTTTTAGTTTATTAGAAAAACTTTTTAAAAATAGATTCTGAAAATCAAACCAAACAAAATTTTATAATCAAGAAAGTTTCAACATTATTCATTAAAAAAAATGTCATTACATTTCAAACAACATACAAGTTAACCAACGCAAAATAAGTTGTATAACGACTCTACACCCTTGAAATGGATTGTTTGCAAAAGGAATATCTTTGATTGTCCTTATTTGGAATAAGATTTAAAATTCAGGATTAAATGTATCACAATTGAAAAGTCAGCGACTAAAGTAGCACAAATTAACAACTACAGAGACTGTTAATGTACTTTACCTATTTTTTCTTTCATAAGAAAATAAAATAAAATAATTTAATGAATATATTTGGGTTTAATAACCTCACTATGCCTCTGGGAGGGGCTTTTTACTCGAGATTTGGGCTTAAAAGCCCAGCTGGTTTGGTTTCGAATATTTTCGGGCTTTAAAAGAAGACTTTTGTATTAAACGCCTTAAAAGTCTTCCTTTCCTTTGTGTTTGTTAGAGATTAGCATATCATCTATGCCATGCACGGATAAAATAATATATTATTATTAAAAATATGATAATTATTATGATGACCGGATACGTAATTCACCTCGTTCTCTTTGAGTTATGCGGGGTTTATTCTTTTAGAGTGTCGGGTTTTAATGTAAGATCTCATCAACTGTTGGGTTCGTTGTTTTTTTTTTTTGAAAATTTTCTCAAAATTCTCGCTCTTATTTTTTTTGATTCCGAGTTTCACTTGTTGCGGAAGGTGCAAGGTTGGATCTGAGGTGTCCCGAGTCGAGTTGGGAAATTTTCTGGCTGGAAGACAGAACCGTACGTGCGGGGGTTTGGGCCGCACGTGTGAAGCGAGGCCGCACGTGCAGGAGGTGGGGCCGTACGTGCAGGAGGTGAGGCCGCACGTGCATATAGGAGGGGGGTTGGCAAGGATGCATTCTACTTTATACATACGAGTGGAAGGAGATGCGAGGGAGATTGCCGCACATGCGGGAGTGAGAGGCGCATGTGCAGATGGGGGTGCCGCACATGCGGGAATGGGTGCCGCATGTATGGGAGTCCGCTGAATCCGAAACTTTGTCTTTTTCTCTCTTCTTGGGCTGAGTGTATCTCATTTTTTACACATCTCTCTCTCTCTCTCTAAAAATATCATTTCCTCTCTATTCTCTTTAAAAACCTCCACCAAACACCATTATAGCAATTCCAGTTTCGACCCGACTCTTGTGGTATTCCGGACTCAGGTTTAATACTTTCATGTTGTTATTTACCTCTTCATTTCCTTATGTCTCTTTGAAAGTAGCCTTTGGGTTGTCGCGGTTGCGTTTGGAACAGGTAGGTTGTTTGTTTTTCCCAAACCTAGTTATCCAGGTTTTTGCTCCTCTGCTCGAGCAGCCATTCTTACGCTCGAGCGGGCTGTGTATATTTTGGTCCTCCGCTCAAGCAGCCTTTCTTGCGCTCGAGCCGGATGTGCAAATTCTCGGTACTTTGCACGTCTGTAAAAGTACTGGAGGGATGTTTTTCACGCTCGAGCGGCGTTTCCTACGCTTGAGCAGGTGGACACTCGAGCGGGTTATCTGCATAAATACTGGATCTGTGTAATCTACACTCAAGCGGGCTCTTTTTGCGCTCGAGAGGAACCAAACTTTGTGTCTGATGCTCAAGCGTCAACTTCTCCACTCGAGCAGACTGCACGTATATCAGATCGCGAAAAGCCCTTTTTACGTCGCTTTTTCATATCTTTTCATCCTAAACCCTAAAGTTGCGAGCCTCTCTCTCTAAAACTCACATTCTTTCTAGATTTCTACCTAGATCTAGTGATCTATCCACCCTACTCCCATTGATAAGAAGATAGAACTTCTCAAGATCTTCCATTTGACCCAATTGAAGTTGGATTTCAACATTTTGGAGTTCCATCCTTACTTGGCTTATCTTTTCTCTTTGAGATAGGGATTTTTTTCTACACTTTGTTATGGTTTTTAACTTAGTTATTTGTAGTTGTGTAACAATGGTGGGATTTGGGGTATTGTAGACAAACCTAAGGTTTGGGTATATGATGTAAAAGAGGGGTTTTGGGTAGAGATGAGATAAATGAACATGGGGCTTGAAAATGAAGAGTTGTTGTGTTAAAATGGGCGATTTTGGTACATGGGTTGATATTTTGAAAAGGGAGATTCTTGCCCTAAAATGACTATTGTATATATTTTGTAATAATGGTTGAGATTAATGTTGTAAACTTGGAATTTGTCTAGTATTGAAATGGTTAGTGAAATTGAATAGATGATGTGTCTCATCTTCGGGAATTTTGAATAAATTACCTGTCTTGAGATTATATATCTGTTTAGAAATATTTGTGTTGGACTATCGGTGGAGGACAGCTATGATTGTTGTAGAAATTGCATGTGGATTAGGTAAATTGAAGCTATCTGTAGACCGCCCGAACTCGCTCCGCGCGCGAGGGCGCGAATTGGGTTCTTAGCTACTACAATTCGGACTCCTGTCACGGTTCTGAATCTAATCTCACAAAGTGCAATGTAAGACTGATAAATCACCAAAGAGTCCAAATCCAGCAAATCGTTTTGGAAAATCAATTTTAATCAAAAAGTGCCAAACATGGACTCCTTTGCCAGATTTCAGAGTAGCCACCTAAATATTTTGTTTTGGGAAATTTAAGAAACCCTGACTCATGCCTAAGGCCACGTGTCCGTCATCACCAAAGTTGCCTCGGCTCGGGAACTTGGGTACGAGAGGGGAAGGTCCTGAAATGAGCACCCCCGCTCGCCCGATCAAAGATCGGCCTCTACTAAACATGATATGTTGTTTTGAAAACACATGTGTTCTTATTCCGATTATTAATCTAACATTACTACATATTACGCGCAGCATACAAGTATAGACTAAATCGCTTGATTTGGAATAAAACATCTCATGTTTGTTTTTCGAAAATGGTTTGAAGATGCTACTCGCAAGTAGGCTAAAACGCGGATTTGCCATCAAATAAGGTAGGCTTAAAACATAATGATTTTCCACTTCAAGTGGGCTTAAAACTCACATTTTGATGAATTGTTCCAATTCAAGTAATGAAGCCTTCATCCACAAGCATTCATGCAGTTATAACAATTAAGCAAATAGCCTCATGGCAAGCATGCTAAACATGGCAGTCACTTACACACATGCAAGGATACTAAAGTGTAAACACTTACAGTGTACTTCGAGCCAAAACAGAAGCTAGTTAGAAATCATGCATGATCCTAGCTATGTTAAGATGCCTAATGCAACACATGTAAAAATGCAACTAAAATAGGCTCGGCTATCTAGAATGGCATATGAATGCAACACTTGATAACATGCTTTGAAACACGTATTCGAGAAAGTGTATTGAAATACAATGCAATTTGAATGATGCGTCGAGCCCAGTGCATGCAATACGAATGAATGATGCATGCATGCAAAGCATAAGTATGCTAATTGAAACATGCCCTAAAACTAACCATCAAAAGCTGGTAAATAAAATGGAGAAAGACGTGGGGTTGGAAGACATTCACACACACACATGCTTATTACAACATTTGCCCTCTCGACAGAGGGTCCGAATGAAATGAAAGCTAACTAGCTATGCTAATTAAGCTAACTATTACAAATCACAACTAATTAACTAACTAGTTAACTAATTACAAACATAAATGAATAGCTAAATGCATTAACTATTTAAGTACAGAATCAACGAGTTAACCATCTAAGCAAAATAGTTAAAAGGAGCCTTGGGGCGAGGAATGCATGCATGCTCGGTTGCTTCTTCCCGAAATCACGTCGCCTTGCCACCAGTTGCCTCTGTTTGCATTCGCTTTGATTCCTGAACATTGAACCAATTCCCAAACTGCTTCTGCTCCAGAACCAGAATCACTTTGAATCATCTTTAAGCTGGTGGACTGTCGGCCACCAGGGGAGGTTGTAGGCCACTTGTCGGCCACTTCCTCTGGCCGGTCGGCCAGTTGCTTCTGCATACTCTAGTTTTGCTGCAAACAGAGTACAAAAGGGACAAGGCAAGGCATTTGCAGGGTATGTGTGTACAACCACCCTCCTTATCATTTCTCAAACTCAAAGGAGTGCGGTACTCGACTCTCGAGCCACCAACCGAGCATCGCAATGCACGATGGCCGAGAAGTCGAGTTTGTACAAGTTAATGAATGCACAAGTAACACACAAGACTCAAGAGGCCTCCACCCTATCATGCACATTCAAGGGGGACGAGGACTAAGAAATGAGGCACGTTTCATCACTTCAAGTATAAAACGTCCCTCGTTTCTCGTGTTTTGATTAACGTCCGATCCAAACACATGCAATGCAACACAAACATGTTATCTTGGCATGTTTTACTTTGATTCATTTTGTTTACTCGTTTTAGATTACTGATAAGCCCTTTAACCGGTTAAGTCCAAAAGTGAGAAGTCCTTTAATTTGAAAGACGGACCAAGCCACAAGCTTCCTGAGCATGAAAGAAGCATCATGCCATTGGGCATGAACGCCTCAATTTCGTGCTCAAACCAACAAAGGGCTTAAGACCTCTTTCAAAGTGATACAACAAATGAAAGATGGCATGCAATGGTATACATTTCAGCACTGAAATGGCATGACAAATGATGCTAAAACATGCTAACAACTCATGCAATGCATGCTAAGGGGCCAAGAGCACTAAAGCAAGTAAAGGACATTACACATGAGGAATGCATTATCAATCTCAAATGGTCAAACCAACTATGGACAGACCTATGCCATGCCAAAACAGTGGCAAAATCATGCTGGAAATGAAGCACCAAAAGCTACAACAACATGCTCATGCATTGGCTCGCAAGCTAGACATTTAAACACAACTCTCAAACACAATTAAAGAGCGATATATATGAGTGTATGATGGAAGTATATGCTCTGAAATTTCATACCAAATGATGCCATATCATGCCCACATCACAAATATAGCATGCTAAGGGCCTCAAAACTCAAGACTAGTAAAGCCATCTATGCCATAGCTATACAAAGCAAGCCCCAAAAGGCCAAGAACACTCAAAACAATCCTAAAGAATGTCAAAATAATGCCAAAACATGCATGGAGTATAGCTAACACATGTTAGAATGAAAGGCCAAAACACCAAGTATGTAAAGCTAGTGAGCACGATTGCACTACAAGTGCAAAAACCAAGCAAGAGGTGACTCCACCAACCAAAATTAGAGTTAAAGTATGTTAAATAATGGCCAAAAACATGCTGGAATGAAGCCAATACATGCTAGATTAATATGCCAAATCATGAAGCATATTAGGCTCATGAGTAGGATTGCACTACAAGTACATGAAGCATACATAAGGTGACTCAACCAAGCCAAAACAGAGCTCCAACATACTGAAATAAGACCAAAAATAGGCTGAGATCAAGCCAACACATGCTAGAAAAATATGCTCAAGTATGAGACCAACAAGACATAGAACCAAGAAGCAAGGAGGGGAGGCCACCCCCTCCTACTTTAGACCTTAAAACATGGTTTCTACCACTGAAATTCCTCTGAGTTTCAGTGGTAGAAAGGCTAAACAAGGGGTGCCTCTAAAGCTTTAAAAGATGGCACCAAGCTTAAGCAAATAAGGCACACAAGAGGGTAGAACACCCTCAACACCAAAGAGGCCTCAAACAACCATTTTTACCACTTAAAAATAGAAGTTTTTATAGTTGAAAGCTAAGCCAACGAAAGCATGCAAAGATGGCTAAACACTTAAGCAAAACAAAGCTTAAAGAGGGTAACTACTCACCCTTGAAGAACCACAGCAAAACAGGCACTTCTGAGGCAAAAACCAAGCTTTAAGAGCTCAAACAAGCCTTATGGAATCTCAACTCCAAGGTCAAGATGTTAGGCTAAGAGGGTTGTGTGCAAATATGCCAAGAACACTCACTTTCAAACACTATAGAGCATAATAGAGAGAGAGATAGAGAGAGAGAGAGAGAGATCTAGAGAGAGAGAGAGATATTTGCCTCTGAAATTTTCTCCACCCCTTTCAGGGGGAAAGAGCTCCCCTTAAATAGAATAATGCAAGCACAAGCTTGCTTGACAAGCTTAGAGCTTGTTTGAATCCCTCCATACACGTGTATAGAGGATGCATTCTGTGCCTAACAACTGGCACAGCTGGCACCAAAAATATCTACAAAAATAGAAAAATGGCCGTAGGCCACTTCAAGTGGCCTACAAGGGGAGAAAATGGCCTACAACCACCAAAAGTGGCCGACAGGCCCTCCCCTCCCTCTAGGCAAGGTTTAACAAGGTATGGTAAAAAAAATGAAAAGAAGGGATCCAAGAGGCCCCGAGACAAGGCGCTCAGCCAAAAGCTCCTGAAACTAGCCTACCGGCCACTGCAAGTGGCCTACAAGAGGAAAAAGTAGCCTACAGCTACAAAAAGTGGCCTACAGGCCTCTCTCTCCCTCCAGGCAAAGGCACCAAGGTCCGGTCCAAAAACCAAGCCAAAACACAGAGGGTTTAGAGGCTCAAAGACAAGGCGCACGGCCGAGATCTTCGGGCACTCAAAGCGAGCACAAACATGCATAATCATCGCGTGCACAAACGATGACATCTGAGTCTTAAGGTCGGTCAAAAATTGGGTGTCTACACTATCCCATGGTTGATTATCATTGAATATGATCTGTTTGTAAATACATTGTATATGTATGTTTATTTGGGAGAAGAAATGGGATGTACTCCATGTGTGCGATTACATGTTTAAATACATTGCATATGTATGATTGGTTGTTGGGAGGAGAAAGGGGTTGGACTCCATTATAATTAAGTTGGCTGGAGTGTCCTAGGTGAAAATCCCGAAATCATACATGGGTGCCTAGCCCGCGGACAAAATATCCGTAAAATGGCAATTGTAGTGCTTGTATAGCCTACGTTTACATGGGTCCCGTTTGACGGTTGCCCACGGACGAAATATCCGTGAAATGGAACTTTGAAGTGTTTATGCATATGGGTTGTATGATTTGAAAACCTTTGAGTTGTAGGCTCATTTGGATTATTGGAAAATAAGGACATTGGATCATGTATTGAAATTGGTCAATGGAAAATAAAATGGAATGTGAACTTAGTGTTCTATAATTATATAAAGTTGTGAATGTTTTATCCCTAGCATTGTATATGCAAATTGCACTTATATCTTCGTTAAACTTCATATACTGTATTAGATTATTCCTATTAGGCTGTGGCTCACCCTATTTGGGAAAAACATTTTCAGGTAATGATGGAATGCCTCTACTAAGGCAATAGCATTGGAGGAATCTTTTAGAAGCAAGAACTTCTTGTTTTGTTATATTTTTTGTATATCCTAGGGTTAAATTTGTAAGAGCTAGTTTCCTTTTGTTGTAACCAAGCCAAGACTTGGAAATGTGTAAGCCCGAAGGGCATTTAATTATGTTAAACTCTTTTGTATTATCATCTTCATGTAATGAAAGGGATTTTACACTCTGATTGATGTAATTATTAATTATGCTTTGGATCATATTTACTATATATTTTTGGGGCATTACAACCATAAACTCTTGATCTCTTATCATCCATTGGAGTTTTGGTCCAACATCCTTCATTAAATTTGGAAAGCTAACCGAGGGCTTCGTTTTGTGTGGTGGAGATTAGATTTCAACACCATGAAATTTGGGGTTTTCTCACATTTTCTTCTCCAAAATTTGAGGTAGGGACTTCTCAGAGTTACATAGATATATAAATATATATATATATATATATATATATATATATTTGCAAGATTGTGTTGGTTTTAGAATTTCCTTGATGGTATTGAAATTTTGGTTTTTGGCTCAAGAATGATAGGGGTTTTAAAAGTGGGTTTAACCCTTGTCTCTTTTTAAATAATTTCTTGAGAGTTTTAAACTAAATTGTATGAGGGAAGATGTTTTGGGTGAGATTCTTTCAAAAGATGAGGGGGTGTCTAATTTTGGTGAAAACCTAGAAATTTGGGATTTTTGAAAGGGGTTAAGAATCTATGGATTTTTGTCACTCATTAATATGCCACAATGAATGAATGATTGGAAAATTTCTTATTGTTATACATAAATGACGAATTTCATGGAATATGAGAATTGTTGATTTTGGAAGTTGTTGTTCAAAATGTTGATATAGTCTTAAAATGACTAAGTTGTTGAGAATGCACGAAATGTGAAAATGTTGCTACTCATTGATCGATTTAAATGAATATGTGGCTATTTTGTGAAATGGCATTGAAAAGAGAAATGGAAATTATGATTATTATGGAAATATTGTGTGGAATAATTGAAAATGGAAGGGCGTTTCATGGCATTGATAATTGTTGTATTGGCATTTCAATACTTATTGGTTGTTACAAATTTTGAACTGAGATTTGAAACCTTTGCATTGATGGAAAGAATGATTGTGAAACAAGATCTCATTGTTTTGTTTATGGGGTAAATACGTTGGTAAGTCCGGTAAGGGGTGTAGATGGAATTGATTAAGTTGGCCTGAGTGTCTAGGGTGAAAGACCGAAAATACGCGCGGATGAAGTACCACGTGCTTTCCGATTAGCTACCGGTAAAGTGGAGATTTGGTAGTGCTAGTTATGCCTACTTGCAGACACCAACCTAGGGATTACCTGAGTCGTATTTACCGCCTCTTGAAACTTGATCTTAAATTGTTAAATCTTGTTGAAATTTTAAGATTTCATTGTACATGATGGTTTTCGAAGGATAAAGATGAGATTTTTATTTAAAGGCATGGCATAGCATGTATATCCCATTTCATGAGACTTGTATAAAATATATATACTTTGTTAAGAATTTCCTATTGAGCTTTACACTCACCCTATAGGATTTTGGTGCAAGTAAAGATGTGGTGATTCCGCCAAACTAAGGGCGCGGATATATGTGTTAAGAGCACAAAGCTCTATTTTTGTTATGATTGTAATTTTTGTAAGCCAAGGGCTATACTTGTATGGGTTCGAGCAACCATTTTGTGTAACCGGGCTTAAGCCTTAGACTTTGTAGCCCTACAGGGCATTTATTTATTTTAACTAGATGTTTTACATGCTATAGATTCATGCACCGAAGTTATTGAATGTATATCTGCATGTGGGACTATTTTGTAAACACCTTATGATCATGTATTCAAGCATTGGAGAATTACTTCTTTTATCATAAAAAGTGACGGTTGATGCACTTTTATTGTGTATTTTTTTTTTATTTTTTATTTTTTGCGTTACAACTTAGTATCAAAGCTACCGAGTTTGAATACTTGGGGCTCGTGGGAAGTGGTTGTTTGCCACAATGGGTTCATTTCGCATGATTAGGAGATGTTGTATATTTTGTGACTATGTGATAACATGTTTATATGACTAGATGGGTATGGGATTGGACTTTTGGGATGTGGTTCGTGCCTATTAAATTCCTTGAGGTCTTATTAGAAGGGTACTTGATCAATACTCGTTCTACTAAGAATTCTTGGTATTTCGTGGGACGAATTTCATCTCAATTCATAAGTCACATTCATTATTATCCAAACAACCCAAATAAGACTACAACTTAGTGGTTCACAATTCAAGACAATCCTTATCCAAACACTTCAATTTGCCATTTTACAGAAATTTCGTCCGCGAGATCGGCATCCATATATACACAATACTTTCGAGACTTTCACCTTGGACACACAGGCCAACTTAATTGAATGGAGTCCATCCCCTATCTCCTCCCAAACATGGAGTACATCCCCTTTCTCCTCCCAAACATCATATATATACAATGTATTGAAACACCGTCATATTTAATGACATCAAAAAAATATAGATTAGTTTCAATTCACCTAATCTTCATGTAGATTCTACAACAATCACAGCTATCTTTTACTGATAGCCCAATACAGATATTTCTAAAAGATATTCAATCTCAACACAGATAATTCATTCAAATTCCCATAGGTGTGAGGTAATACATATCTAACTCCACCATTTATATCAACATCTCTCCAATTTCACTTTTACAATGCCAATTTCATTAATTTATACAAAATAAGTATATGAAGCATTTTAGGGCAAACTTCCCTGTTTCCCAAATATTGACTCAAATACCAAAATCAACTATTTTGTCCCAATATAACCTCATTTTCAACCTCATAACCATTTATATCACA
This sequence comes from Camellia japonica, assembly GCA_030407325.1. Taxonomy (NCBI): domain Eukaryota; kingdom Viridiplantae; phylum Streptophyta; class Magnoliopsida; order Ericales; family Theaceae; genus Camellia; species Camellia japonica. Next base: position 17,397,695 of record JAPPVO010000007.1, on the reverse strand, counting down.
TTCACTTAGAAACCTTTCTTTTGATTTTAAATCCCAAACCCTAGGTTTGTCCAAAATACTCTCAAATCCTACCATAGTCACATAACAACAAATAACTAAGTTAAAAATCATATAAAAGTGTAGAAAATCCCTACCTCAAAGAGAGATGACGAGCAAGGCACAGATGAAACTTCAAAGATGCTCAAACTCGGCTCTATTTGGATCAAAATGGAGATCTTGAGATGCTCACTCTTTTTAACAAAGGCAAGTGGATAGAGAGATCACTAGAACTAGGTGAAAATGTAGAGAAAGAGAGTGTTTTAGAGAGAGAAGGTCCTGATCTAGAGTTTTTAGAAAAAAGAAGTATGAAAAGTGATTTAAAAAGTCACTTTCACAATCTGATATACGCACAATCCGCTCGAGCGCAAGAAGTGACGCTAGAGTGTCAGACACAATAAGTTGTTCCGCTCGAGCGCAAGAAGTGACGTCGAGCGTAGAATACGCGCATCCAGTAGTTTTGCAGACAATAGACCAAGGCTTGAGCATGAGAAAATGCTGCTCGAGCGTAGAATACACTCTCCTAGTAGTTTTGCAGACCTGCAAAAGTACTGAGAGTTTGCAAATCTCGCTCGAGCGCAAGAAATGCCGCTCGAGCGGAGGACCAAAATCCTGGGCAACAAAAGTTTGAAAGCTACACAACCAACCTGTTCCAAACATGCTCGATACAACCCAATAGTCAAATTCAAGTAAGAATAAGAGGGAAATGACATGATTAACCATATGAGGCTGTGAAACCCAAGTCCGGGATACACAATGGGTTGGGTCTAAACTAGAAACGATATATATAAATTGGAGCATAAGATTCACTTTATGTAAGTGAAATAATTCATTTTTTCTTTCTTTTTTCGATGTAAGATTGTAAAATAAAAGTTAAATGAAAGCTAGTCAATGAAAATTTTCTTAATTGTTTAAAATTAAGAAAAATTAATAATTTTAGAATGAAAGTTTGAAGCTCCTAGAAAATTTCTCTCCAAAAACCTCATTTTCCTTATATAATACTAGCATAATTACTCGTGCCATGCACGGGTATAAATAAATAATCAAAAACTAATTTTTAAAATTAAATAATAATCTAAAAAATTTATCTATAATATTTAGTAAAAATGATTTAGAATCAATTAAATTTTATTCATTTTTATCACAGTTACATATAAGAGAATTTTTTTTTTTTTTTTTATTCTTACGTCATTAATTGTGTGCTCTAAGTTCTTAATAACAAATATATGTCATAATTTAATCGGTAAAAATTAAAAAATAAATCACAAAAATTATATTTATGATAAAATATAAATACATTTCGTTTTATGAGTTTTGTAAATTTAATTTATCATATGATAGTGGTAAATTACATTTGTCAATATATTAATTTTTTCATATTTTGTAAAGTCTAAAAATTTATCTAGCATCAAAATTATAATTTGTCTTATGTTATAAGATTTATGTAAAAATGGATTAGAATTCACTTGTGATATTAAATTTAGGCTTAACATTAGATTTACACCAACTTGTCCTTCACTTAATCATTAAAAATTATCTTGGCCTATTCCCAACTTATATGATTCATTCAACCTATCTATTTATTAAATTAGTAAATAGATATTTGTAAGTATATTTTATAATAATTAAAAATTTTGAACTTAGTTAAAAAAAACTATATATTCATATGTTTAAAACAATTAAATGAATAGTTATATATATTTATGGATGAAAAAATTATCTAAGATAGAGCCATCCTAAATTGTAAGTCATATTTTAGTCCTAATAAATTTAAATTTTATCATAGCTTATCAATTCGTGACTAATATTATCAATTCGTGACTAACAATTAAATGAATATTCATATATATATTTATGGATGAAAAAATTATCTAAGATAGAGCCATCCTAAATTGTAGGTCATATTTTAGTCCTAAGAAATTTAAATTTTATTATAGCTTATCAATTCGTGACTAATATGAGCTAATTTGGGAAGTTTTAATATTGGGTTAAACACTAAAAAGTAGTCAATAAAATTTAGTTCAAGTCGATTTTTTGGCCAATAATTTTTTATTTAAGCCTAGTCCTTGGAGAATTGTCTCTTTTATGTCCAATCCATGAGTTAGTAGACCCACCTATTTATTTAATTTTTGATTAGTAAATATATTTTTAAAAAAATTTATAACTAAAATAGGAAATATGTACATATTTGTTTGGTATATTTATTAACAATTTTAAAATTAATTAAGAAATTATGTAGTTATTCTTAAAAGAATAAATTACATTGGTAGTCCTCATATTTTAACTCTTGTGTTATATTTGTCATAGTAATTTTAATTTGCTCAATTTTGATCCTGAATTTATAATTTTGTCTCAATTTGGTCCAATTGTTATAATTGCTAGTGTTTTTTTATATTAAAAATACACACACGAGTAGCATCTGTTATAATTTTATAGACAAAATCATAAATTTGTTCAACTCAGTAAGTTAATATCAACCAACTCAATAACTATTTTTTTTTAAAAAACCTTAACTGACATTATCAATTAGACCAAATTGATACAAAATCTAAAATTAATGGTCAAAATCAAGCTAATTAAAATTACAAAGACCAAATTGATACAAGAGACAAAATACAGGGACTATCAATATAATTTACCCTTCTTAAAATATGTCTAATACTAATTATATCAATATTAAGATATATTTATATCTAAAACACTATTTAAGACCAGATCAGATTAGACTTGAACAAAAAATTGATAGCTTATTAAAAATATTTAATAATTACAAATTTAAATTTGATCAATTTTTCATTTAAGTTTTTTCATAATAGAATTAGGTTGTTTGATAATTATAATTTATAGTTCCAATTTTTCTTTGTATTTTTTTAAAAATATTTTAAAATTATATATAATTATAATTTCTTTTAAACTTTCCTTTTCAATCTCAAATTAGTTATAACTTGAATTATATATAATTTATTTTTGACTTCTCATCTACAAAAACTAATGAACATAAATTTTTTTTTGAACATTGTAAAAAATAAATAAAGAAATATATTATCAATAATAATAATAACAAAACATATTTTTATTTATCATGTGATATCTCATCACTACATTGATAATAGACATTAATAACAAAACTCATTACAATAATACGGTAATAATATATCAGATGATAAATAACATGTGATCATAATATGTTTTTTTATAGTCCTTGGATGCATCATGTTGGGTTCATAATATGGTTGTTGCATGGCATGATCTCGTATATTCTGAGGCTTTACTTGATTGATTGGCATATTTGTTTGTTCCGCCATAGCCTGATAACCTGATACGGGCCTATCAAATGCATAAGCACCATACATTTGTGGCCATAGTTGCCCCCCAAGTCTTATTCCCATATCATTTAAGTTGGGATTAAACACTGAGTTTGCGGGGTATTCCCTCTCAAACACAAGATTTATAGTCATTCCCACCTCATATCTTTCCTAGAGTGTGGGAGGTCTATAAAATGATACATGTTCATTTACATTTGCATGTTGTTGAGGGGCCACAGGAGGTATGAATTGTGCTTTATTTACCCGAGTCTCCTCCCCAACCCTTTTTGATTGGTTGGGCTTGATGTTAGCCTTCTCAAACAAAGCCAGCAAGTCATCTACCATCACTTGGTTCTCATATGCAGACATAGAGCCAATTGCTTGCTAAGTGTGCAGTAGAAGAGCCCGTCTTGGATCAGCAGGAGAAAAACTAGATTAGCTAGTTTTGGCCATATTTTGGCCATTTCCTGTCTGGCCACTGAATGGCCATCACCTAGGTTGTCCTGTACTCCTTCAAGCCCACCATCCAACTCTTCTCAATCTTCAACCTTTTTCTCATGGTCTTCAAAGACTTCGTGTTGTTTCTTCCTAGCCATCACTTCAAATTAGATAGGTCTCACTGGGCGTGCCAAAATATGTTAGCAAAAATTTGGTTTGAGTCAAATCGACAAAGAAACTAAACTTTCAAAAATAACAACAGATCAGACAATTATTTTTGGTGTTCTATGCCTTGATAGTTTTAAGGACTTCTTTGGAGGTTGTAATGTGAAGAAACAAGTGTAAATAAACTGAAATTTGATTGAAGAGCAAGCAAACTTGTCACATAATTACAAGAACTAAATTACAAGTTCAAAATGCATAACAGTCGCCAGAGGAAAAACTTGGCCACAGTGGCTGAATTACAAACAAACTACTCCTAAGTACAAAAGCTACTTCTAATTAAGTTATGTTACTTCTAATTTCACATGGGTTGTGAATTTTGTTGATCCCTTCTCCTTTGAATTTCCAGCCTTTATGCTACTGACCTTGCTACTTGTTTACTGACACGTGTCCTATCATGGAGCAAGTTACCTCCACTTCTTGCATAACTTCCCATGATCTCCATAATCGCTGGTAACTGCTTCTCTTCTGCAGCCTCCTCTTTCTCTCATAAACAAACTGTGTGCCCTACATCACTTACATGCCTAACTTCATGGCTTAACACCTAGGCCACGTTTGGCTACATCCCACTGCGCTATTAGATGAATCGACAGAAAAAACTCGTGGTCTTTACCCCTAGCATTCACTGGATCAGCTCTCTGTATTTTGTTACACTTGTTTGTCAGAGAAAGTAAATTTTAGTGCCAACAATAACCCTTACAAAAGATGACACTTGGCCTACACAAAAAAGGGCCCAAGGCTACAAATCAAAAGCGCTTATACACATATCATATGTCTCGCCTCAAGGTTAGGACATGCCATCAACACCTAAAAAAGATTTCATCCGCGTAGGGTAAACATATAGTCCAGTAGGACAATCTTTCACAAGATAATTTATACTCAAAATGATACATAAAAAAACAATATATGATTCATATATTCAATTTTTATATAGTAAATTTCACACTTAATCTCAACCACACATTAGTTTTCTAAATCAATTCATCACCTAAACTATCTACTACTCTTTTAAGTAATATTCACCTTTTCAAAACTCAGCCAAACAATACTCTGATCGAACTCATCATTATCCTTATTGTTGCCATATTCACCACCTCCACTAACCACTATGCAAATCCGGTATAATTTTTTATCTTTACAAATTTTAAAAGAAAATGTTAGGGAAATAAAAAGATATTGTTAGAGTTTTAAAGAGTTAAAAATAAAAATGAAAAAAAATTTGTGTGGTTTTAATTTTTCTTATTCCATATATGGGTGATAACTTTTTTTTTAAATCCATAAATTATGGAATAGTGTTCATTTTTTTAAATTTTATTTATTGATGGGCAAGTCAATTAAATGTTTTTAATTTTTTACATATAAAAAAATTTGAAAATTTTGTTTAAGAAATTAAAAAAAATGGCCAAATCATAAAGAACAATATAAGGCGCCCTATTCTATTAAAAACTCAAAATTGCATTGTCAATTTACATATATGAAAAATAATAATAACAATATAAAAATACACAAACATCCACCAAAAAAATAAAAATAAAACTTCAAATTAACTCTCAAAACAAAGGTAGTTAAACAAATATACATATATATATATATATATTATCAATTTAGTTGGAAAAAAAGTCATATAGAGAAAAAAAAATACTCACACGAAAATAGAAATTTATATTAAAAAAAAAATCACAAACAATCAAACTTGAAATAAGTTTAGACTATTGACAAAGAGAGAGATTAATCTTTGCATCATTACATTTGGAGAGAAATTAGCCAAGTTGAAAAAAAGATCAAATATTAGCTATTCTAAATAGAGAATTATATTAAATTTTTAATTTGATTGAGTTTTTAAAATTTTAGGATTTATATTATTTTCAGAAAGGATGGGGGTGGCTTACCATATTATTTTGAATTTTGAAATTCAAAATTATAGATAATTAGTGCCTTTATTGTTTCTTTATTTGAATTATTTTGATCAATATTATTTTTGAAAAGAGTGAGGGTGACTTATCATATTGTTTTGAATTTTAAAATTCAAAATCATAAATAATTAGAGCTTGTTTCTGTTTTTGGTTTTTTGACTTAAGGAACTAACCAATAGAGTGTTTTTTTTTTTCTTTAAAAATTAACAAATTAACAAAATTAGTTTGGGAGTTTGGAGCTCCCACAATTTTGAATTTTAAAATTCAAAATCATAGATAATTAGAGCCTTTTTTTTTTATTTTTTTATTTTTTTTACTTAAGGAACTAACCAATAGAGTTTTTGTTTCTTTAAAAATTAACAAATTAACAAAATTAGTTTGGGAGTTTGGAGCTCCCACAATCAATATTCTTAAAAACCTCATTTTCCTCATATAATATATAGGTAACTGAAATAACTCACTTTTTCCTTCTTTTCCCTATGTAGCATTGTGTAAAATAAAAGTTGACAATTATTTGGCGGGAAATTTATTTCGAATCAAGCAATCTTAGCTGTTTAATTTTTAATGTCAATCTTTAATTTATTTCAAATCAAACAAAACTAAAATCAATATATTTTGATAAAACAGCTAAAATCGCAGTTAAACCAGCGAATCAGTCAAGTCAAAAATGGTTCATTCTATCAGCTAGGTCAAAGGACCAACCAACTTATACAAAAATTGATTAATTAAAACTTTTAAATTTTATTTTAATTTTAAAATTTAAAGTGTCTTGAAATGAAACATACACAACACTATAATATTAAATGAGAGCATAAGGTATATATAGTAAAACAGCTCATTTTTTCCTCCTTTTCCTGATGTGCGACTGTAAAATAAAAGTTAACAGTTGTTTGGACGGAAAGTTCATTTCTAATCCAGCAATCCCAGTCGTTCAACTTTTAATAAGGTTAATCTTTGTTTATTTCAAATCAAACAAATCTAAGCAATATATTTTGATAAAATAGTTAAAACAACGGTTAAATTAGTGAATCAGTCAAATTGAAAACGATTCAGCCTAATCGGCTAAGTTAAAAGACCAACCAATTTACAACAAAATTAATTAATTAAAACTTTTAAATTTTATTTTAAAATTTAAAACATCTTGAACTGAAACATGCACAATACTATAATATTAAATGAGAGTATAAGATTCACTTTATATAAGTGAAATAACTCACTTTTTCTTTATTTTCTCAAAGTGGGATTGTAATTATTTGAAAGTTAAATATTACGAGTTTCAAAATCTCATACAAAATTATTTTTAAAATCAAAACCTGTATGTGGAATTGTAAAATAAAAGTTAAATGGAAGCTAGCTAATAGAGATTTTTTTAATTATTTAAAATTAAGAAAATCAAAAAAAATTGATATTGATTATAGGGCTTCTCACTAAAAATCTCCTTTTGCTTATATAAATGGGAGCATATGATTCACTTTATATAAGATTTTTAATTGGCCATTGGTCTTTCTAAGTTTTATAAAACAATTCTAAACCAATGGCCAATTAAAATTAGATTTTTAATTGTCACACTAAAAATCTCCTTTGGCCAATGGAAATTTTTTTAATTGTTTAAAATTAATAAAATCAGTATGAGAAATCGTGATTAAACCGGTGAATTGGTCAAATCCAAAATGGTTCAGCCTAATCAATTAGGCCAAATGACCAACCAACTTATACAAAAATAATTAATTAAAACTTTTAAATGTTATCTTAATTTTAAAGTTTAAACTATCTTGAATTGAAGTATACACAATACTACACTATTAAGATTCACTATATATAAGTGCAACAACTCACTTTTTTTTTTTTTTTTTTTTCTTTTTCCAATGTGGGATTATAAAATAAAAGTTAACAATTATTTGGACGGAAAGTTTATTTCTAATCAAGCAATCTCAATCTTTCAATCTTTAATCAAATGAATCTTTAGTTTATTTAGAATCAAACAAATCTAATCAATATATTTTGATAAAATCACTAAAGTCACGGTTAAATTAACAAATCAATCCAATCAAAAATGATGTAGCCTAATCGGCTAGATCATAATTAATTAATTAAAACTTTTAAAATTACTATATTGAATTGAAACATGCACAACACTACAATATTAAATGGGATGGGAGTATAAGATTCACTTTACATGAGTAAAATAACTCATTTGGTTCCTTCTTTTTTCGATGTGGGATTATCAAATAAAAGTTAGCCAATGAAGATTTTCTTAATTGTTTAAAATTAAGAAAATCAAGAAAATTAGTATGAGATATTGAAGCTATCACAAGGCTTCTCACTAAATGGGATGGGAGTATAAGATTCCCTTTATATGAAGAAAACAACTAATTTTTTTCCTTCTTTTCCCGACGTGGGATTATCAAATAAAAGCTAGCTAATGGAGATTTTCTTAATTGTTTAAAATTAAGAAAATCAAGAAAATTAGCGTGAGATATTGAAACTCTCACAAGGCTCCTCACTAAATGGAATGTGAGTATAAGATTCCCTTTATATAAGTAAAACAACTCATTTTTTTCTTCTTTTCACGATGTGAGATTATCAAATAAAAGCTAGCCAGTGGAGATTTTCTTAATTGTTTAAAATTAAGAAAATTAAGAAAATTAGCATGAGATATTGAAACTCTCATAAGGCTTCTCACTAAAAATACCATTCTTCTTATATAATATATAGATACGCCACTTTCACGGTTATACAGTTTGGTTTAGTTTGATTTTCATAATCTATTTAAAAAAAATTCTAAAAAATTAAAAATTAATTTGGTAAAAAAATAAAAATATATTATTTTTATATAATTTTATCTTTTGGGTGAGTAGAAATAATTTTTTTAAATAATTTTTTTTATATTTATTTTCATTAAATTAGTTTTTAATTTTTTTTAAAGTGAAACATGACCATAATTTTGATATAATTATTAATTATTAAATCAATCTATTAAATCAAAAAATTTAAGAAAAATTTACTTATAAATCCCATCTTTAGGAATAGTAATCTATTTAGTCCTAAGGATTTTCTTAGGGCCTGTTTGGTAACACTTACATTTTCAGTTTATATTTATAAAAATTTAATAAACTGGTTTTTGTTTATTTTTAGAAAAACATAAACTACAAACGCGTTTGGTTTGGACAAAATGTTTGAAAATTTAAAAAAAATATAAACTAAAAGAGTGAGAAATGGCGAGTGGTGGCGTGGCGGGTGGTGGTTGGTGACGAGTGGTGACGGATGGTGGCAGCGGAAGATGGTGGTTATCGGTGGGTGGCGACGGAAGACGGTAGTGGTGGGTGGTGGCGAGTGGTGGTGACGGAAGACGATGATGGCGGGTGGCAGGTGATGGGTAATAGCGGCAAGTGGTGGGTGGTGGCGGCAGAAGACAGTGATGGAGGGTGGTGGCGGAAAATGGTGGTGGAAAGTGGTGGCAGGTGGTAGTGGCGGAAGACAATGATGGAAAGTGGCAACAGTTTTTCCTCCGTTGGTTATTGTATTCCGGACTCAGTTCCGTAGATGTCTGTTGTTGTATATGTTTCATTCCCGTCCTTTAACTCTTTGAATTTGAGTTTAGAAATGTCTTGGGCGTGTTTTGAACAGGTTGGTTGAGTTTAGGTCTCTAATCTTGTTGCCCAAATTTTTTATGATCCGCTCGAGCGGGTCTTATTGCGCTCGAGCGAAGTTCGCATCCTTTCATCATTTTGTGCGTCTGCAAATATACTGCAGAGGTGTTTTTCACGCTCGAGCGGGTATTCGAAGTCTGTAAAAGTACTAGAGGAGTGTATTCTACGCTCGAGCGGGTCTGCTTGCGCTCGAGCGGGTAGTGCTTTGTGGTTGTGCCTTGGAGCTCGACCGTGTACATTTGCGCTCGAGCGGGTTTAGTTTTTGTGTCTTACGCTCGAGCGTCCTATTGTCCGCTCGAGCGGACTATGCGTATATTAGATCGCGACTGTGTCATTTTAAATCACTTTTTTGACCCACTCTCTCTCTCTCTCTAACTTTTCAAAACCCTCATTTGAGAGCTCCTCTCTCTAGAATACAACTTCTCTCTATGAAATCATCTATCTCTAGTGATCTTCTACCTTAGTTCCTTTATGTAAAGTGTGGAGCTTGGCTTGATCTTCATTTGGATCAGAAAATCATTGGGTTTGGAGCACATTCGAGTTTCTCATCATCTCCTTTGGGTCTCTTCTTTTGAAGTAGGGATAACCTACTCCTTTCTATGGGTTTTGACATAGATATTATGTATTTTGTATAAATGGTGGAGTATAGTAAATTTGGGAAAGTTAGGGTTTGATTTAAAGTTATATAAAGGGGGTTTTCAAATGTTAAAATCCATGTATATGTGGGACTATGAAAAATGGAATTGTTGTTGTTGAATTGATGGAAATGAGCCTTAGGGCTAACGTTGGGAAAAAAGGGGAAAAGCCCTAATTTAATGTGACTAATTAATTTGTATAATTAATTTGAGAAATTATGAGAATGTGAAATTGAGTTGGAAATTACAAAATTGGGAAATTATAAGATTGAATGATGGAGTTGGATAAATAAATCACTCACCGATGAAAATGTTGATATTTTATCTGTTTGATAAATTTATTATCTGTTTAGAGATATCTGCTTTGGGCTATCGGTGGAGGATAGTCTTGATTGTTGTAGACATTGTATGTTGATTAGGGAAAACTGAAACTAATCATCTGGAATATGTCATCGAATATGACGGTTGGAATAATACATCGAATATGTGTATTGATTGATCATTGTATATGTATATTGTTTGGGAGGAGATAGGGGATGTACTCTCAAACCTATTTGGGAGGAGATAGGGGATGGACTCCATTGATAACTAAGTTGGCCGGAGTGTCTAGGGTGAAAGTCCCAAAATCTTGATTGCGTTTGCATAACGTTGATAATTGAAGTATGGAAGTGTTTAAATATGAGTTGTTATCTCATTTAATCATTTGGCTAGATAATGAGCCAGGTTTATGAATGTGAATTGGATAAGTAAAGGAAAGTAGAATGAAACATGGACTATTTTTCATGAAACTGGATTGTGTTATAAGTTGGTTTACAAGTGTTAACCTTTTATCGAATGCTAATGTCTTAGTTATTGCTTATATTTGGTTTAGTATATCTCTGCTGGGCATTGGCTCACTCTATATGGGACATCATTTTCAGGTTCAGGTAATATGCCACTTCTAAGGACGTAGCTTGGAAGGTTTTGGGAGTTGAAGACTCTTTTGATCATTTTTGTTATTTTGGTATTACATGTAAATTCAAGCCAAGGGTTTAATGTGCTTGGAGTTAGTACTCTCTTTTTGTGTAACCAAGTGTTGACTTGGAAAGTTGTAAGCCCGTTGGGCATTTACTTTTGTTGTCAACATGTAATACTTTTGTAAGGAATACTCTGATGAATGGAATTATACTTTGTTCACTTATGTCTATAGATGTCATGAATGTTGGGTTTATATGTATAATTTTTAGGACGTGACAAGTGGTGGCAACGGAAGACGGTGGTGGAAAGTGGTGGTAGTTGGTGGCAGGTAGCGGGTAGCGGCAGCGGAAGATGTTGGTGGAAAGTGATGGCGGGTGGTAGTGGTGGAAGATGGTTGTGGCGGGTGGTGGCGGCGAAAGACGGTGGTGGAAAGTGGTGGCAGGTGGCAGGTGGTGGCAGTGGAAGAAGGTGGTGAAAAGTGGTGGCGAGTGGTAGTGACGGAAGATGGTGGTGGCGGGTGGTGACGAGTGGTGGCGGCGGAAGACGGCGGTGGGTGGTGGCGACAGAAGACGGTGGTGGAGGGTGGTGGTGGGTGGTGGTGGCGGAAGACGATGGTGGAAAATGGTGGCAGGTGGTGGTGAGTAGTGGGTGGTCCAAAAAAAAAAAAAACTGAAAACGTAAACTCATTTTTTGAGTTTACAGATTTTGGCCAAATTTATAAACTGAGACCATTGGTTTATAAACCAAAATATTTACCAAACAAGTTTTTAAGACAGTTTTTTAATTTTTTGTAAATATAAACTGAAAACTGAAAATGTAAGTGTTACCAAACGTCACCTTATAGATCAATTAGTCCCATTGATTTTGGAAAGGTAGATTAATATTTTATTTAAAAATTAGATTTACGGTTATATCCTTATTTCTATTATGTTTCCTTCTCTTTTTTTCTTTTGTGCAAGAAAAGTAAGGTACACAATCTATAAAAATCAAATTTGGAATGAATTTTTATATAAGAATTTTTTTTATTTAGAAAACATTTCAAAAGAAGTACAAAAATTGCTTGAAATATGGGATTCTTCAAACATTCCAAAAGGATGTGAGATTTTTCAAACATTTCAAAAGGAATACAAAAATTGTTTAGTAAGCTTTGGACAAATGTATAATTTTAAACTGTAACATTCCAACGTAACATTCAAACATAATATTCCAATGTAAAACTTACAAAAAAATTTAGTGTATTTTTTTCAAATGTAACACTCCAATATAATATTCAAAAAAAAAAAAAAAACTTCTTAATGTATTTTTTTCCAAATGTCACACTCTAAAAAAAGTCCTTAGTGTAACACTTTAATGTAACACACAAATTTCTTAGTGTAACACTCTAATATAACACACAAAAAAATTCTTAGTGTACTTTTCTTAAATGTAATACTTCAAAAAAAAAACCTTTTAGTGTAACACTCTAACACACAGATACTTTTTTCAAGAGTGACATTCCAAAGAAAGAATGTGGGATTCTTCAAACCACTCCAAAAGGAGTATAAAAAATTCTTAGTAAGTTTTGGGCGAATGTATAATTTCAAACTGTGAGTGTTATGTTTGGAAAAAAGTACACTAAGGAGTTTTTTTTTGATGTTTTTGTGTATTACAGTAGAGTGTTACATTTGGGATTACATTGATTGGAATGTTATGTTTGGGAAAAGTACATGAAAGAACTTTTTTTTTTTTGGGTAAATTATGCAAATAGTCCTGTAGTTTACACAATATGTCAATTTGGTCCCTGTAGTTTCAATTTGCTCGATTTTGCCCCTTAATTTAACGGATTGTGTCATTTTAGTCCAATAAATAACGGTTGTTAAGTTAATTTAACGGAAGGTCAAACAATGTGTCAATTTGGTCCCTGTACGTTACACAATGTGTCAATTTGGTCCCTATAATTTCAATTTTCTCAATTTTGACAGGGACTAAATTGATACATTGTGGAAAATACATGGTCCAAATTGACACATTGTTTAACTTTTCGTTAAATTAACTTAACAACCGTTATTTATTGGATTAAAAAGACACAATCCCTTAAATTAAGAGGCAAAATCGAGCAAATTGAAACTACATTGACCAAATTGACACATCGTGTAAACTACAGGGACTATTTGCATAAATTTTTTTTTTTTTTTTTTTTTTTACATTGGAGTGGTACATTTAGAAAAAATACACTAAGGATTTTATTTTTTTTTAGCGTTGCGTTTTTATGTTTGGGAAAAGTATATCAAGGAGTTTTTTAATGTGTTACATTGAAGTGTTACACTAGAGTATTACGTTTTTTTTCGTAATGTGAAGGAGGGAAAATCGAAAACTTCTATAGTGCATATTGTCCAAATGTGTAATTTTACATTTAGAGAAACTTACTTTTATTCCTAAAAAATTAAACCCAAATATGTAAGCGACTATCCTTTTATATAATTTCTATTTTAATAGGGCCTTTGTGTTCATAAGAAAAAAAAAAAAAAAAAAAGGGAAACTAAACCATTCACAAAATTACATTTTAAAATTTATTGATGTTTCACCCAAAATTCAAAACTAAAAACATTTAACATATCTATTACATATTAAAAGTCTAATACCTTTCTATACACTCTATGAGTTGCCATTAGTCTTCCTTCTTCTTCACTGAATGCTTTCTGTTGATCTTTGGGTCCAACTGGTTAAACCATCTTAATCTACAACTCTTACCCTCAATTCCATCCAAGATCAATAAGCAAGAACAGAAAAGTTAACATGATTATGTATCACACATGGGGTTTGTTTGATTGTGTTTTCATTTTTGTTTCTCGAATTTTCATAAAACAAAATGATGAAAAATTTCAAAATAGCTATTTTTTTTTAATATTTTTTTTATGATTTTCATTTTTTTTTTCCTTCTATGAAATTGTTTTTGAAAGTTTGAACTTTTCAGTAACCATGAAGAGAACTCATTGATGATGGAATTGAGTTCGAGAGATGGACGAGGAGAAGGGAGGGAGTTGTATAAAAATGAGATTGTTATTGGGCTGTTGGCCATAGCCATCATTTTCTTGGCTAATGAAAAACAGTGAGAGTGAGAGGAAAAGAGAGTGAGAGAGAGAGAGAGAGTCGAAGTGTGTGTGAGGGAAAAAGGGCATGTTCTAACGGAAAAGAAAAATGCTCTGTAGCTCGAAAGTGTTGGGCTCGACTAGCTCGAAAGCACTAGTTTTCTCTCTCCTCTCTATCTCTTTGCTTTCCTCTCCTCATCTTTTTTACTATATTCTCGAACCAAAAACAAAAAAAGGATTGAAACACTTTCATCACTCTCACCTCTCTCTCTCCTCATCCATCTCATTCCACAGATCTCTCTCATCCTTCTTATCTCTGGTAAACCTTCCCATCGCTCTTTGGTCACAGAATGAGGAATAAGTCTCATCTCTCTTTGTACTAATTCCTCTCATTCCACAGATCTTTTTAATCCCTTTGATCTCTGGTAAACCTTCCGATTGCTCTTTAGTCGCGGAAGGAGGACGAACGACGACGAAGCAAGACGAATGACGACGAAGAATGAACGACGGGCTAAGACAGCGAACAACGGACGAAAAGAAATCTGAGGTAAACCTAAAATTGCAAAACTAGGGTTTACGTTTGGCTTCAATTTCTATAGAAATTAGTCGATTGTGACTGTTTGGGTTTGGATTTTGCTTTCAATTTGTGTTAGGGTTTGTGATTTGCCTTTAATCTGTTATCCTATGTATACATCTGTTTGGTTTTGCCTTTAATTTGGTTTTGCTTGAAATACACATCTGTTTGGTAAAATACACAAGTTTTGCTTCAAATCTATACAATTATAAATAATCTAATATGTGTTGAAATCTATATACATCTGCTTGATTTTGGATTTAATTTCGTTTTGCTTGAATAGTTATCCAACTAATATATCTATTTGATGGTAAAATACACATGTGTTAGGTTTTAAGTTCACATCTCTGTTTTTAGATTTGCTTCAAATTTGTAAAATATAAACAATCTGTAGACACCCCATTTTTGACCGACCTTAAGACTCAGACGTCACCGATTGAGCGCTCGGTGATGTTGCATATTGTGCTCGTTCAGAAATCTCAGAGTCGCGGCCGTGCGCCCTGCCTCCAGACTTCCGAACCCTCTTCTGTGCCTTGCCTCGGTTTGCGAACCAGACTCGGTTTTCTCTATTTTCTTTCCTGAGGGGAGGGAGAGGTCCCGTAGACCATCTCTCAGTGGCCATGGGCCACATTTCGTGGCCGTAGGCCATTTTGCCCATTTCGGAGCCCGGTTCCCGGTTTTCGGAGCCGTCAGGCCGTATGCCTCGGTTCGGGACCACCCAACCATCTCCGATTCCTCCGGTTCTTGGCAGGTACCTCTGTTTCATCATAACGAGGGACACTGGGGTCTTAGATACCCACTTCGTGGCCAAACACCACTTTCGGTGCTTAACGGCCGGTTTTCGGGCCCCGAACCTCGCGGTTTGGCCCCCGAGCATTCGTTTTGCATCGGTTTTCGTTCATTCTTGGCAGGTACCTCTGTTTCATCATAACGAGGGACACTGGGGTCTTAGATACCCACTTCGTGGCCGAATGCCACTTTCGGTGTTTAACAGCCTATTTTCGGGACCCCGAACTGCGTGTTTTGGCCCCCGAGCATTCGTTTTGCATCGATTTTTGTTCATTTTTGGCAGGTACCTCTGTTTTATCCCCAAGAAGATCACTGGAGGGTGGGAGGTTAGCAATTGTCTCAGCAACCTATTATGCTCTTCCGGCGCCCCCCCCGGCGCCCGTTTTTCTCACTTCCGGGCTAATGTTGAATACCCTAGGGCCATTTTCTTCGAGCCGAAACCACATATTTGTGTTGTACACACATGGGAGGACCCTAATGTACTATGGCCGGCCAGTAATTCTTCTTTTCATTTTTGAACCTCTTTGAAAGTGGATCCGGGAAAGAGAAAAGTCTGCGCGGCTTCACCGAAACGGGCGTAACTCTTTGCACAAGAGGAATTAAAATATGAGGCCACCACCATTGGAAATCTTACTTCCGGGGCTTCATTTTCCACTCAAGAATCTCCTAAGTCCAAGTTCGGGGGGAGGAGATATGGTTGATTGAAGTAAGGCATCACTCCGGTTGAACCGAAATCTGCGCGGCTTCACGGAAATGGGCATAACGTTTTCCACAGGAGGAATTTTGATGCAAGGTTTGCGCCATTGGAAAGCTAACTTCCAGGGCTTCAATTTGGACACTTGAATGGCCACATTTGGACTTCCCTAGCACCCACCGGCCGGCCTTCTTCCCGGCATTTTTTTTTAACTAGCTGGCCGGCCACCTGCAACTAAAGCACCTTTTGCCCACCTTTTCTCTGATTTTCTTGCCTATATAGCTGGCCTTCCAGCTCTTGTAGAGGTGTTGAAAAACATCTCTCAAGGATATACATTGATATCTCTCCAAAAACCTCCAAAAAAATCCTTAAGTTTTGGCCTCATTTGTTCATCATCTCCTAGCACCACCAACACCACTTCATTTCCAGCAGCAAGGAGGAGTTCTTGGGGGGTTTAGAAGCAACTTTCATCAAGCAAAGAGGTATCAAAAGTCTTGTCTTCAAGGGTAAATCTCAAATCCCTCTTTTGTACCATTTTCTTGCTTCCTTTCTTAACCCTATTTCCATATTGTGTTGAACTTAGACCCCTACTGAAAGTGGTCCCCTTTTGAGCTCATTTTGATCTTTGATTAAGGGCTCAACCCTGTTTGAGCCCTCTATGGCACACTTGCTTCAATAGCATCTTCTATGTCAATATTTTGCATGAAATATTAGGCCTATGAGTGATCTGATTTCGAGCCTGATATAAACTGTGAGTGGACTTATTTTGAGCCCCTCTTCAACATTTAAGAAGGGCTCAACCATGTTTGGTGGTTCTATCATGCACTTGTTTTGTAATTCTTCCAATTTACCGTAAAATTGCATGGTTTCTTTAGCCTATTTGAAGTCTGATTTCGAGCATTCCATTAACTGAGATTGAGCTTATTTTAGGTCCCTATACAATATTTTAGAAGGGATCAATCTTGTTTGGGGCTTCCATGCATGGCCTCTCTTTGTACCTCTCTTTGGCCCCATTTTGCATGCCTTCTTTAAGCTTATTTGGCTTCTGATTTCAGCCTTCATCAGGCTTGAAGAGAGCCTTATTTTGGCCCATTTGTCATGTTTTGTCAAGGGTCTTAGGCTATTTGGTGAATTCTTTTGGTACTTCATGTTATACCCCCCCTTAGTCCCTTATTTTTGCATGTCTTGCTAGCTCACCATGCTTCTGTTTTTGAGTCTTCATCAGGCTAGGAAAGAGTCTTATTTTGGCACATTTGTCATGTTTTGTTAAGGGTCCAAGGCTGTTTGATGCATCCTTTTGATACCTCATGTTATAGCTCTCTTTTGGCTCATATTTTGCATGCTATGTTAAGCATATCTACATACTGAATTGGGGGATGTCACCCACTGAAAATGTGCATATTTTTGGTCCCTCTTTAATGTTGTAGAACTGTGTTTTTCAGTTTGAGAATTGCACATATCACTTGTTTCATTGTTCCCCTATTTTCCCCCATTTTTGCATGCTGTTTTTGCCATACTTATGATTGTTGTTTGGACATTCTTTGTACTGGAAAAATGCTATTTTAGGGGCTTCCTAGCATCTGTCTTTACATGTCATGTCCATATTGTGCATGTTTGGCATAGCTGTAGGCCATTTCGGGTGCATAACATTGCATTTCGGGCATCGGGTGTAATTTTGCTATAATTCGGGGACTGTTTTTGCATCATTTTGGCTGCTGAAATTTACATTTTCCATATGCCATATGCTACATCTCATTTGTATCATCGCCTCGGTTTGCGTGCCCGCGGGCACGCATTTCGAGGCACTTCATTTTCATTCATCGGCCTCCCGTGTGAGTGTGGCTGAGGCCCTCTCATGTTGGTATAAGCCCAATTTGCATCGTGTATGTCATTTCATGCTTTAATGCATCGCCTCGGTTTGCGCGCCCGTGGGCACGCATTTCGAGGCACTTCATTTTTTTATCCGACGGCCTCCCGTATGAGAGTGGCTGAGGTCCTCTCATGTTGGTATAAGTCCATTCTGCATTCCGTATGCTATTTTAGTCCCGTTGCATTCCGTATGCCATTTTCTCGGTTTGCGTGCCCGTGGGCACGCATTTCGAGGCATCTCATCTTAGTCTCATTCCATTTGCATTTTCATGCTATTTCATGATTTCATATCATCGCCTCGGTTTGCGTGCCCGCGAGCACGCACTTCGAGACATCTCATTTTAGACTCATTACATATCACTTCCATGACATTTTACATTCTGTATGCATCGCTTCGGTTTGCGCGCCCGTGGACACGCATTTCGAGGCATCTCTTTTTATCCGACGGCCTCTTATGTGAGTGTGGCTGAGGCTCTCTCATGTTAGTATAAGTCCAATTGCATTGCTTATGCCATTTCATGCCTTAGGATCATCGCCTCGGTTTGCGCGCCCGTGTGCACGCATTTCGAGGCAGCTCATTTCCATAGCATTGTGCATGCTAGGGTTGTATTTTAGTTGCATTTCATGCATATCATGCATATTGCATCGTGATTCGGGATAGGAGTTAGCCGGGGCACGGAAAACGAGGCACGTTTCGTACTCCGAGTGACGGAACGGGTCTCAATTTCCAAGTCACCGACACTCCGGATTACCCATGATGGAGTTAGGTTTTGTTGTAGCATTCATCTGCATTGCACCCTATATTGAGTTGTGCAATCCGATTCCTCGGTCATCATGCATCGATATGCGTGATTGGTGGCACGAGGATCGAGGCATGCATATATTTGTGAAATACATTGCTATGCCCTTTTCCTGCTCTCTGTTGCAGCAAAATAAGGAATCAACAACTTTTCGGAGTCCGGCGCGCATTTCGAGAAACATTGCAAACAGAGGCTAAATTGGGCATCCTAGTGGATTTCTGCGTAAAGGCAGCCCAGCATACATCATTCATCAGAAGCGAGGCAGCCCCCCTGGCTTGCATGCCAGTTTAAAGCTTTCTTAGTTTAATTTGTTAATTAATTAGGAAACTGTATATTTTCGGACTGTACTATTCTTTTATTTCGGACTGTATTATTCTTTTATTTCGGACTGTATTATTTATTCGGACCCTCTACGCGAGGGCATAATTGTAGTAAGTGTGGGTGAGTGTGATGTATGTCTTCCAACCCCACGTCTTTCTTCCCTTTTATTTACCCGCTTACGATGGTTAGATATAGGGCATATTTCGATTAGCATACAGTATGACAGCATGTTTGCATCATTCATCTGTTTTGCACGCACCGGGCTCGGCGCATCATACAAACTGCATTTGTATTTCAATTCCAAATTGAATACATAATAGCTGTAGCATTTCACATGCCATGTTTAGAATAGCCGAGCCTGCTATAGTTGCATTATTGCATGTGTTGCATTAGGCATTCCTGTATAATTAGGATCATGCATGATTTCTGATCGGTTTTCTGTTTTTGGCTTGGAGTACTAGGTGAGTTTTATGCTTTAGCATCCTTGCATGCGTGTGAGTGTTGCCATGATAGCATGCTTACCATGAGGCTATGTGCTTATGTGATATAATTGCCTTGAATGCCTGTGGGTGGAGGTTGAGTTACTTGAATTGGGACAATGCGTCGACTGTTTGTTTTAAGCCCACTAGATAGTGGCAAAATCATGTTTTCTAAGCCCACCTGAGGGTGGCAAATCCGCGTCTTAGCCTACCTGAGGGTAGCACCATCAAACCATTTTTCAAACAAACAAACATGAAATGTTTTGTTCCAATTCAGGCGACTTAGTCTATACTTGTTTGCTGCGAGCATCACATAGTAACCTAGGCTAATAACCGGAATAAGAACTCACAATGTTTTCAAAATAAGATATCATGGTTAGTAGAGGCCGGTCTTTGACCGGGCGAGCGGGGGTGCTCACGAAGTGACCTTCCCCAATCGTACCCAAGTTCCCGAGCCGAGGCAACTTTGGTGATGACGGACACGTGGCCTTTGGCACCGAGTCAGGGTTTCCTAAATTTCCCATTTAAAAAATATTTAGGTGGCGACTCTGTATCTGGCGAAGCAGTCCATGTTTGGCACTTCTTTCAAAAAATCTGTTTTCAAAACGATTTGCCGGATTTGGACTCTTTGGTTCAAGATTAAGAACCGTGACATTTGAGTCCTTGAACTGTAATGACCCCAATATGAACAGAACGGGACCTAACCCTCCCGGGGCGTTCGGGGACGTCTACACAATCTAATATGTGTTGTAATCTGAGCTATCAGTTTGGTTTTGGCTTTAATTTGGTTGTGCTTGAATAGTTATCTAACTAATACATCTGTTTGATGGTAAAATACACATGTGTTTGGTTTTAAGTTCATACATTTGTTTTCAAATTTGCTTCAAATCTGTAAAATTATAAACAATCAAATTTGTCTTGAAATGTGTAAATCTGAAAATCTGTGTAGAAAATCTGTGTCAAAATTATAAGGACAAGGCTTTGTGAGATGGACAATGAAATTCATGAGTATAGTAGAAGGCTTCAAAGGATGGAGAAGAACTTCAAAATTATGATTTATGTCATTATTTTTTGTGTCTTTTTGCACTTTATCATGTAAATCACTGACTCTCTAATGTTCTGACAAATTTCATGAATGTAATCAAAAACTTGTTTCGTATTTTGTATCTTTTTGTACTTAATAATGTAAATGTCTGAGTTGTTAGGTTTTGGGGAATTTCATGAATACCTGTCTCGTATGCTTTGTCTTGTTTATGTGGATGAGTTGGTATGTTTTGTGATATTCCAACTCCAACCAGGCATTTCCCAAATTTGAAGGATTTTTTCAACAATTACGGCCAAAAAAATAAAAAAGAGCAGCAATTGTTTGTAAGGGATTTGTATTAGCGCCAATGACTGAAATTTGAGGTATTAGAATTCATACAAGTTTAGCAAACCACAATCCACAAAACTTCCACTCTCATTAAATGAAAGATTGTTATCTTGTTCTTCAACTTCCTCACTCCCATTGAATGAATTATTGTTTGAATCAATATCCATTGTAGCTTCAAAGTGAAATAGAATAAATATTCAGAGAGTTAGATGCAATTTAAAAGGAAGTAGAGACTGTCTGGGGTAATAGTTACCAGGCACATTTATAACTCTAAATTGTGAAGGATTTGAGTAATGAAGGAATTGCATTCTTCAAAGATGAATCAGAACAAGGATGTTAAGATAGTGAGTTGCAATTCAAAAGAAGGTAGTATAAAATGTAACTGTTAATAGCTACCTGACACATTTATAGCTTCAAATATGTGAAAGATATTCAAAAGAAAATAGCAGAAATGTGTTTGGTAGTAGCTATCAGACACATTTATAGCTTTAAATTTGTGAAAGATTGAGCAATTAAGGAACTAAACCCTAAACCATAATTTGAGATATGACAAAGGAAAACTAGTGCTTTTTTTATAATAATAATAGAGAATGAATATGAAACAAAAGCTCAAGTAAGAGTATTGACTATCATGGTCATGGACAGATGAGAAATCCTATGCAGTGGCCACATCTCGATGTGCTAATTTTTTGGGGTGTAGCTCTAATTTTCACAATCATCTGAATTAGTTTGATGATAGGACTAGTTTTAACAGTAGCTAGCAGCCATGGCAGCCACGGCAGCCACAATGGACAAAGCAATGGAAGAGCAATGACACAAGGGGAAATAAAATACCTTATCCATAAGTCAGTGAAGACTCTGACCAAGCAGCGGCACACAAAGCTCCTCCTCTTCCACTCCAATCAAACAGTAGCAGCGGCGGCACACAGAGACAGTTCCGCTAGGTTACGAAGAGACGGTGCTCCTCTTTCTGTACTCTCTGTTCTTTTCTTTTTTTGTTTTTGAAATGAAATGTGTGGGTGTATTGAGCACAGCAGCAGCAAGTTGAGTAGAAAAGTAAATTCGGGCCACTCGAGCCATCACGTTTCGAGCTACTTAAGGGAACCGCTAATTAGGTAAACTTGGGTCCACTAAATTTTATGACGTTGATTTTAAAATCTGTATAATCTATTTTATAAAAAGATTTTGCTAACTATCGTTCTAAGACTTTTAGTTAAAAATATAATCTACATTTATGACAGACCTAAATAGTTATTTTCCCCATTGTTTATTAAATCTTAGATAATGTACTTTTTATATATTTAATACATATTTTATCGATTAATCTTAAACAATCCTTGTTGGCTAGCATTCTCCTTTATAAAAATACCAAAACTCCCCCAAAGTGGGGAGAGACTGCACCTTTTTGATTCTTTACTTTCTTGCCATTAACCGCAAAGGAATATTTGTACATTTGATGGGCTAATGATTAATGTTTCTGTGATTTTCAAAAAAATGTAATCTGATTTATTTAAACCAATAATGTTCTTCTCTTTATAAGTAATAATAATATAGAATACACATAATAAATACATATGCCTGTTTGGGAATGGTTTTGTAGTTTGAAAAGGTTGCTCCACTAGTTGAGCAACTGCAACAATACTATGTATTTTGCTTAGTAAAAATACATTAAAAAAAGAAAAGAAAAGAAATATATTTTGTATTTTGTCCAATCATTTTATTACAACAAGAATCTATTTTACCTAAACGTATAAACTAAATAGACTATTTTTTTTTTCAAAAATAAAAATTCTATAACACTACAAAAAATTTGACTTTTTGTGACGGCAAAATGCTGTTGTAAATACTTAAAATGCCGTCTCAAAAGCTTTTTTGCGACGGCAGATGACTTTTAGCGACGGCAAGTGGGGGGTCGCAACAAAAGGCGTTGCTAAAAGGTTTTAGTGACGGCACAATGCCGTCGCCTTTTTTTTTGCAACGGCAAAGTTGCTTTTTTGAAACGGAATTCTGCCGTTGCCATTAATATGAAAAAATCTGAAATTTTTAGAGACGGCACTGCGTTGCCGTCGCTAAAAGTGTTATTTGGGACGGCAAAATTGCCGTCGTGAAAGTATTTTTATTGCGAGGGGATACCTGCCATCGTTAAAAAATATTTGAGACAACATGACATGCCGTCGCTAAAAGATTATTTGCGACAGCAAGTAATATCGTCGCAAAAGGTTTTTGTCTCAACTCTGTCAATATCATTTGCGACAGCAATGTGGTGCCGTCTCAAAAAAAAAATATAAAAAAAACTGCAATAAAATTATTAAAAATATGAAAATTACCTGTATTAAATGAAAAATAACTGAAAAAGAAACCAATAATTACATAATAATATAAAAATTCCACTATAAAAATAACAATTCATCCATAATAAAAATATTCTTGCATTCATTACAACACATTAGCAAAATTATCTCACTACATAATAT
Source organism: Camellia japonica (assembly GCA_030407325.1). Taxonomy (NCBI): domain Eukaryota; kingdom Viridiplantae; phylum Streptophyta; class Magnoliopsida; order Ericales; family Theaceae; genus Camellia; species Camellia japonica. Next base: position 17,374,099 of record JAPPVO010000007.1, on the reverse strand, counting down.
TGCACAATACATATACAATGTTTAAATACATAATGTTGTTCACAATTCAAAATAACGTAAATCAAAAACAAAAGTTTCCCTCATGATTCTTCCGTAGGTAACAAAAACAAAAGTTAATAGCAATCTTCACACGCCTGCATTCCTTAAGAAGCAAACTGCTACTCGGGAAATATCTGAAAACAAAAAATAAAAATAATTAATGACAATATAATTATGTGTTAATATTTTAATTACAAAAAAATATAAAAAAATTAAATATTATATAATTACAAAGATAATTAAGTAAATAATTTTGGCTAGATGGAAATCCGGCTCTAACTCCCAACTCTTAAATAATTTTGTCAAATATACCCCCAACTCTTAAAACATATAAAACATAACTAAATCCAAAAACTCTACTATGCAAGTCCCAAGTGGGCCCTAACTTGAAACCAAAGAGCTTCCTTTTTTTTTCAATATCTTTAGATGTAAATTTCCTTGAGTTATTTATGGCTTGCATTAGTTCATGAAACAATAAATAAGAATATTTCTCCAGATTTTTAAAAAGAAAAAAAAGGGCACGCGCACAATAGGCAACCATTGCACCAATATAGAAGAGCAATATTGTCCATATTAAGGGTGATGCTAAAAAAGAGGAAGACCAAACTAAACATGAGATAAAGATATTAAGAGAAAACAAGGTCACTTAAGATTTAGCTTGTGCTTTAGTCTTTAATCGAGCAGAAAGGAAAATAGGAATCATATAGGCAATCTCAAATAGCCGAACAATGTATTGAGTTGATCTATAACAAATGGGGGAGTTAATAGTTAACGGAATACGTAAACTTTCTGTCTATGTGATCGCATCAAGTTTTTTTAGACTGTATGTCTAATCTTTCATTTCCACATTGATTTTTTAACCTGTCTACATGTGATTTTTATCTCTCTTAAAATTTGTCTCCAGAACTAATGATTACAACTTGATTTGATTCACGATTTATAAAAGTAATATTTTGATTCATGATTCAAATCTTAATTTTATTTAACAACTATGATCAAATATAACATTTTTCGAAAGAATGATGAACCATCAATTGAGCATCATAGACAACAACTTCAAGCACTTTGAAAGGCTATATCACTTTACTACGTGCAAATCAGAATAGATGAATATTATGCTAGGACAATGTGAATTAGAACAGATCCACCATAGTATGCTGGGGTATCAGAAAGCAAAACCATATCAGATGCTAGAAAGTACTCGCCAGCTTGAAATCTAAAACAAAATGCAACAAATTGAAGTTCCATCACATGTTCATGTCTTACCACCACGTAGACCACCATAGATAAATATTAGGTCACCTACAGCAGCAGCGGCATGCCTACAGCGTCTCGTCAGCTCAACTTCAGCATCTCCACCAGCAGCATCAGCATTGTATCTGCCTGTCCTGGGAGTAGTAACAACAGATTTTGTATCGCACCAGACTCCTGTTGCAGTATCCAGGACTAGACACACAGAAACAAGAGATATGAGAGAAATTGATGCCATGAAGCATTCAATAAAAAATCATAAGTGAAACTGCTTCTAGTGGATAAAGTGGTTACACTTGACAACGGCTTTTTCATTTTTAAGATCAGAAGTGAAGAAGCTCTTGGTTAAATTCTTGATGAGGGTCCACTGCCTTTGGAAGAAGATAAATTTTTGTTAGAAGGTGGCACCCTGGTATGTAATTTTCAAAAAATTCTCTCGTGTTCTCATTTTGAATGCTCTTGGCAAGGAGACCTTAGGATAAATTGCTAAAACAAACGGTATAATTCCGAAGCGATTGTCGGCAGCAGGCAGAGACACATTACCCAGCTGTTGATGTGATGTACATCCATGATTTAGGCCACAATAAATAGAATATATTGATTTGAAGAGAGGTCAAATATGATGTGCCCTCGTGTTTCTAGAAAGTTAAAAATAGAAGATTCTTGAATCACTCATAAATTTGGTTTCACTCAATGACAATGAGAAACTGGTCAGTTATTCCTTTGGAGCCCCCATCTGCATTTCTTGAGAAGGGTAGTTCCAATATTCATTGTATCAATAGGCTTTTCTCTTTAAATGTGTTAAGTCTTTGTATATACCATCCCCGTACATGAACTTTCTTCTTTTACCCTTCTAAATGAAGTATCATTCATCAAGAATATATTAACCAGTTTCCTGCTCAAAGGAAAATGCATGCCTTTTTTTATTAGGATAACTAGCGGTTTGCACACTCTAGAAAAAGTAATAGTATAAGAATAATGACAACAAGGAATGCACACATAGCACATGTTGCTCAAGTGGCAAGGGCTTTCTTTGCCAAACCCATGATCTTGGTTTCAAGTCACTCCCTCCTCTTAATATAATTTTTACAAAAACACCAACAATAGGGGTATTTTGGGAAAGCCAAAAATATGAGACATTTTGTGTCAAAACCATCTCAAGGCTTCACATAGATAGCAGTATAGAATAATATTATTATATGAGGCACCAAGGGGGGTTCACAACCCTTTACAAAGGAGTCTTACCCGCCTGGGTTTGAAAACAAAGATTGACTGAAAAATCAAAAGGGGGATGATTTACAAATAAGCTTTCACTTGTTTGACAAGTCAATACAAACAATGTTTCAATTATCCATCAAACAATATTGTGGTGGCAGGTATTGCGTAACCAGTAACGTCAAAGGTAAATGTTCTAGCATCCAACCTAAATGGTTTCATGAATAGATTATTTGTTTAGATTATCTTATAGCTTATACGGGGTGGCATTCCTTCGGTATCTTTTCTTCTAATAAAATCTTATCAAAGGGGAAAAAAAGGGGGGGTAAATGCCTAAACATAAAATTACTAAGCCTAATATCATCCTTCACTATGCTTTTGAATTGCAAGACAACTTTCCGAGGATATATAAGTTGTCTCATAATAATCAACAGCCCACCTACGACCCAAATGACCAATCTATATCTCAGCCAAAAAATTCAAGCTAACATCCATAAGTGAAAATTCCAATAGTTCAGCAACAAATCCAGTATATAATGATTTCTCTGCACAATCATATGTAGAGGAGGTCAACTGAATCTATAAACCAAATATTTTAGCCAACCTTCTGATCAGTTATCATATCATTGAGTGACAAATAAAATGTATAAAGCATGAGAGTTGCACTTGATTATGTGACAGATTTTCTCTAAATAATGTGTATATAGTAACCATTTTATTGCCATTTGCTACATTCTCGTCAGAAACCAATCAGCTTCACCCATCAAAGCATATAAGAGCTCACTTGCAGAACCTTATTTCCGTTAGATAATACCCACAGCAAAAGCTCAATCTCAGTGCAAGTATACAAGCAAATATAAGGAACAAATGAATGTTGTGCATCGAGTAGCTTTCTGGTGTTCTTGCTTACCACAATTTGGTAGGCACTCCATCTTTGATTTTCAAAGGTAAACCCTTGTGTACTTAAATAAAGATCCTTGTGATTTAAAAACTGTCATATAAAAGTGTAGCTTTTTTACACCAACGATGTCAACATATTTGCAAGGTTTCAAGGAACATACCTGCAACACTTGATGAGTCCTCCACCATGCGTTCACTACCAAGTGCACCTCTAGAAACATGGAGCCGCGCATTAACAAAAACCTACAGGAGTGGAGCACATGTGAAAGATTGGTTTTCTAGTCACATGAAAGAAGTCAACAGTGGTTTTTTTTTTTTTTTTACATAAAAGAAAAAACTCACTGCATCATGTTGATATCTAGGAGATGGTAAGACACCAGGAGCAATTGCCCATTCCCACCGACCATCTCTATGTTTCGCAAGGCCATATGCACTTGCCAATGGTTGCAAAAATATTCAAAGAGGACGTAAAAGGTTAAGCATTAACAACAATGGAAGTGATTTATCTTGATATCATTAGAGAGAATAAATCATATAGATAAAATTGAAAGATAATGTTCATAGCAGATTATAACAGTGTGTTCAAAGCAAACATACTGCCATAAAACTCCACCAAAACACACACACACATGCACAACTACACATATATGCATGTATTAGACATCATCTTCCAAAAAGTCAAGTCAACATGTAAAAAAATGGACAAAACTTAACTTCTAAAAGAAAAAACAAATTGAAAAACAGAATAAAAACCCCAACAGATACAAGCCCAAGAACCCAAATAGAGGAAGTGATGATTGATGGGTGATGACCTTACACACTCAAGATATGGAACCCTCTCTTGGCTAAAAAGTCTCACACACCATCACCCAATCTGTTGGTGGCATGGAGTCTAATGGGCTAAACACACTCCAATTCAATTTCAGCAACTGTTTCATGTTAACCTTAACCAAATCTTACCTGATCTCGACATGGAAATAATGTGTTAGACCCATTCAATTCAATATCAACTATAACATTTTTCATATTTACATTAACCAAATTTTAACTAATCTTAACCATGAAGAAAATGTTAAGTTTCACAAATGGTAGAATGTGGGAGTAACTTGGACAACAGTCTCTTCCCAAAGCCACCCCAAGGATAAACTGTCTCACATGCATTCAACTTGACAATCCATCCCAATTAGTAGGACATGCATATTAAACCAGAACTGTACCAATTTTTTTTTTCTTATATATAGCTACATGGCCCAAAATGAAAGCTCCTGAAAGTCAAATAACTGAGACACCATCAAGTAGACACAGAACAATGCCAAATTAACCATTCATAGACAAACTAAAATGAAAATTCTGAACACTCCAGGTTCTGCTCCTTGAAAGGAACCAAAATACAAGAGAATACAGATCTTTCAACGAGTGCTATTGTCGGCTCCCCAAAGTAAAAAAGAAAGCCAACAACCAACTTAAGCGAAGAAAACATATAAAGGCAAAAAGTTCATCAATGCCCTGGAAAAAGTAAACCGTTTCAGAATGGCAATAAGCTAGCTTAAGTACATGGCTTATAATATCTCAATACTTTGAATCCATCGAGCATGCAAAGAATACATTAACTTACCCCACTATTAGCATCCCTCCCTCCACAGAGCAGAAGAAGACCATCAGAGCGTGCACTTGCTGTTGCATACCTACTCAAAGTGAGAGAAGTAAATGATAGATCAACTAGAGAAGTCCTCAATAAAGTATACCATCAATGGAAACAAAATAGAGAACATTAAACAAAATATTCTAACAACCTTCAACACCAAATTAAAAATGAAGTGGTACTTTGCAGTGTACTTAGATTTATTCTCCGTCATCATCAAGAGTGTGTGTATGAGAGAGAGAGAGAGAGAGAGAGAGAGAGAGTTTCTGTGTGAGTAGTTATTTTTGTAAATATTAATTAATATGAAATAGTAATAGAGAATATACAGACCTTCTTGTTGAAGTTAGGAAGCTCATCCCACAGCCATTCGCCCCTATGGAACGGCCTGAGTCTTCCGGAGGTTACAGACAGGAGGGAGTTGAGAGTGGAAGGGTTTGCGAAGGCCGTCACTCGCTGCTGCTCGTCGTCGTTCACCCTCGTCCACCCTCGTCGTCGTTCACCCTTGCTGCTAGCTGTCAATCGTTGCTCGTCGTCGTTCACCCTCGTCCACCATCATCGTCGTTCACCGTCACTAGCAATGCTGAATGCTGGAACCCAGAGGTCGGGATTTTGGGGATTTTGGTTTCAAAAGTTTTAGGGATGGAAAAAGATTTGGACCTCGAATCCTTCTCCCCCGAATCCCCCGAATGGCTGAAACGACGTCGTTTCAGCCATTCAAAATTTTTTTTTTTTCTTTTTTCTTTTCTTCCGCCATTTTCTTCTTCTTCCTCCATTTTCTTCTTCTTCTTCGGTCTGAAGCAGAGACAGAGAGGGAGAGGGAGAGAAAGAGAAGAGAGAAAGAGAGAGAGAGGGAAGACAGGTCGCCGGTCGCCGATCGCGTCGCCGTGCCTCCGCCTCCGTCGCCGATCGCCGCCTCTGCTCGTCGCCGCGCCTCCTCCCTCCTCCCCCTTCTTCTTCTTCGTCTTCTTCCTCCATTTTTAGGGCCCCCTCCAGTCCTTCCCTCCCTCTCCCCCTCCCCCTCTCCCTCCCCCTCCTCCCTCCTCCTTCTTCGTCTTCCTTCTTCTGACCTGCAAAAGAAAAAAACGGGGATTCGGGGGATTCGGGGGACCTCGTATTCGAGGTCCCAATCGCGATTGTTTAGGGATTTTGGGGATTTTGGTTTCAAAAGTATTTTAGGGATTTAGGGGAAAATTTCACCGCGAATGGGATAAAATGAGCAGGTGAGGAAATTTTTACTTTTTTTTGCGACGGCATATTTAAACCGTCACACATGATAAATATTAACAAATAAAACGACGTCGTTTTAACAAGACTTAGTTTGCGATGGACTTTTACCATCACAAAATGTCCATTATTTGCGACAGTAACTTTTTCCCGTCTCAAAATTTTTTTTTTTGTTGCGAGAGTAATTTTTTCCCATCTCAAGAAATTTTTTTTGCGATGGTGCACCAGGCGTCGCAAATGCTCTTGAATTTTTCTTGTACATTTATTAGCGACGGGGTCATTACCATCGCAAAAAGTCATTTTTGGCGACGGCAGCTACACGCCGTCTCAAAAAACCATTTTTTGCGACAGCACCTACACCGTCGCAAAAAGTTCCGTGTTATATACCCTGTTTTCTTGTAGTGTAAAAAATAATATTTATGGCATAGTTGTTGACATGATACTGCAAAACCATAATGTTTTTTCAAAAAAAAATATTTTTCTATAAAAAATAAATAACAAAGCACAAAGTCTAAGAAGACATTCTTAAAATTTTCTATCACATTCATTATCAAATATAACAAAAATAAAATAAAACAATACTTGTGAAATCGGTGGCTAAAGCAGAGATAGAACAAGCAATATAATGGTGGGATTTGTCACGCTCATAAAATAATACTATAAATCCCACTCATAAGAGAAGTAATAACAAAAACGATATACTTTCATTCATCAGAGTTCGTATTACAAAAGATAACAAATGCAATATACATTCATAAATGTACTTCCTGAATCTATAGCATGTAATACCAGTTAATGCTCAACAAAATAAATGCCCTACGGGCTTAAATCTTTCCAAGTCGTTGCTTGGTTACAACAAAAGAGAGAGAATCATAAGCTCTGTACATATAGAGCCCTAGGCTTGAACGAACATTAAATACAAAATAACATAAAAAGAGCCTTCGGTTCCAAGGTCTTCCCAAGCTACGTCCTTGGAGGAGGCATGTCACCGGTACCTGAAAATGGTTTCCCAAAGTAGATTGAACCAAAGCCCAGTAAAAACAATCTGACACAGTATATGAGAATTAACAAGATATAAGTATGATGCACTTTTTCATTGTCCTACAACAAAATCTTTATAACCTTCTCCAAAACCATGGTATGCTAAACTTACATTTCATTCAATTTATTTTGGTTCAATAGATACATCCACTGCATTTAATCCACCCAACAGAGGATACGCCTCACAAGTTTCCAACAAATTAAAATCATCTCACAATACATTCACTTCTATTTGTCATTTTACGAAAATTTCGTCCGTGGGAATCGGCACCTATGTATACAAATGGTTTTTGGGACTTTCACCTTGGACACACAGGCTAACTTAGTTCAACGGAGTCCATTCCCTTTCTTCTCCTCAAAACATGGAGTACATCCCCTTTCGCTTCCCAAATATCATACATATACAATGTATATCATTGATAGTCATATTCAATGATAATGGTTAAAGGATTAGTTTCAATTCTGCTAATCCACATGCAATGTTTACAACAATCATGACTATTCTCCACCGATAGCCCAAAGCAATTATCTCTAAACCGATATACAATCTCTATAACAGATAAATCCTTAAATTTTCATAGGTGAGTGATTGAGCAAATCCAACAACACCATTTATGTACACAACCTCTCAATTTCACATTTTTCATACCAATTTCATTATTTATACAACACAATTATTCAAGATATTTTAGGGCAAGCTCCCCATTTTCCAAATATTAACCCAAGGGCCAAAATCATCTATTTTGACACAAAATAACCTTATATCTAAACCCCATAATCATTTATATAACAACCACATAGAAACCCCTCTTTTCAAACTTGAACCCAAACCCTAGGTTTGCTTAAAACACCCCCAAATCTCTCCATTTTCATATAACAACCCATAACCAAGTTAAAACCCATATTAAGGTGTAGAGAGTCCCTACCTCAAATTTAGAAAACCAATGGAGCAAGCACGAAACTCCAACGACGCCGAAACCAAACTCCAATCGAATCAAAATAAAGCTCTCAAGATGCTCTACCTTTTTTCCAAAGACACTAGATTGGAGAGATCAATGGATCTAAGAAAAAATGTAGAGAGAGTGTGTATTTTAGAGAGATAGAGTCTCACTTTAGGGTTTTTAGAAGAAAAGATCAGAAAAAGTGATGTTAAAAGTCATTTTCGCAATCTGATATACGCATAGTCCGCTTGAGCACAAGAGTTGACCCGCTCGAGTGCAAAATACACACATCCAGTATTTTTTTGTAGATGACAGACAAACCTCTCGAGCGCAAGAAGGATCGCTCGAGCACCTACCTGCTCGAGCGTAGGAAATGTCGCTCGAGCGTGGAAAACACCCCTCCAGTACTTTTGTAGACGTGCAAAGTATTGAGAGTTTGCAAATCCCGCTCGAGCGCAAGAAAGGCCGTTTGAGCGGAGGACCAAAATTCTAGGCAACACAAATTTTGAAAACTAAGTAACCAACATGTTCTAAACGCACTCAACAGATCCAATTAACCAAATATAAGGAGGGATAAAGAGGAAAAGACAAAGAACAACATTCAGAAACCATAAACCCAAGTCCAGACTACCACAAGAGTCGCGTTAAAACCGGGATCGCTATAGATTACACATTTACCTAGCGTTAAACGCTAGTTACATGTGGAGAGTCAAAATAAAAATATGCAAAATGTCTCTTCTAATAGGGAGCCTATTGAAGACGCAAAAATGAAATTTCCCTAGCAAAAATGCCTAAAATGTTCATTTTGTCTCGTGTTAACAGTTTTGGAATTATTTCACGCCACAAGTAGTTGTTCCTTTGTGTTTGTGTCTGTTTTGCTCCTTTTCTTACTCTACAAAGTCCATGTGATTTTGATTTTAATTTTAATTTTTCAGAGAAACTTGTGTTTTGCATTGTATTGTGTTATTTTGTCGATGAAAGTTCCTTATTAAAAAATGGAAAGGAAACTAATAATAAATTGTTGTGATCTAAATTTATTCTAGGTCCAGGGACAACACTCGCAATAAATCTAAGTCACAATTTTTTTTTTTTATGTACACATTTCTTTGTTTTATTTGTGTGCAAGAAGTATTACTCTGGTCAAATTTATATGCTTATTTTATTTTTTTATTTTTTTTGAACAAGTGAAAAAATTTGGTTTCAGTATTGCAAAATCTTATCTTATTTCCAAACTGACGTTGACTAGAGAGAAAATAAAATGATGTGTACTCAATGGAATTTAGTTTTGGACAATGACATGCTTCGCTAGATAATTTAGTATAGTAGGAACCCCCACCCCTGCCCTTGTTTGTTTTTCTATGATCAGCAAAAGGGGATATGCAAAAAAAAAAAAAAAAAAAAGTTTGCAGGAAAAACACAAAGTCATATGACTAGACAATGAAATAAGAATTAAAGTGCACTATTTGAGGCCTTCTTTTCGCCCACTTCAATTAATTTATAGAATTTTGAGCACCAATGTTCTCCATATATAGCAGACCTCCTAGTCTGAATCATTAGAATCTGTTTACTATTTTTTTGTTCTTTGTAACTTGTACATTTTTTTTTTTTTTTTTTGGCGGATAGATAGGTGCTACTACTGCTACTAAATCAATGGCTGAAACAAGAAGAAGAAGAAGAAGGACACCTCTACACAGCCCCCAGAGAAACTTCTTTGGGCAAATCAATGTTGCATATTACTTCTCACAACAACAGCAACAACAGAGTACCTCCTCTACTTCCTGTCATGCCATTCTGGCCTTTAAAGTCCCAGCTCTGCTCAACTTTGTGCAAATCAAATATCGAGGGAAGATTGACATATCCCTGACACACATCCCAAATCTGTGAGTGTTTCCATTACTAGTTTGCTTTTGTATTGCTTTGCCTACAATGCTGAGCTGAGATCTTTTGCAAGCCAAAGCCAGCAAACTTCTGCCTTGATTGCTCGCCCAGGGTGTTGTTTGGTTGGCTTGCTGTGGTGTCTCTGGCTTCAATTCTTTTGCCAGACTCACTTGGTCCTCTTCTCTACTCTCTCTTGATATTGTTCTCCACAGGTGAGTTTCTGCGCCACCCACTTCAGATGCTATGGAAGTGGCTCCCTACATATATCTACATGTTTTAATTTATTTGGACTCCACAATTAGATAAAGCCAATATTATATATAAAGTTCAGTAATTAGAATTTTAATATAATCACTCTTCTAAGATAAGAAGGAAACCTTGATGGATTAGGAATTCTTCTGATAGAGTTTATCTAGCCCTCTTCTCTCCTCTATATAAGGATGGTGACTCCCCTTTCATATCATGAGTATTTTTCCATCACTCTAAGTTTTATAGTCATCCTAATTAAGAGAGACAGAGAGAAGAAGGTGAGCCAAGAATTAAAGGTTCAATTCTAAGGGGTATTTTCTCAACTTCTCTAATTCAATGGCTGACAGAGGTATGTTCGTTTTATTCTTGAGTTGTATTGAATTCAAGATCCTGTTAAGTTTAATTCCGCATTATTATTATGGTTACATGTATTATTAATACTTACATGTGGTATTAGAGCTTTCGTTTTGTGAATCAATACACCTTGGAATAATATATATTTATGAATATTATTATTATAATTATTCATAAAACATACTTTTGTTTTTATTTAAATGATCTTTACATAGTGCTCCTATTTAAGTTAGGCAGGAAATTCTCCAGGCCTCTTTCCGCAGAGATGCGGCCTTGGAAACAAATGGTGAGTAATACAAGCCACGTTACGAGTGGTGAATGGCATGTAAATGTGAATATGCATGTTTTGATTTATTATTAATTTTAAACAATAATAACAATTATTATAATCATCATAATTATAATAAAGTGCATAGATTAAAAGCAATCTTAGAATTTTGTTGAATCGTTGGGTCTATTAAATAAATATATTTATTTGATTGTATCATATTAGAGGGTTATGTTTTTGCCTTGTTTAATTATGCACACTTATTGTCTATTATTGTTAAATATTTATATATTTTCATGATTTAAAATTGATATCATGATATAATTTTATGACATTAACTATTAAATATTGAAGTGATTAATTCATATTAGGTGTAATTCTTATTGACCATTATATGAGATATTCATGATTGTCATATTGCATATATATATATATATATATATATATTCATGTTCATCTAGAGTTATTATTATTATCATATTGGTAATTGCAATCACATAAAAGAAATTCTAGAAATCATTAAATAGTGATTGAATTAATGATAATTAAATAACTCAAATTAATGAATAGAGAATATTGTTGGTTAGTTCCGTATTCATAGGGTTTACTAATTTAGTAGCTGTCAAAGTGGCCTAGATTTGTAAAACTTATGAATATAGAACTGTATAAAAGAATTGTTAAAAGGGTAACATTAAGGTTGATAATATTCTTAATTGCAGTTATAATTAGGAGATTGAGACTAGCCCAAAGGAGAGTCACTTTCAAATAATTATAAACTGGGTAGGATAATGTAACTTATGTAATTTGACAGATTAGAATTGAATACCCAAAGGTAACATGACTAGCTGAAAAATTGCATAAATTACTTTAGACCTACATAAGTGATTCTTGACGAGTGGACAATAGATATACCTAAGTTTTGCCCAAAGGAAAGACTTATGTGATATCAATAGTTCATCATAATTCTCAAAGTTTTAATATGTATATTGTTTATGCCTTTTTCCATGTTACTTATGAGATCTTGTGTTAACACCTCTTAAGATCTGTCAAAAAGATAACTTGCTATCTAAGGTGGTTGGACTTAGCAGGGAGGCTATATTGACTCCTCCGACCTTCTTGGGATCTTACTTGGTTATTGACTAAAGGACTCTTTAGTGACGTTACCCTAACACTTAAAGTAAAATTTGGTTAAAGGCTGTTGAAGATCGACAAGCCACTTGCTGGCACTATTATGGTTGAATTAACAACAATGAAATATAATGGCCACCGAGGAGTTTAGGATCACATCCTCAATATGGCGACAAAGTTACAAAACTTAAAACTTTAGAGATGCAGGTTGATGAAACTTTCCTCGTGCAGTTTATTCTCAACTCACTTCCATCACAGTTCGGTGCATTCAAAATTCACTATAACACCAATAAAGATAAGTGGAGTTTGAATGAGCTGACTAATATGTGTGTTCAGGAGGAAGTGAGGTTGAGGGAGGAAGGACATTAAACTGCATTGGCTGTAACTCATGGAGCTATAAAGAAAAAGATGGATAAGTTTGTAAAATCAAAGAAAAATCCACCAAAGAAAAAGAATGAACCTGAGAAAGAAAATCAGGCTCAGAATGGTTTCACTGTCAAGTGCTACTTTTGTGGCGAGAAGGGACATGTGAAGAAAGACTGCAGCAAATGAAAGGCTTGGTTCGAAAAGAAATGTAAGAAATTTTCTTTTATTTGTTATGAATCAAATCTTGCTGAAGTACCTTCTAATACTTGGTGGATTGACTCTGGGGCCACGACCCACATTACAAATGGCATGTAGGGATACCTCTCAACCAGGAAACTGAAGGAAAGTGAAAGATTTGTCTATATGGGAAACTGTCTCAAAGCTAAAGTCGTAGCTGTAGGAACCTATCGACTGATCTTAGAGACGGGTCATCAGATGGATCTAGAAGACACTTTTTTATGTTTCTTCAATTTCTAGGAATTTAGTTTCGTTATCCAAATTAGATCGTGTTGGATATTCAGTTTTATTTAATTGTGGAAAACTCAATTTAATGTTTAATTCAAAAGTGATTGGTTCTGGTAATTTATGTGATGGTTTATATAAAATTACCTTAAATCATGAGTTTGCACAATCATTAGTAACTCTGCATTCGAATATTGGTTTAAAACGTGGTCTAATTAATGAAAAATCCTCAATCTTGTGGCATAGACGGTTGGGGCATATCTCTAGAAATAGAATTGAAAAATTGGTGAAGAATGGGATTTTGGAAAACCTAGACTTCACTGATTTTCAGATATGTGTGGATTGCATTAAAGGAAAGCAAACCAAACACACCAAGAAAGGTGCCACAAGAAGTAATGAGCTTCTTGAGATAATTCATACAGATATTTGCGGGCCACTCAACATCCCATGTCTTAGTGGTGAAAAATATTTTATCACATTTATAGATGACTTCTCACGTTATGGATATGTGTATCTAATTCATGAAAAGTCTCAGGCTGTTGACATCCTTGAGGTGTACATAACTGAAGTCGAGAGACAATTAGATAGAAAGGTTAAAATAGTGAGATCAGACAGGGGTGGTAAATATTATGGTAAATATGATGAGTCAGGCCAAAATCTTGGCCCATTTTTCAAATTCTTAGAAAAGAAAGGCATTTGTGCTCAATATACAATGCCTGGTACGCCACAGCAAAATGGAGTTGCTGAAAGGCGTAATCGTACACTTAAAGATATGGTTAGGAGTATGTTAAGTTACTCAATTGTACCTATTTCAATGTGGGGTGAAGCTTTAAAGACTGCAATGTATATCTTAAATAGGGTTCCTAGTGAGGTGGTCCCAACAACTCCTTTTGAGTTGTGGACTAGTAGGAAACCTAGTTTGAGACATTACGTATTTGGGGTTGTCCAGTAGAGGCAAGAATCTTCAACCCACAAGAGAAAAAGTTGGACTCAAGAACAATATCTGGATATTTCATTGGTTAGCCAGACAAGTCTAAAGGGTACAAATTCTATTGTCCTAATCATAGTACGAGGATAGTGGAGACTGGTAATGCTAGATTCCTAGAGAATGGTGAAATTAGTGGGAGTGAGAAAACACGAGTGGTGAATTTCGAGGAAATTAGGATGGATGTCCCAACATTTGACCCTTATCAAAAAATTGTTGTACCTTAGACTTTTCCACAAGCTGAGGGAAACGAACAACATAATGAAAATCCTTCACCACCTCATGTTTCACCACTTCATGAAGATACCACCATTGAAAATATTATAGAACCACCACAACCGGCAGTTCTGAGAAGATCTCAGAGGGAAAGAAAGCCTGCCATTCTAGATGATTACATGGTGTATCTACAGGAATCTGATTTTGATATTGGGATTAACAAAGATCCAGTCTCATTTTCACAAGCCATGAATAGTGATGATTCTTCTAAATGGGTCAATGCTATAAATGAAGAGTTAAAATCCATGGAACACAATAGTGTTTGGGATCTCATCGAATTGCCTAATAACTTCCAAAAGGTCAGGTGTAAATGGGTCTTCGAGACCAAGCGTGACGCAAAAGGCAATATCGAACGATTTAAAGCCAGACTTGTTGTCAAGGGTTTTACTCAAAAAGAAGGCAGAGACTATACAGAGACCTTCTCTCCAGTATCTAAGAAGGACTCGCTTAGAATCATCCTAGCATTTGTAGCTCACTATGACTTAGAGTTGCATCAAATGGATGTGAAAACTGCTTTTTTAAATGGGAATTTGGATGAAGAAATTTATATGGAGCAGCTAGAAGGATTTGCAAAGAAAGGTAAAGAACATTTAGCTTGCAAATTAAAGAAATCCATATATGGCCTTAAATAAGCTTCCAAGCAATGGTATTTAAGGTTTAATGATACCATTACCTCTTTCGGATTTAAGGAAAATGTAGTTGATCAGTGCATATATCTGAAGGTTAATGGGAGCAAGTTCATTATTTTGGTGCTATATGTGGATGACATTTTGTTAGCTAGTAATGACCTTGGCTTATTGCATGAAACCAAGGAATATCTCTCCAAGAACTTTAAAATGATCGATATGGGTGAGGCAAACTATGTTATTGGCATAGAAATCTTTAGGGATCGATCTCGAGGATTGCTAGGACTATCTCAAAAAGGATATATTGATCGTGTTTTGGAGAGATTCAATATGCAGTTTTGTTTAGCCGGTGATGCACCCATCACGAAGGGTGATAAATTAAGTGAAAAACAGTGTCCAAGGAATGACTTGGAAAGAAAACAAATGAAGGACATTCCATATGCTTTGAGGGTACAAATCATGCTTTATGGTTGCGAAATTTCATCTCAGGACTTGGTGTTGTTGACTTAATTGTCAGGCCGCTGAAGATATATTGTGACAATACCGCATCAGTTTTCTTCTCTAAGAATGGAAAGTCCTCTAGTGGTTCCAAACGCATGGAAGTAAAGTACTTAGTTGTTAGAGAAAGAGTCCAGAAACAACAAGTGCTAATTGAAAACTTAAGCACCTCTCTTATGATTGCTGATCCATTCACAATGGGATTGCCACCAAAGACATACAAAGAGCATGTAATCAGGATGGGTCTTTTAAGCAACCCTTGATGTGTATGGTTAATTCGTGAGTGCTTATTTTTATTTGACACTATTTGCGCAATAATAATTTTGTTTCTAATTTTCCTGTTTCTAAAAGTGTGTGTACACATTAATTTGAATATTGATAAATAGGAAATGTCTTAACAAGACAAATTACAGGGGCCTTTCAGGAAAATAATTATATATCCCGATAAAGGACTGGGTTGGTGAAGGTTATCAATGGTGTAGTGCATAGAAGGAAATATGACATCGCTATGACTCACATTGGTGATCTGAAGTAATCACAGTATTATAGTTTCTAATATATCTGAACTTATTGGCTATTTTTAAAATTCGTGATCACGTGTCAAAGTTTTTAGTGTGGAATCCAATGAGTCAAAATTTTTTATAAGTTACATATTTTTTGGAAAAACTCATAATTGCATCATAATCGGCTTAATGGGCCAAGTGGGAGAATGTTGGATTTATTTTCTAGTGTGGCCCAATAGCCTACATATATCTACATGTTTTAATTTATTTGGACTCCACAATTAGATAAAGCCAATATTATATATAAAGTTCAGTAATTAGAATTTTAATATAATCACTCTTCTAAGATAAGAAGGAAACCTTGATGGATTATGAATTCTTCTGATAGAGTTTATCTGGCCCTCTTCTCTTCTCTATATAAGGATGGGTGACTCCCCTTTCATATCATGAGTATTTTTCCATCACTCTAAGTTTTATAGTCATCCTAATTAAGAGAGACAGAGAGAAGAAGGTGAGCCAAGAATTAAAGGTTCAACTCTAAGGGGTATTTTCTCAACTTCTCTAATTCAATGGCTGACAGAGGTATGTTCGTTTTATTCTTGAGTTGTATTGAATTCAAGATCCTGTTAAGTTTAATTCCGCATTATTATTATGGTTACATGTATTATTAATACTTACATGCTCCTTCAGATAATCACGGGCAGACTTCGTCCCTCGCTGATTTCAAATCGGCTCATTGCTCATCTGTAACTCAGAAGTTCCAAGTGCACTATGGAATCTGAACCAATTGTCAATTTTTGTGGGTCAACAGGAACTAATGTGCTGTTGATTATGCGTAAGGATCCTCTAGAGTAATGTTCCTACAGTGATCTCCTACAGTGCAAGACAAGCAGCCGACACATGTCCCACTCATCAAACCAAGGGCTGAGATTCAACTCACCAAAACAACGTCGTTTCGGTGAGTAATTTGAAAAAAAAAACAAAACAAAAACAGAGTAAGAGAGAGAGACAAGAAGAGAGAGAGAAGAGGATCCATGGCTGGGTTTTCAAATCTCTGCCATGGCTGTTTTGATTTATATATGTATATATATATCATCTCTATGTTTGATATATTTGTTTGCTTTATATATATATATATATATATAGATCTAGAAGGAAAAGAAAGGAAGAGAAAAAGTAAGAAAGGAGAGGTGCGGCCGGGGAGCCGTGTGGCCGCGACAGCAGCGCGTCGGGTGGGAAGGGGCGGGGCGGCGATGTCCTCCTCCTCCTCTTCTCTCCTTCTCTCGGTGGGTTTGCTTAGTTGTTTAAGTAATTTTACCCGATTGGAGCTTCAAATACTCAATCAAACCCATTCCATTGATAACAACACTGTGTTTGTGTGTTTGAATGCTGTTGAATAAACTAGAATCGTCAATAAACAAACTCAACATGTCTCTCTCTCTCTCTCTCTCTCATCAAATTACACACTTTATCAACAAAAAAAAATTCATATTTGTAGCTCTTAAATGTATATGGGTTTGATTTAAAGTTTTAAGCTCAACATGTCTCTTTCTCTCTCATTCTTTCAATTCTCTCATAAAATTCATATCTGTTTCTTCTTTTCTTCTTCTTCTTCCCTTTTTTTTTTTTTTCAAATTACTCACCAAAACAACGTCGGTTTGGTGAGGTTTAATTTCCACCGTTGGATAGATCACTCTAAAGATCACTTGAGGGTTTTCACTCCAGAGGATCCTGACGCGTTGATTATGATACAACTAAATTAGGAGTGTTGTTTTGCATTTTCTTTCCCTTTTTTTTGTGGTCCTTGTAACATTTCCATATGTAGCTGCCAATGTTTTTTAATAATGAAAGTGATAGTAGTATATGCTACCTAGTATGTAGGTTGTTCCCGGTACTGAGAAACAAAATCGATTTGCTGATTTGCTTAATTTGCTTCCCTCATCAATCTCCAATCCTATTTTGGACTGATTAGGCAATTTTGAGTATAGACAAAAAGGGCAAGAACTATTTACACTTGGTCAAAAAATTCACCAACTGATCACACAAATTGGGTCCTATTTTTTCACAACCCCCCCCCCCCCCCCCCCCCCCCCCCTTCCCCATCTCAAAAAAAAAAAAAAAAAGAAAAAAAAAGGGTTATGTTTGTATATTGATTTTGGCTCGAAAAATTGCTAGAAAATGATTAATTGTATAGGCTAAATTTAAGTTCGATTTTATGGAGAAGTGTCTGTTATTTAATCTGTTTAATTCAAAATAGTTGTCGTAACCAAGCGATGTATTGTCATGATGCAGCTTTTGTATTTCCTCCGTCTTTATTGTTGTAATTTCTTGAATGCATTGATAAGGTGCTTCTTTTCCCTGATAAATAAAATTAAAAAAAAAAGAAAAAGAAAAAGAAAAAAGAAAAAAAATTGCATCTAATGATTCTCCACTAGTTGCATGGATGATTTGTTTGTGACTTCAAACTTCCAGCTTCCAAGTGCTTAAGAAATGATATCCTGGCCCAATATTAAGGGTGTGCGTGTGTATTAATTTATAATTAGAATATCATAATTTTCTTGAATATGCTTAATTATGACAGAAAGTATTTCCACTCTTCAAATTTAGTCAAGTATTGCATTCTTTCTCTTCCCTCCCTCATGTCACACATGAGGTTTCACTTTCCCTCCAATTTTTCTCCCCCTCCCTCCCTCCCTCCCTCCCTCGTCTTCTCCATGTCACGCGCATATTTCTTTTTCTTCTATTTCTTCCTTTAACTTGAAAAGCAACACACTAAGGCCTCGTTTGACAATATCACTTTTTAATTTAAAAATAAATCACTAAAAAAATCAAAAAGCTAACAACATATACTAAAAAGTCAAAAATTTTCCTTTTTCTCTACTTTTTGTATATCTTTTCATAAAAAATCAAAAAAATAATCTCAAACATATTAGTTTTTTTTATCTCTTATTTTAGTCAAAAAGTTAAAAAATTACTATAATAGTATGTTCCCAAACAAGGCCTAAATTATATTAATTGCAAATAATTTGAATAAAGATTAATTGTTAAAAAAACTCTACTTTGAACATGTTTTTATAATCATCACATCATGATGGATAGAAGAGAGATGTTAAAGGAGATATATGATTAGAATTAAGATATCTTTGTCCTAAATTTTAAAAGTTTAGATCATTTTGTAATAAAAGTTGATACTGTAAATTTAAAATTTCACCATTGAATTGTAAATAAATTTAGTAATCCTTGCTACTACAAAAAAAAAAAAGAAAAAAAAAAAAGAAAAAAAAGAAGAGTTTGTGAACAATGTGATTGATTCAAATATGTGAATTTCATATATTAGGAATTTGATTTTGTATTTACAAACAATACACACATTTTAATTGGTCTAAAATAATAGAATCTACCATTTTGAATGAGGCTATCAAACTTTTTAAATATGAAGTTCCCATATTTAGGCCCATCATATTGCATGTATTATTCACACAAAATCATGAAAAATTTCCTTGTTTTTTTTTTTAGAAGTGTAATGATCTCACACAACTCCACCATTTTACGTAAAGCAAAAAATATATATATTGGGGCTGTTTGGGAAATTGGCTAGGAGGCTTTTTTGGTTAAAATAATCAATAAAGGAAAAATAAATTAAAATGACTAATAAGATAAAATATTACATGTAATCCATAATCAAATTTTTTTTTTTCTCACAATCATCAAATCAACAACAAATAAATAAATAAATAAACTTTCCAAACATAACTTTTTTTAACCAAATTAAAGTAGCTAAAAAAATCAAAAATCAACTAAAATAGCCAACTTGTTTACACGAAATCGGACTCTTGCCGCTAGGCAGGTAAAAACCGCTGGCCTGCCCAATTTATGCTGTGCTAGATTGGGTTTAGGCTAGGTTTGCAGATTCGGTCCAATTGTGGATAGAATTGGGTTGGACCATACCCAGTCTAAGCACAATTTTAGGCCCAACCCAAGGCTCTATGAGTGGAACTTTTGTGGGGATTCTATTTGAACTCAAAATATGTCTCGCTCAATTTAAATTCATAAATTTTAATTCTTATTATATCCGAATATGAATTTATTAATAAGGACAACACATATTAAATTCCAAAATAATTTTTTTTTTCTCATGATACACCCTAATTAAATGTCTGTATCTTCTTTCCCAAGAGATCAAAGTTATTTATTATTCTTCTTCCTTTTTATCCTCTCTCCAAAACTCCAATCCACCCTACCAAAACTCATCACTATCATCAACATTATTTTATTATTATTATTTTGAAACCCTAAACCCTAGAAGAAAGTTTGAACAAAATTAAAGATGAGAGTAATAATCAAAATAGTTTTTTGAAACAACCCATAAAAAAGGAGATAAGCATTCATATAAAGGGGTTTCATAATTTTTATAGAGTATCATTAATTGTTTTCTATATCATTTTTTTCACAAAAATTAAAAGACTCAATAATTAAATTAATAATAATATATTATTAAAATTATTCCTATTTTATCATTTAAAAAGTACATTATTCGATTTAAAAATTAAGAGTGCTTAATGATTTTTTAAGTTAAATAGAAGCCCACAACTTTTGTTGGGCCTTGCCTTTTTCTCTAAAGAATCAGATCTGTTTGAAAAACCTCGGTCTAGATCTTGTATTGCGTAGGCTCTAGGTCTAATAGGCTTAGACAGCTCATGGGTGATTCAATTTGCACCAAAATAATAACTGGGAGCTTTACCAGTAAGTCCTATATACAAAATTTAAAATTTCTTTAGTTTTTAAATAAAATATTTGTATCAATTAATCTTATATATTTTTAATTGTTATTAAAAAGTCTTTTTTTTTTTTTTAATAACTTTAAAAATGCTGCTACATTCCATCACTATTGGATTTCTGTCAAACGGTCATCGAAAACTCACCGGAATATTCAACATCATCAGGAAGTCGTCAGAGTATTGCTAGAAGTTCGTCAGAGTATCGCCAGAGTGTTTTGAACGTCATTGGAAGTTACTGGAATGTCTAGAATATTTATTGAACGTCAAGAACATCATCAGAGACTCACTAGAATGTTCAGAATATTGCCGGAAAAAAAATAAAAGAAAAAGAGGAGAAATTATAGTGAAAAATCATAGCAAAATGTACTAAATATTGAAAAAAAAAAAAAAAAAACAACAACAACAACAAACAACAATGGGAAAAAGTATATAATATTTTTCAATTTTTGTAGGGTTTAAACAAATAATCTCCAATATTGATCAAACTGAAATTAAGTTTTGAAATTGTAAAATATTACAGTTTCAAAGTATGATTCTATTAAGCATTTATTCATATTAATCAAACTGGAACACATATTATGAAACTGCAAAATTTTACAGTTATAAAGAATGTTATGAAACTATAAAATTTTACAATTTTAAAGTATGATTCATTTCAGCATAAAAAAAAATTGAAACTGTAAAATTTTACAATTTTCACTGCTTGTAACTAAAACTTAAAAACAATTTGTTTAGAATTTGAAAATTTTCTCCATTAAAATAGGAAAATAGAAGTGTGTAACAGAGAAAAGGTAGAAAAATTGAGAAATCGAATTAGAGAAACAGATATAGAGAGAATATTGTACTCTGACAACTATTTTTTGTTCAGATCTAGTCGGATCTTATCTAGATTTACTTAGATCTGATGTAGATCTGAGTAAATCTATTCATCTTTTTCGCTGAAAACTAGTCTCTTTCACCATTAGTGAGGGTGAAGTAAGGAGTTGATGGTCGGTGGTTGCCGGTGAATCCCAAGTAATGATGGTCATCGATCACCAGTGACTATATATTAAAAAGAGAAAGAGAAGAAGTAAGGCATGGTCGTCGATCACAGAAAATTATAAAGAGAAAGAGGTATAGAAAAATAAATGCACAGCGAAGAATGAAAAAGAAAAATATGTAATGGATTTTTGAGAGTAATCAAAAGGTTATTGGATTAAATAGATTTATCCTCTTTTAAATACGACTTCCAAGTAATTTGCCTATAATAATTCTGAACGCCCAACTAAAAATTTTAGTTGATTTTATATCCTAATATAAATTTATTAATAACGACAATACACATAAAATTTTAAAAATAAAATATTATTTTTTTTCTCATAATACACCTAACCTACTTATTTTTCATATTCAACTCTCTTTATGTTCTTCCCCAAGTTTCAATTATTGTTTTCATCTTCTTCTTTATTCTAAAATTTTGATCCATCCCACCAAAATTCATCATTATCATCAACATTATTGATTCTCATTGAAAAAGTAAAATTAAAATTTTAAGTCATGAAAATAGGAAAAAGTAAAATTAAAATTTTGAATCATAAAAAATGGCTGATTTGTAATAAAAACTTAGATTATTATTATTATTATTATTATTATTTTTTAACCAGAACAGAAACTTTGTTATCTCAATTTTATTTTTAAAGCTCAGCTTCCCACTACTCCACTCCACGTTTAATAATAAAAGATAAAATTTTATTTTGATATTTTTTTTATCTTTACAAAAAAAAGTCATCCTCAAAAATTCATTTGGTTTGTTTTTCAAAAAAATTTTTGAGAAAAATTCTCTACAAACAAATTTTTAAGAGTAATCAAACCAAACAAAATTTTTCAAAAAAAATCTCAAAATTTTGTTTGGTTACTTACTTTCCAAAATCACTCACTCTCTCATACATATCAAATCAATCACTTTTTTTAAAATTCTATCCCCAAAATAATTTTCCAAAACCATTTCTGAAAAAAGGCAAATCAAACAAGTTTTCATACTTTTTATCTCAAAAATTACTCTACAAATACAAACCAAACACAGGAAGGTAGATATGAGAGAGAGAGAGAGAGAGAGAGAGAGAGGCCAAGTATTGCAACTGTTGAATTTGATATTTTTTTAGATATACCTTTACGAAAAAAGTCCGCCATTAAGCACACAGGTACTACCAAGCGACACAAAAAAGGTAGCAAAATTCCTAATTTTTTAATTTTGCTTTCAATCTATTTGGGTGTATCTTGAAAGATAATTTAGGCAAAAATATAAGGTGTATTGAAATTTTAATCCTAAACAATTTAATATGGTGTATTGAAAAATTAAGAGTACTTAATGATTTTTTGAGTGCAAATAGAATCCCCTAGAACTCATAGGCCTGGATTAGTAAATTACGAACTAATCTTATTTGATATATTTAATTACTTATAAGTCTTGTATACTTTTTTAATATACCAATAAGTCTTAAAATATTTATTTTATCTTAATACTTTTTAAGAATATTAATTGATTAAAAGAAAAAAAGCAAAATTTATAAGTAAGTAAGTCTAATAATTAAGACTGGCATGTAATAAGTATCCTAAATTTATATACCAACTTGTCTCACAGAAATAGATCCTATTTGTATTTGTAAATGTATATATTAGATTTATATTTATATTTATCTCATTGTATTGTAGATATAGCTTATCTCTATCTCTATCTCTCTGTATTTCTATCTCCTTGTAAATTTATCTCTCTCTAGCTCTATCTCCTTCTACACTTCTCTAGGTTTGTGTTCAGTCTATAAATACAGACTCTCCTATTATATTCAATCCAATTCAATATAATACAGATACACAATTCTCATATTTCTTTCAACCATTCCAACATGGTATTAGAGCTTAGGTCTTCAATCCAAGCTCATCTTTTCTCTTGCTCATTGTCCGTACATAGTGGCATTATAGCATCTCTCTTCTCTTTCATCAATACACCATTCTTTGTTCCACAACACTGTTTCGTCATCATTTTTGACCAAAATTTTATAAATTTTTCATCACAGTGCTCGAAATTGTGCCCTAGTTCCAACGCCACCAAGACGGTTGCCAAAATCCTCCGCACGGTTCCTCATGCGCCTATCTTCTCATCGGCGCATCCAGCCTTCCGCCTCCACTCTTACATGCACCAACACGCGCCCGCGTGCGCTGTCCTGCTACACACCATCCTGCTATCGTGCACGCGCGTGCGCTATTTCTGCTACGGTGTGCCGCGCGTCCTCGCTACTATTGTGCGCCGCGTCTCCCTTTGCTATCGTGCGCCGCACCCCTTGCTGACGTCATCTTTGCACACCAGACCCCTTTTCTAGCTATTTTCGACCTTTCGGACTCACTGGTATGCTCTGTTTTGCTGATTTTTGCTCCTATAGCACTGTTTTTCTCTATTTTACTTCACCAAACCACCGTTGTGGATCGTCATGATGATTCACATCCAATCTCTGTTATCCTTGACGGCTCCAACTATGTGTTATGGGCCCAAGCCATGTTCGGTTTTCTAAAAGAGAGGAAACTCTGTCGTATTATCACTGGGGATGTGGTTCAACTAGTGAAAGAGGTTCATGAAACAGCTGCCACATATGCAAACCGTTTGGAGGACTAGGACAATAAGAATTACCAGATCATCACTTGGCTTCGGAATACTTTTGTCTCCTCGATTAATTTACAATTTGGTTGTTTTTAACTTGACTCTGTGACTACTCCTGCCAAAGACATTTGGGATTTTTTGACAGAACGTTATCAGATTACTGGTCTTGCTCATCAGTATCAGCTTCAAAGTCAACTTTATCGCCTGCGTCAAGAGCCTTGTCAGTCTGTTAATGATTTCCTCTCACAGATATATTCTGTTTGGGACCAGCTCGCTCTCTCTGAACCTGTCTGGCCTCATATTGAAGATGCTACTTTATTTACTCAGTATCGTAATCACCAATAATTAGTTCAGTTTCTTATGGCTCTCACTACCCAGTTTAAGCCTGTGCATATATCTCTACTTCATCGCACTTCATTGCCCACTCTTGAGTAGGCTAGTTCTGAGTTATTATTTGAGAAGACTCGTCTTGGCCCTCTAAAGACTCATTATGTGGATACAGTTCTTGCCACTCCCCAATCACTGAGTTTCTCTGCACCAACCACCCAGCAGCCCACTACTTGCAATTATTGTCAGAATCGGGGCCTTCCTTCTACTCATCTTCTATTTCATTGCCCAGTCAGATCCTGTCGGCACTGCAACAAGATTAGTCCTAGTCATCTGCAGCAAGATTGTTTTCGCAATCTAGACCGCTCATCTACTACTCATGGGACTTTATCACGAGGTTGTTCACAACGTCCCGAGAATCAGTCTAGATCTCTGCCTACTCATCGCACTACTATTGCTGCCTTTGAGGAATTTTCTAAGCCTTTAGATCCAACCGCTCCTGTCTTTTCCCAAACTGATGTTGAAGCTATGTTCAAACAGTTTCTCACCACCTCTGGTACACCTCCTTCTACTGCTCTCTCTGTGACTTCAGGTACATCTCCCTAGTATTTTGACTCAACGTGTTATAATCATATGACTTCTAATTCTATCCTATTTTCTTCTATTTCTTCCTCTCCTCATATTCCTTCCATTCATACTACTGACGGTTCTCTTATGTCTGTAAGTCATATTGGTTCTGTTTCCACCTCTCATCTATCCTTATCAAATGTTTATCTTATTCATGCTCTCACTTTAAATCTTATTTCTATTAGTCAATTATGTGAGCTTGGTCTAACTGTCACATTTTTTTTATTAATAGTTGTTTGGTACAGGACACTTAGACGGGACCGACTCTTGGGATCGGTCGTAAGCATGGACGTCTTTATGAGCTCATTCATCTTCATGTTCCAGATTCCACCCCGATAGCTGCTCCTACATCTACTTCCAGTATGTCTCCTTCTAATATTTGGCATTATCGTTTAGGACATATTTCTGTTAGTCGATTAAAATCTTTAGTTTCTACTGGTCAGTAGGTCATGTCATTCCCGCTACTTTTGGATTGTTTATCTTGTCAACTTGCAAAACAACCTGCTTTATCATTTAATGCAAGTACTTATGTTTCTCATGCACCATTTGATCTTATACATTTTGATATTTGGAGACCATCACCTATTACCACTATAGGGGGATCACGCTACTTTGTTGTCTTGGTTGATGATTTTTCACATTTTACATGGTTGTTTCTCATGAAAAGTCGATCAAAACTCAAACAACTTTATTAAAATTTTGCAAGCATGGTCCAAACCTAATTTTCTAAAATCATTAAAAATTTTTGATCTGATAATGCTATTGAATATAAGGATCTTGATTTTCTCTCATTCCTTCAGTATCACGGTACTCAGCCTCATTGTTCCTGTGCTGGCACATCCTAAAAAAATGGTCATGCTGAACGGAAACATAAGCATATTCTTAACACTACTCAAGCCCTTCTTATCTCTTCCTCGTGTCCTGAATATTTTTGGGGAGAAGCTACTCTTACTGTTGTCTACACTATCAATTGTGTTCCCACTTCTATTATCCATAACCAAACTCCTTATGCATGTTTACATGACACTAGTCCTCCATACACAAATATTTGGGTTTTTGGGTCTGCATGCTTTGTTCTCCTCCAACCTCATGAACATACCAAACTTGAACCCCATTCTCGTCTTTATTGCTTTCTTGGGTATGACATTGAACATAAAGGCTATCGTTGCTGGGATCCTATCTCTAAACGTCTTCGTGTCTCTCGTCATGTGGTTTTCTAGGAGCATAAAATGTTTTCATCCTTATCCTTGTTCCACTTATCATCATCTTCTACTTCAATTCTGTTACTAATCCTTCTATCGATCTCTTCTCTAATGCCTTTGATGCAGGTTCCTCTTCTCTAGAGATGCCTTTGCCTACACCTGATCCTGTCCTGACTGCTCCCTCTGATGGTCCCGTTGAATCTCCTATCTGTAGACACCCCATTTTTGACCGCTCTTAAGACTTGGACGCGACTGTTGGCCTACATGGTGGAGAAAGGTGTGGAGGGCAAAGGTTCAATTTCTTCGGCAAGAGGAGAGTCAAATCCCAACCTTACACCCCATTTTGGACCAAAGCTATTTTGAATGGTTTTTAGACCTTAAAACCCTCTCTTTCAAAACATTTTTGAAATAAAGTTTCTACGATGCTCTGAGGCTCGCATTTTGTTAAATGTTGTGCTTTTCGGTAAACCGAGCAAGGGCAGAGTTGAAATAAATGAAAGAGAGTTAAAATCTTTGAAAAATCTTTCAAAACACCTTGTTAGGGGGTTTGGAGTTGAGGAAAAGAAGAAAAGAGGGGAGAAATCCAGTTGGGGGAGAAAATGGGCATGAACCGTTAAGAGAGAGTGAGCAGCCCTCGCTAAATTGGGCCTATTCATTTGTACACTTGGATTTAATATATGAGGCCATTACCATTGGAAAGAAGACTTCCGGGGCTTCATTTTACGCTCAAGAATCTCCTAAAGCCAAGTCCGGACGGGGGAGATATAGTTAGTTGAAGTAGGGCATCAATCCGGTTGGACCGAATCTGCGCGGCTTCACCAAAACAGGCATACCTTTTTGCACAGTTGGAATTTTAATGTAAGGCTGGCGCCATTGGAAAGCTAACTTCTGGGGCTTCATCATAGGGGAGGCCGACGACCTTGGACCTTTTGACCTGGTCGGCCGACCAGGTTAAGTGGTCGGCCGACCACTTGAACTGGTCGGCCAGCTCTCTGTAGCTTTGTCTCCGTGAGTTGGTTCCAGCTGTGCTAGCTGGAGGGCACAGACTGGATCCTCCATACACGTGTATGGAGGATCTTTGGCCTTGCTTCTTGGCTTCTTGGAGAAGCTTTGGTCTCCTTGGTCTATAAAGGATGCCCTCCCTCTCCATTACAAGGGTTCAAAAATTGGTTTAAGGCAAGAGGCTTATATCTCTCTATATCTCTATACTTTGAGCCCTAAAGTGCTTGGTTCTTGACCCCATTGCATACCACCTCCTATCCTAACCCCTCCACCATCACTCTAAGCATCTTGGAGGCCATTTTCAGATGTTGAAGGTTTGCATTTTTGGTCCAGAAGCTACTGGAGTTCTTGGCTTCAAGGATAACACTTCTTTTCCTCTTTTAAGCATTATTTTGCTTCATCTTTTAGCTATATTTGCAAGCATATTTGGGATTTGTCATAAACTAAAAAAAGTTTTATTTTGAGGTCCTTAACATGTTTGTTTTAGATCTTTTTTCTGTTGGGGGTCATCTACCCTCTTGCATGCTTGTTTTCACCTTGTTTTGAGCCATGCACTTAGGCCTTTGTATTGAGCTTTATTTGGCCTTCTAGCCACTGAAATCTAGTGGATTTTCAGTGGCTATCATACTTTTTTGAGCCCCAAAATTAGAGAGGGGTGACCCTCTCACCCCTTGTCTTGTTTACTAGCATTGTTGGCCTAACAAAGGGGCCTATATTTACACACTTCTTGAGCATGTTTCAGGCCATTTTTGGTGGGTTTTAGGACCTGCATGACCTCTTTCTAGAGGTGGTTTTTCCATATTAGGTGTCCCTCTTACATGTGTAGAGTAACCCTCTTCATGGCCTTTCAAAGGAGCCTTTACTTGCATGCTTCCTAGCCTCATTTCAGGCCCTTTTCAGTGAGTTTTAGGGCCTTCATAACCTCTGTCCAGAGGTGGTTTTGCCATTTTGGATGTCCATCTTGCACGTGTAGAATAACCCTCTATTGGGCCTTTCGAAGGAACATATCATTCGTGCATGCATTGACCATTTTTCCATGAGTTTTTGGGCATTATTTGGCATGGAATACTTCTAAATTTGCTGATTTGGTGACCTCTTGATTGCCTCACATACTTGTAGTGCAAATCCTCTTTACTAGTTTACATTGCATGCTATGTTGGCCCTTGATTTTAGCACTTTTTGGCCATGCCTTAAACTGATTTTGTGCATGTTTTGGACTGCCTTAGCTTTGTTTTTATGCCTCATGGTCGAATGATGCTTGCTATGCATGGTTGTAGTTCAATACTCTTGCCTAGCTTTGTGTTTTGGGGCCTATTGCATGCTTATGTTGAGGTGTTTCCATGTTTTAGGACCATTGTGCATCATATTTCAGAGCTTACATGTATGCCATATTCCCATGTTTTCCACTCTTTAAATGCGTTTGAGAGTCGTGCTAGTTTGCCTCGTTTTTGGACCATTGCATGAGCTCCATTTCTATGCATGTTGAGCCATCTTTTTAGGCCATTTTCCCACTGTCTTGGACCTGCCTAGGGTCTGTTTGGGGCTAGTTTTTCCATTTGTGCATTGCTTTGTGTACCTCTAGTGAAATGCACTTCACTAGTTTCGGTATTCGGGCCATCTAGCATGCATTGTGTAACATATTTGCATGATTCGGGACCATTGTGTATCATGTTTCAGAGCTGGATCATGTGCCATTCTATGCCATATTTCATCCTTTGCCATGCTTTGTTAGAGTTGCATGTTGTGCCTTAGGATCGGTCCTTTCCGTTCGTGCATGTTTGCATATGTTTCGGTTGTCTCGTTTTCATCATATGGCCACTGATTTGAGTGTGGCTGAGGTCCACTCATATTGGTTTAAGTCCATCTTGCATTGTGTATGCCATATTATGTCATGTGCATTGAGTATGCCATTGATAGTTCATAGCATTGCGTATGCTAGTTGCACCTTTGCATATCACTCCTTCCATGTTTGAGTGTCTTAGTTGCATTATGTTTAGGTTGCATGTTAGAGTTGCATTCATGCATGCCATGTGTATTGCATAGTGTTTGGAGTAGGGTTTAGTCCAAGCACGGGAAACGAGGGGCGTTTCGTACTCAAAGTGATGAAACGTGCTTCAATTCCCGGTCGCCGACACTCTTGATTATCCATGATAGAGTTGTTGGCTTTAGGTGTCCATTTGTGCATTCATTTCACATTGAGTCGTGCAATTCGACTCCTCGGCCATCATGCATCGAGATGCGTGATTGGTGGTACGAGGATCGAGGACTACACTCCCTAGAGCTCATGCAATGACGGGGAGAGTGGTTTTGCACACATGTGTTGAAAATACTTTGCCATGCCCCTTTCTTGCTCTCTGTTGCAGCAAACCGGAAACCAGCAGCAAAAACTGGTCAGCAGTCTTCTAGAGCTTTGTACAGTGTTCTGGGACCAGTTGCAAACAGAGGCAAATCGAGGCATCGTGATGGATTTCCCAACAAGGCGACTCGAGCATGCATGCATCCCTATCATTCAGAATAGAGTTGAGGCAGTTCGTTTTTGTTTATTTTGCATGCTAGCTTATTTATCTTAGTTAATTTGTTAATTAATTAGGGTTATGTAATAATTAGCTGTAATTCGTTATTCTTTCGGTTGTGTATTATTTATTCGGACCCTCCGAGAGAGGGCAATGTTGTAATAAGTGTGCGTGTGTGTGATGTATGCCTTCCAACCCCACGTCTTTCTCCCTTTTATTTAGCAGCTTATGATGGTTAGTTTTAGGGGCACGTTTCAATTAGCATCCTTATGCTCGTATGTTTGCATCCATTCATCTGTTTTGCATGCACCGGGCTCGGTGCATCATACTAACTGCATCGTATTTCAATTCCAGATTGAATACATGTTACCTGTAGCATCTCATATGCCATCCTAGAATAGCCGAGCCTATCTTAGTTGCATTCTTGCATGTGTTGCATTAGGCATCTCAGCATAGTTAGGATTCATGCATGTTTTCCAACTAGTTTCTGTTTTGGCTTGGAGTACTCAGTGAGTGTTTATGCTTTAGCATCCTTGCATGCGTGTGAGTGACTGCCATGATAGCATGCTTACCATGTGGCTATGTGCTTATGTGATATAACTACCTGAATGCCTGTGGGTGGAGGTTGGATTATCTGAATTGGAACAATTCATTGATTACGAGTTTTAAGCCCACTAGATAGTAGCAAATCACCATGTTTTCTAAGCCCACTTGAGGGTGGCAAAATCCGTATTTTAGCCTACTTGCGAGTAGCAAACCACTTTAAAAAACAAACATAAAATGTTTTGTTCTAACTCAGGCGATCCAGTCTATACTTGTATGCTGCGCGCATCACATAGTAATTCTAGGCTAATAACCGGGATAAGAGCACATAATGTTTTCAAAACTCGATATCATGGTTAGTAGAGGCCGATCTCTGATCGGGCGAGTGGGGGTGCCCACGAAATGACCTTCCCCAATCTTACCCAAGTTCCCGAGCCGAGGCAACTTTGGTGATGACGGACACGTGGCCTTAGGCACGAGTCAGGGTTTCTTAAATTCCCCCAAAATAAAATATTTAGGTGGCGACTCTGTATCTGGCAAAATAGTCCATGTTTGGCACTTCTTTCTAAAAATCTGTTTTTCAAAACGATTTGCCGGATTTGGACTCTTTGGTGATTTATCGGTCTCGCTTTGCACTTTGCAAGATTAGATTCAGAACCGTGACATTTGAGTCCGAACTGTAGTAAGCCCCAATGAACAAAATGGGATTCCCTCCCGGGACATTCGGGGACGTTTACAGTTTCTGGCGACTCTGCTGGGGAGTTAGAGAACTTGACTTGAACTCATGATATCTTGTTTTGATTACGCTTATGTGTTTTTTTGCATTGCATGTGCATTAGTGTGCCTAGGACACCGTGTTTGCCATCTGCTATTCCTGAACGGTTTACCGGAGGCTCGCTTTGAGAATCGTGCCATAAGGCTGACCGGTTACGGGCTCTGCCACGATGGGAACACAAACCCTGATTTTTACCGGGGCACCCTTTTGACCATTCGACCTAGTGCATATTCGGAATCCGTAGTGACTATTCCAAGCTAGGACATGTTGCTCACCCGATTATAGGTTGTTGGAAACCGCCGTGTGCGTAGTGAAACCCTAGCTCCTGACAAAATAGGACAGGGAAACCCTACCCCAACATAGGGGTGTTTTTGTTCTCATTTGCTTGCTATGTGCTTTTTGAGTTGGCCTCTACAGGGAATGCGCGTATCAGTTTGCAAGTCTGAGTATCAGGCCTGTGGGCATTAGTATCAGTGTTTTGAGAATCAGTTATATCCGCGGGTATCGGTTTTTGAGCAGTAATTTGGGGAACAGCGATCAGTGGTTGAATCCAGTTATTCAGCTATGTCCATGTCTGTATTGATTGGGCTGAGATGCTGCCTGTTTTCTCTTTCAGTTCAGAGACTCGGTTCTGAGCAACCAGTATTCTCCTTTGCTAAGGCAAGATAGGAAAAGGCTGCCGATTCGTCAGATCCGTTAGTCACCAGTTACGCCACCTCTGTCCAGTTCAACAGACTCATGACGACCCAGAATTCAGAGGAGATTATGGATATGGCAGCCGCACTAAACCAAGGAATCACCATGCAGGGTGAGACCGATGTTGACATACCACACCCGCCCAGGTCGCCTGCCGCGCATCCCATCTAGGAACCCCAGTTATTTCAAACCCGTGAGCCCACCACCTTTGAGCTGATGGGAATGATCGGTGATCTTCAGAGATCTGTGGCTGATTTAGTCTACGAAATGTCGGCCCCGCCACCAACTGCAACGTATACCAGGAACTTCATGCCGCAAGAGCCCCCGCTACTGGGGCGAATTGTAATTGAGCTCAGCCAACCTGAAGCTGTCTCAAGCTCCGGCAATGATATGTCAGCGACAACGGGGCTTCGTACTGAAGTAGCAACCCAAACCTTTCACCAAGCTGAGGCTAGTGGAAAGAACAAGATGAAGGTTGACACTGATCCCTATGAACAACTCTAGTAGGCTGTTGAGCCTCTGAAAGCTGGAGGGTTGAATAAGCAGTAGGTACTCGCCGTTTTGGCTAAGACTGTGGATGACATCTTCCCCACTCAGACCGAGAGTAGTTCAAGCTAGAGGTAAAATTGGGATAGGGACCGTCGCATCGGAACTGTTCCTCCCAATCCTAACCCTGCACTTGGAAGAGATCAGAAAGCCAAGGCAGCACCTGCCGATCCTTTTGCTAGTGCGTGCGGCAAAAGCCAGCAAACCTCGAAGTATCTGCCCCAAGGTCGCAGGGTATTCCATGCCCTTTATATGCCTTTGTCTAAGGCCCTTCAGATCTTTGTTAAGAAAGGCCACCTCAAACCTCTTGAGCCTCGCCCCCTCCCCAATCCCCTTGCAGCGAAACATGATGCCACCCTATACTGTGCGTACCACCAGCAAACCAGTCATAGCACTGACAATTGCTTCCGTCTTCGCTATGAAGTACATGATTTAATCGACAATGAGGTCATCCTCCCACCTACCTCAGCAAAGTCTGTCACCGCTAAATTGTTGGACTTCGAGGATAGTACAAGTATGTGATCAGGGGTTGATCCACCTGCGGGCAGCGCTCGGTTTATTTCAGATGTGGCGTTTGGCACGCACTATTTTGGGCATTTGCGAATGCGAATTTTTGTACTTTCTAACTTGGGTGTTGAGTCAGTTCTGTGGTTTTGTTTTGAGTCTGTCTCGTTGTTTTGAGTCAGTCTTTTGATTAAGGTCTGTCTTGTTGTATCGAGTCAGTCCTGTTGTACAGAAGTCGGGTGATTCCGAGGGTGTCACTTCGGACACCATTCTTTCATTTTGTGATTGTCCTTTTGCTTTCTTTTGAGTCTGTCTCTGTTGTGGAGCCAGTTGCAACCAAGGAAATCTAAACGAAACAGCTGTGGCTGTCATGTTTTTGTGCTTATTGCTACTTTGAGCCTGTTGTGCCAGCAAGTTTGAATGAAATGACAGTACTTTTTGCCTACTTTTCTATGCCTTGAACTCATTGCATTGACCTAAGTTTTCCAAAAACTTTTTGAACACTGTGGTGAAAACGAAGAGGAAGGAATTCCTCGGGATTTGCGAAAATTTGATCAATTGAGAGAAAGAGAGGCATGCTAAGCCCTTAATGATTGAAATCACGTTTGTTATTATGAGTACTGAGAAGGATCCTGGCCTGATCCGGATTGGTTCCGCACTGTCTTCGACGCGAGCGATTAGTCGCTTTCTTAAAAGATTTCAAAAAATGTTTTGCGCGGTCCTGCGAAGACCTGTGTGGAATCGCTTTTGAGATTGTGCAGCCTAGGATCGCTCTCAGCCTCGAGACTCGACCCCTCACTTTCAAACCTTGAACTGGGATTCAGAATGTTCAACGGTCAACCACAACGTGAGGCCTGTGTGGCCAGATCAGAAGCAGCCCTTGAACTAGGGGCAAGAAAGTCAGATCAAGAAGGTCGGACGTCGTCAAAAGAAAGCTTGCAAAGCTGGATGAGAAGCACCCTTCGGACTAGGGGCAAAAAATGTCAGATGTGCTCGAAGAGTCAAAAATAGGGTCATTGCTCAAGCTAATGAAGATCGACAATAATGCCAAATCCCAGAAAGGGGAAAGAAGAAAGTATTGCTGAAGGACAACCAAGTTCCTATCCACAACACTAGGGGTAAATTCACCCTCCATTGGATGGACTTCTACATCGTCAACGAACAGCAGCCATTCTCCTGGATTCAGATGACTTCAGGATCTCAAAACCATTTGACGTGGACAAAGCTACACTTTTACCCTTGAGAGGCTCGCTGGGCCGAAAACTCGGAAGGGCGACCCAGGCAAAAGTTAGAGCAACAAAAAGAAGAAAAAGAACAAAAAAAAGAAAAATGCAAAGAATAAAAAAAAAAGAAAAGAAGAAAAATGAAGAAAATAAAAAGAAAAGATGAAAAAGAGAAAAGAAGAAAAGAAATGAAAAGAATCGAAAAGAAAAGAAAAACAAAGCTCGCAAGGTTGAAAACCCAGAAAGGGCGGCCTTGGCAAAAGTTAGAGCGCAAAAGGAGAGGTTAATACACGAGTGTACCTTAACCCCGAACTACGTAAGGCTTGATTCCCATGTTTGGGATACGTAGGCAACTTCATTTTGAAGTCCAGCCATAAACACTTCCAAATCGATTGCATCCGTGTAATGGTCTTGATTATCTTTGTCTTCTCTGAATCTAGGAATTCGGTTGTGACCGTCACTGTGAGGACTGATTACGGTGTGCTGTGGTACTATCCAAACAAGGGGCAACTTTCAGTTGCCATACAGTGTGCTGCGGTGCTATTCAAGCAAGAGGCAATTTTCCATTGCCATACAGTGCCGTTCAGAGAAGGGGCAATTTTCCATTGTTTTTGATCTGCGGTTGTGCATTTCAAGAGTAAGTTCCGTGTTGGCCGAGCAGTGGCCATTTGCAAAAACAGTTTTTGAGAATTTTTACTGAGGTTGACTAATTTTCTCGAAAATTATTCCATTTTTTTTAAAAAACTGGACCATTTTCTAGGACCCAAAAAGGAAAATTTTCAGTGCTCATAACCTAACTTGCATGATTTTAAATCAGAAAATTGAACAAGCATGTTAATCAAACTCTTATATTGATCAAAATTGTTTTAGTAGAAAGCCGAAACAAAAAATGGTCAAAATGATGAACTAGGGGCACAGTTAAGTCAGGTGTTCTGTCTTTTCCCCATTGTCACCACATTTGCCAGAAAGGGCACTCTACCTGCCAGAAAAGGGCACAACTGAAGCTAACAGCAAAATGCCGAAAGCTATCTCATCCTCTGAGCAATGACGTATCAAGCCAACTGCGAAGCACGAACTGGAATGGATCTAGATATTCCACTCCCTCGTCTGGACACTTCTGATCACGTCCAAACTTCCCAACAGAGCATCGTCAACTGATGTCAGCTGCAGATTGACTACACACCCAGTTGTAGCGCAACCCCTCTGTGGGGGAAGTTCACTGTTGTGAGCAGAAGAGGAAGAATCTAGTAGAATGCTAGGGGCAAGAGCCTGCAACTTCTTGTTTATTCATCAACCACCTAGGGGAGGG
The DNA here is from genome assembly GCA_030407325.1 of Camellia japonica. Lineage (NCBI taxonomy): Eukaryota > Viridiplantae > Streptophyta > Magnoliopsida > Ericales > Theaceae > Camellia > Camellia japonica. The sequence continues at coordinate 17,338,577 of JAPPVO010000007.1, read as the reverse complement.
ATTAAAAATGAGAGGTTGAAGAATAGAGAGATGTGCGATAAGAGAAAAAAGTGAGAAAAGGGCTTTTTTAGAAAAATAGAGATTGAGTGCCAGAGTGATGTAAGAATCACAAATGAGAAAGGGTGGGAAACAATACCCGGAGAAACTGGCTCCTCGTGCACCGAGAGGTCTCTTACCTTTATAACACAACTGAGTGTTGTGTTTGTGTGTTTTGTTTGTTTTGATTCTTGTTTTGAGTCGTTTGAGTATCAATAGATGTGTTTAGGTTGCTTTACCTTGTTTTTCCTTTGTTGAGTTGTGTTTAGGTTGTTTTACCTTTTCTTTCCTTTGTTGAGTTGTGTTTAGGTTGTTCTACCTTTGTTTTCCGTCGTTGAGTCGTTTTGGTTGTGGTCAGTTGTAGGCTCAATACCCGGTTGAGAACCCTTTTCTCATTTCAATTTCAAAAATGAATAGTTTTGTGCTCAGAGTGCTGTGCCATTCTCCACATTTGTGCACAACAGTATTTGTTCTTTCATAAAACTGCAGGGTTCAACCCAGGTCATGTCAGAACAGTAAAGCCAGGACCTATCTGAAGCTATATGGGTTCCAGACTGCAAAGCAAAAGAAAAGAGGGAAAATTTGGAGCATCTGAGTTTGTTTCAACTTCTGCATGTTCCGTTATTGCATTCCGCATGATCAGAATGAACTGTGTGTTCAGAATGAGCTGTGTGCCAAATAAACCGAGTATTGTATTATGAGCTGTGTGTTCAGAATGAGCAGTGTGCCGTACGAGCTGTAAGTTCAAAGTGAACAGGATACTGTGTTGACTGTTTTGACGCCAGAACGGCGATCAGAAGTGCTCTCCCCGAGTACCAGTCCCTGCCAGAGGCATCTTGGCTGTGTTTGCAATGAGTTCCTAGGGAAAGTTGTGAATATGATCACGAAGAAAGTGGCATCCAAGTGTTATGCATGAAGAATCCTTGTCGGCATTTCGGAACCTTTGAACTGTGAGTTGAAGGTAAGGGTTCGAAGTACACAAGGGGAGATCCCCCGTCAGAGTAGAGCGGTTCACCGCCACTCACCCTGTGAGGTGCTTTCTAAAAGTGCCGCTTTGTTTGTTTATTGCATTCCCTAAACATCATGCTCTACATTGCTTGTAACATGTATTGTATCATCGCACATTGCATTTATTTGCATTCTTGTGTTGTCTTCTAATCGTTTATCCTTTTACGCTGACTAGCGTTTAGGATCGTTGCCCTCTGGGGCTTTCTCAGGTTGCGTTGTGCACGCACCTGGGCGGTTGTTTTTGGTCCTCTTCTCACAATTTCAGCGTGCTTAGAGTGTTCCTTTTCTCACACGATTTCAGCGTGTTTGGAATTCGTCTTAGGTTGCATTGTCGTGCACACCTCTTCACATGCGTTGTCATGCACTTTTCACTTGCATTGTTATGAACGCTCCTTTGTTTAGGAAACACTGGGATACGTCCCTATGTTTCTCCTTCTTTTCGAAACACCGGGATACGTCCCTATGTTTCTCCTTCTTTTTGAAACACGGGGATACGTCCCTATGTTTCTTCTTCTTTTCCGAAACACCGGGATACGTCCCTTTGTTTTTTATACCTTTTCAAAACACTGGGATACGTCCCTATGTTTCTCCCTCCTTGGTTAAGAGCATTTGGAATACGTTTCAATGCTTATACCGTTTCGAAACACCGGGATACGTCCCTATGTTTCTCCCTCATTGGTTAAGAGCATTTGGAATACGTTCTAATGCTTATACCTTTCTGAAACACCGGGACACGTCCCCATGTTTCTTCTCCTTTTCTGAAACACGGGGATACATCCCTATGTTTCTTCTTCTTTTCGAAACACCGGGATACGTCCCTTTGTTTCTTATACCTTTTCAAAACACTGGGATACGTCCCTATGTTTCTCTCTCCTTGGTTAAGAGCATTTGGAATACGTTCCAATGCTTATACCTTTCTGAAACACCGGGATACGTCCCTATGTTTCTCCCTCCTTGGTTAAGAGCATTTGGAATACGTTCCAATGCTTATACCTTTCTGAAACACCGGGATACATCCCTATGTTTCTCCCACCTTGGTTAAGAGCATTTGGAATACGTTCCAATGCTTATACCTTTCTGAAACACTGGGATACGTCCCTATGTTTCTCCCTCCTTGATTAAGAGCATTCGGAATACGTTCTAATGCTTATACCTTTTTGAAACACCGGGATACGTCCCTATGTTTCTCCCTCCTTGGTTAAGAGCATTTGGAATACATTCCGATGCTTATACCTTTCTGAAACACCGGGATACGTCCCTATGTTTCTCCCTCCTTGGTTAAGAGCATTTGGAATACGTTTCAATACTTATACCTCTCTGAAACACTGGGATACGTCCCTATGTTTCTCCCTTCTTGACTAAGAGCATTCGGAATATGTTCCAATGCTTATACCTTTTTCAAAACACCGGGATACATCCCTATATTTCTCCCTCTTTGGTTAAAAGCATTTGGAATACGTTCCAATGCTTATACCTTTTTCGAAACACCGGGATCCGTCCCTATGTTTCTCCCTCTTTGGTTAAGAGCATTTGGAATACGTTCCAATGCTTATACCTTTCCGAAACACCAGGATATGTTCCTGTGTTTCTCCCTCTTTGGTTAAGAGCATTTGGAACATGTTCCAGTGCTTGGGCCACTCTTTTTCCTTTTGCGTACAACGCGTCGGAATCTTGTTTGAGACCTCGAGTGTCCCCAATGGTCGCTCTTAGTCTTTCCTCCGTGTGAGACGTAGTGAGAAATTGAATAATTCTCTTACATCTTTTCTGCATGAGATGTAATTTGGTTCGTGTTTACTTGCTTACATAGCATTCGCTTAAAACGTTGCACTTATTTTGCATAATTGTTTCGTTACAGCTCTCTTTGCATGATCATAAGTTATGCTCTTGCATATTGCATAATCATTTTGCATCCTGCCCCTGAACTACACTAGTTTGATTCCTTGCAAAGGGATACGTAGGCAGCCTGCGGGCGCAACCATTTATTTGTCTGTACTTTGTTTGTTTGTCCAAGTCTTCGGCCTTGTCAAAAATGGGTCGTCTCTGGGCTTTGACATTCACTCCCGTCACTTCTTGACTTCCGAGTTCTGTCAAAGAGGGGCAACTGTAGACACCCTATTTTTGACCGCCCTTAAGACTTGGACGCGACTGTTGGTTTACATGGTGGAGAAAGGTGTGTAGGGAAAATGTTCAATTTCTTCGGCAAGAGGAGAGTCAAATCCCAACCTTACACCCCATTTTAGACCAAAGCTATTTTGAATGGTTTTTAGACCTTAAAACCCTATCTTTCAAAACATTTTTGAAATAAAGTTTTTACGATGCTCTGAGGCTCGCATTTTGTTAAATGTTACACTTTTCGGTAAACCGAGCAAGGGCAGAGTTGAAATGAATGAGAGAGAGTTGAAATCTTTGAAAAATCTTTCAAAACACCTTGTTAGGGGGTTTGGAGTTGAGGAAAAGAAGAAAAGAGGGGAGAAATCCAGTTGGGGGAGAAAATGGGCATGAACCGTTAAGAGAGAGTTGAGCAGCCCTTGCTAAATTGGGCCTATTCATTTGTACACTTAGATTTAAGATATGAGGCCATTACCGTTGGAAAGAAGACTTCTAGGGCTTCATTTTACGCTCAAGAATCTCCTAAAGCCAAGTCCGGACAGGGGAGATATAATTAGTTGAAGTAGGGCATCAATCCGGTTGGATCGAATCTGCGCGGCTTAACCAAAACAGGCATAACTTTTTGCGCAGTTGGAATTTTAATGCAAGGCTGGCGCCATTGGAAAGCTAACTTTTGGGGCTTCATCATAGGGGATGGCCGACCACCTTGGACCTTTTGACCTGGTCGGCCGACCACTTGAACTGGTCGGCTAGCTCTCTGCAGCTTTGTCTCTGTAAGTTGGTTCCAGCTGTGCCTGCTGGAGGGCACAAATTGGATCCTCCATACTTGTGTATGGAGGATCTTTGGCCTTGCTTCTTGGCTTCTTGGAGAAGCTTTGGTCTCCTTGGTCTATAAAGGAAGCCCTCCCTCTCCATTGCAAGGGTTCAGAAATTGGTTTAAGGCAAGAGACTTATATCTCTCTATATCTCTATACTTTGAGCCCTAAAGTGCTTGGTTCTTGACTCCATTGCATACCACCTCCTATCCTAACCCCTCCACCATCACTCTAAAGATCTTGGAGGCCATTTTCAGAGGTTGAAGGTTTGCATTTTTGGTCCAGAAGCTGCTGGAGTTCTTGGCTTCAAGGTTAACACTTCTTTCCCACTTTTAAGCATTGTTTTGCTTCATCTTTTAGCTATATTTGCAACCATATCTGGGATTTGTCATAAACTGAAAAAAGTCTTATTTTGAGGTCCTTAACATGTTTGTTTAAGATCTTTTTTCTGTTGGGGGTCATCTACCCCCTTGCATGCTTGTTTTCACCTTGTTTTGAGCCATGCACTTAGGCCTTTGTATTGAGCTTTGTTTGGCCTTCCAGCCACTGAAATCCAGTAGATTTTTAGTGGCTAGCATACTGTTTTGAGCCCCAAAATCAGAGAGGGGTGACCCTCTCACCCCTTGTCTTGTTTACTAGCATTGTTGGCCTAACAAAGGGGCCTATATTTACACACTTCTTGAGCATGTTTCAGGCCATTTTTGGTGGGTTTTAGGACCTGCATGACCTCTTTCTAGAGGTGGTTTTTCCATATTAGGTGTCCCTCTTGCATGTGTAGAGTAACCCTCTTCATGGCCATTCAAAGGAGCCTTTACTTGCATGCTTCCTAGCCTCATTTCAGGCCCTTTTTAGTGAGTTTTAGGGCCTTCATAACTTTTTTCCAGAGGTGGTTTTTCCATTTTGGATATCCATCTTACACGTGTAGAATAACCCTCTTTTGGGCCTTTCAAAGGAACGTATCATTCGTGCATGCATTGAACATGTTTCCATGAGTTTTTGGGCATTATTTGGCATGGAATACTTCTGAATTTTGCTGATTTGGCGACCTCTTGATTGCCTCACATACTTGTAGTGCAAATCCTCTTTACTAGTTTACATTGCATGCTATGTTGGCCTTTGGTTTTAGAACTTTTTGACCATGCCTTAAACTGATTTTGTGCATGTTTTGGACTGCCTTAGCTCTATTTTTATGCATCATGGTCGAATGATGCTTGCTATGCATGGTTGTAGTTCAATACTTTTGCCTAGCTTTGTGTTTTGGGGCCTATTGCATGCTTATGTTGAGGTGTTTCCATGTTTTAGGACCATTGTGCATCATATTTCAGAGCTTACATGTATGCCATATTCCCATGTTTTCCACTCTTTAAATGCGTTTGAGAGTCGTGCTAGTTTGCCTCGTTTTTGGACCATTGCATGAGCTCCATTTCTATGCATGTTGAGCCATCTTTTTAGGCCATTTTCCCACTGTCTTGGACCTGCCTAGGGTCTGTTTGGGGCTGGTTTTTTCATTTGTGCATTGCTTTGTGTACCTCTAGTGAAATGCACTTCACTAGTTTCGGTATTCGGGCCATCTAGCATGCATTGTGTGACATATTTGCATGATTCGGGACTATTGTGTATCATGTTTCAGAGCTGGATCATGTGCCATTCTATGCCATATTTCATCCTTTGCCATGCTTTGTTAGAGTTGCATGTTGTGCCTTAGGATCGGTCCTTTCCGTTCGTGCAGCATATGTTTCGGTTGTCTCGTTTTCATCATATGGCCACTGATTTGAGTGTGGCTGAGGTCCACACATATTGGTTTAAGTCCATCTTGCATTGTGTATGCCATATTATGTCATGTGCATTGAGTATGCCATTGATAGTTCATAGCATTGCGCATGCTAGTTGCACCTTTGCATATCACTCCTTCCATGTTTGAGTGTCTTAGTTGCATTACGTTTAGGTTGCATGTTAGAGTTGCATTCATGCATGCCATGTGTATTGCATAGTGTTTGGAGTAGGGTTTAGTCCAATTATGGGAAACGAGGGGCGTTTCGTACTCAAAGTGATGAAACGTGCTTCAATTCCCGGTTGCCGACACTCTTGATTATCCATGATAGAGTTGTTGGCTTTAGGTATCCATTTGTGCATTCATTTCACTTTGAGTCGTGCAATTCGACTCCTCGGCCATCATGCATCGAGATGCGTGATTGGTGGTACGAGGATCGAGGACTACACTCCCTAGAGCTCATGCAATGACGGGGAGAGTGGTTTTGCACACATGTGTTGAAAATACTTTGCCATGCCCCTTTCTTGCTCTCTATTGTAGCAAACCGGAAACCAGCAGCAAAAACTGGTCAGCAGCCTTCTGGAGCTTTGTACAGTGTTCTGGGACCAGTTGCAAACAGAGGCAAATCGGGGCATCGTGATGGATTTCCCGACAAGGCGACTCGAGCATGCATGCATCCTTATCATTCGGAACAGAGCTGAGGCAGTCCGTTTTTGTTTAATTTGCATGCTAGCTTATTTACCTTAGTTAATTTGTTAATTAATTAGGGTTATGTCATAATTAGCTGTAATTCGTTATTCTTTCGGTTGTATATTATTGATTCGGACCCTCTGAGAGAGGCCAATGTTGTAATAAGTGTGCGTGTGTGTGATGTATGTCTTCCAACCCCACGTCTTTCTCCCTTTTATTTACCAGCTTATGATGGTTAGTTTTAGGGGCACGTTTCAATTAGCATCCTTATGCTCGTATGTTTGCATCCATTCATCTATTTTGCATGCACCGGGCTCGGCGCATCATACTAACTGCATCGTATTTCAATTCCAGATTGAATACATGTTACCTGTAGCATCTCATATGCCATCCTAGAATAGCTGAGCCTATCTTAGTTGCATTCTTGCTTGTGTTGCATTAGGCATCTCAGCATAGTTAGGATTCATGCATGTTTTCTAACTAGTTTCTGTTTTGGCTTGGAGTACTCGGTGAGTGTTTATGCTTTAGCATCCTTGCATGCGTGTGAGTGACTGCCATGATAGCATGCTTACCATGTGACTATGTGCTTATGTGATATAACTGCCTGAATGCCTGTGGGTGGAGGTTGGATTATCTGAATTGGAACAATTCGTTGATTGCAAGTTTTAAGCCCACTAGATAGTGGCAAATCACCATGTTTTCTAAGCCCACTTGAGGGTGGCAAAATCCGTATTTTAGCGTACTTGCGAGTAGCAAACTGCTTTCAAAAACAAACATGAAATGTTTTGTTCTAACTCAGGCGATCCAGTCTATACTTGTATGCTGTGCGCATCACATAGTAATTCTAGGCTAATAACCGGGATAAGAGCACATAATGTTTTCAAAACTCGATATCATGGTTAGTAGAGGCCGATCTTTGATCAGGCGAGTGGGCGTGCTCACGAAGTGACCTTCCCCAATCGTACCCAAGTTCCCGAGCCGAGGCAACTTTGGTGATGACAGACACGTGGCCTTAGGCACGAGTCAGGGTTTCCTAAATTCCCCCAAAATAAAATATTTAGGTGGCGACTCTGTATCTGGCAAAATAGTCCATGTTTGGCACTTCTTTCTAAAAATCTGTTTTTCAAAACGATTTGCCAGATTTGGACTCTTTGGTGATTTATCGGTCTCGCTTTGCACTTTGCAGGATTAGATTCAGAACCGTGACATTTGAGTCCGAACTGTAGTAAGCCCCAATGAACAAAATGGGATTCCCTCCCGGGACATTCTGGGACGTCTACAGTTTCTGGCGACTCTGCTGGGGAGTTAGAGAACTTGACTCGAACTCATGATATCTTGTTTTGATTACGCTTATGTGTTTTTTTGCATTGCATGTGCATTGGTGTGCCTAGGACACCGTGTTTGCCATCTGCTATTCCTTAACGGTTTGCCGGAGGCTCGCTTTGAGAAGCGAGCCATAAGGCTGACTGGTTACAGGCTTTGCCACGATGGGAACACAAACCCCGGTTTTTACCGGGGCACCCTTTTGACCATTCGACCTAGTGCATATTCGGAATCCGTAGTGACTATTCCAAGCTAGGACAAGTTGCTCACCCGATTATAGGTTGTTGGAAACTGCCGTGTGCGTAGTGAAACCCTAGCTCCTGACAAAATAGGACAGAGAAACCCTATCCCAACATAGGGGTGTTTTTGCTCTCATTTGCTTGCTATGTGCTTTTTGAGTTGCCTCTACAGGGAATGCGCGTATCAGTTTGCAAGTCTGAGTATCAGGCCTACAGGCATCAGTATCAGTGTTTTGAGAATCAGTTATATCTGCGGGTATCAGTTTTTGAGCAGTAATTTGGGGAACAGCGATCAGTGGTTGAATCCAGTTATTCAGCTATGTCCATGTCTGTATTGATTGGGTTGAGATGCTGCCTGTTTTCTATTTCTGTTCAGAGACTCGGTTCTGAGCAACCAGTATTCTCCTTTGCTGAGGCAAGACAGGAAAAGGCTCCCGGTTCGTCAGATTTGTTAGTCACCAGTTACGCCACCTATGTCCAGTTCAACAAACTCATGACGACCCAGAATTCAGAGGAGATTATGGATATGGCAGCCGCACTAAACCAAGGAATCACCATGCAGGGTGAGACCGATGTTGACATACCACACCCACCCAGGTCGCCTGCCACGCATCCCATCTGGGAACCCCAGTTATTTCAAACCCGTGAGCCCACCACCTTTGAGCTGATGGGAATGATCGGCGATCTTCAGAGATCTGTGGCTGATTTAGTCTACGGAATGTCGGCCCCATCACCAACTGCATCGTATACCGGGAACTTCATGCCGCAAGAGCCCCCGCTACTAGGGCGAATTGTAATTGAGCTCAGCCAACCTGAAGCTGTCTCAAGCTCCGGCAATGATATGTCAGCGACAACGAGGCTTCGTACTGAAGTAGCAACCCAAACCTTTCACCAAGCTGAGGCTAGTGGAAAGAACAAGATGAATGTGGACACTGATCCCTATGAACAACTCCAGTAGGCTGTTGAGGCTCTGAAAGCCGGAGGGTTGAATAAGCAGCAAGTACTCACGGTTTTGGCTAAGACTGTGGATGACATCTTCCCCACTCAGACCGAGAGTAGTTCAAGCCAGAGGTAAAATTGGGATAGGGACCGTCGCACCAGAACTGTTCCTGCAAATCCTAACCCTGCACTTGGAAGAGATCAGAAAGCCAAGGCAGCACCTGCCGATCCTTTTGCTAGTGCGTCCGGCAAAAGCCAGCAAACCTCGAAGTATCTGCCCCGAGGTCGAACGGTATTCCATGCCCTTTATGTGCCTTTGTCTAAGGCCCTTCAGATCCTTGTTAAGAAAGGCCACCTCAAACCTCTTGAGCCTCGCCCCCTCCCCAATCCCCTTCCAGTGAAACATGATGCGACCCTGTACTGTGCGTGCCACCAGTAAACCGGTCATAGCACCGACAATTGCTTCCGTCTTCGCCATGAAGTACAGGATTTAATTGACAATGAGGTCATCCTCCCACCTACCTCAGCAAAGTCTGTCACCGCTGAACTGTTGGACTTCGAGTATAGTACAAGTATGTGATCAGGGGTTGGTCCACCTGCGGGCAGCGCTCGGTTTATTTCAGATGTGGCGTTTGGCACGCACTACTTTGGGCATTTGCGAATGCGAATTTTTGTACTTTCTAACTTGGGTGTTGAGTCAGTTCTGTGGTTTTGTTTTGAGTCTGTCTCGTTGTTTTGAGTCAGTCTTTTGATTAAGGTCTGTCTTGTTGTATCGAGTCAGTCCTGTTGTACAGAAGTCGGGTGATTCCGAGGGTGTCACTTCGGACACCATTCTTTCATTTTGTGATTGTCCTTTTGCTTTCTTTTGAGTCTGTCTCTGTTGTGGAGCCAGTTGCAACCAAGGAAATCTGAACGAAACAGCTGTGGCTGTCATGTTTTTGTGCTTATTGCTACTTTGAGCCTGTTGTGCCAGCAAGTTTGAATGAAACGACAGTACTTTTTGCCTACTTTTCTATGCCTCGAACTCATTGCATTGACCTAAGTTTTCCAAAAACTTTTTGAAGACTGTGGTGAAAACGAAGAGGAAGGAATTCTTCGGGATTTGCGAAAATTTGATCAATTGAGAGAAAGAGAGGCATGCTAAGCCCTTAATGATTGAAATCACGTTTGTTATTATGAGTACTAAGAAGGATCCTGGCTTGATTCGGATTGGTTCCGCACTGTCTTCGACACGAGCGATTAGTCGCTTTCTTAAAAGATTTCAAAAAATGTTTTGCGCGGTCCTGCGAAGACCTGTGTGGAATCGCTCTTGAGATTGTGCAGCCTAGGATCGCTCTCAGCCTCGAGACTCGACCCCTCACTTTCAAACCTTGAACTGGGATTCAGAATGTTCAACGGTCAACCACAACGTGAGGCCTGTGTGGCCAGATCAGAAGCAGCCCTTGAACTAGGGGCAAGAAAGTCAGATGAAGAAGGTCGGACGTCGTCAAAAGAAAGCTTGCAAAGCTGGATGAGAAGCACCCCTCGGACTAGGGGCAAAAAATGTCAGATGTGCTCGAAGAGTCAAAAATAGGGTCATTGCTCAAGCTAATGAAGATCGGCAATAATGCCAAATCCCAAAAAGGGGAAAGAAGAAAGTATTGCTAAAAGACAACCAAGTTCCTATCCACAACACTAGGGGCAAATTCACCCTCCATTGGATGGATTTCTACATCGTCAACGAACAGCAGCCATTCTCCTGGATTCAGATGACTTCAGGATCTCAAAACCATTTGACATGGACAAAGCTACACTTTTACCCTTGAGAGGCTCACTGGGCCGAAAACCCGGAAGGGCGACCCAGGCAAAAGTTAGAGCAAGAAAAAGAAGAAAAAGAACAAAAAAAAGAAAAATGCAAAGAATAAAAAAAAGAAAAGAAGAAAAATGAAGAAAATAAAAAGAAAAGATGAAAAAGAAAAAAGAAGAAAAGAAATGGAAAGAATCGAAAAGAAAAGAAAAACAAAGCTCGCAAGGTTGAAAACCCAGAAAGGGCGGCCTTGGCAAAAGTTAGAGCACAAAAGGAGAGGTTAATACACGAGTGTACCTTAACCCTGAACTACGTAAGGCTTGATTCCTATGTTTGGGATACGTAGGCAACTTCATTCTGAAGTCCAGCCATAAACACTTCCAAATCGATTGTGTCCGTGTAATGGTCTTGATTATCTTTGTCTTCTCTGAATCCGGGAATTCGGTTGTGACCGTCACTTTGAGGACTGATTACGGTGTGCTGCGGTACTATCCAAACAAGGGGCAACTTTCCGTTGCCATACAGTGTGCTGCGGTGCTATTCAAGCAAGGGGCAATTTTCCATTGCCATACAGTGCCGTTCAGACAAGGGGCAATTTTCCATTGTTTTTGATCTGAGGTTATGCATTTCAAGAGTAAGTTCCGTGTTGGCCGAGTAGTGGCCATTTGCGAAAATAGTTTTTGAGAATTTTTACTGAGGTTGACTAATTTTCTCGAAAATTATTCCATTTTTTAAAAAAAACTGGACCATTTTCTAGGACCCAAAAAGGAAAATTTTCAGTGCTCATAACCTAACTTGCATGATTTTAAATCAGAAAATTGAACAAGCATGTTAATCAAACTCTTATATTGATCAAAATTGTTTTAGTAGAAAGCCGAAACAAAAAATGGTCAAAATGATGAACTAGGGGCACAGTTAAGTCAGGTGTTCTGTCTTTTCCCCATTGTCACCACATTTGCCAGAAAGGGCACTCTACCTGCCAGAAAAAGGCACAACTGAAGCTAACAGCAAAATGCCGAAAGCTATCTCATCCTCTGAGCAACGAGGTATCAAGCCAACTGCGAAGCACGAACTGGAATGGATCTAGATATTCCACTCCCTCGTCTGGACACATCTGATCACGTCCAAACTCCCGAGCAGAGCATCGTCAACCGATGTCAGCTATAGATTGGCTACACACCCAGTTATAGCGCAACCCCTCTGTGGGGGAAGTTCACTGTTGTGAGCAGAAGAGGAAGAATCTAGTAGAATGCTAGGGGTAAGAGCTTGCAACTTCTTGTTTATTCATCAACCACCTAGGGGAGGGATTAAAAATGAGAGGTTGAAGAATAGAGAGATGTGCGATGAGAGAAAAAGTGAGAAAAGGGCTTTTTTAGAAAAATAGAGATTGAGTGCCAGAGTGATGTGAGAATCACAAATGAGAAAGGGTGGGAAACAATACCCAGAGAAACTGGCTCCTCTTGCACCGAGAGGTCTCTTACCTTTATAACACAGCTGAGTGTTGTGTTTGTGTGTTTTGTTTGTTTCGATTCTTATTTTGAGTTGTTTGAGTATCAATAGATGTGTTTAGGTTGTTTTACCTTGTTTTTCCTTTGTTGAGTTGTGTTTAGGTTGTTTTACCTTTTTTTTCCTTTGTTGAGTTGTGTTTAGGTTGTTCTACCTTTGTTTTCCGTCGTTGAGTCGTTTTGGCTGTGGTCAGTTGTAGGCTCAATACCCGGTTGAGAACCCTTTTCTCATTTCAATTTCAAAAATGAATAGTTTTGTGCTCAGAGTGCTGTGCCATTCTCCACATTTGTGCACAACAGTATTTGTTCTTTTATAAAACTGCAGGGTTCAACCCAGGTCATGTCAGAATAGTAAAGCCAGGACCTATCTGAAGCTATATGGGTTCCAGACTGCAAAGCAAAAGAAAAAAGGGAAAATTTGGAGCATCTGAGTCTGTTTCAACTTCTGCATGTTCCGTTATTGCATTCCGCATGATTAGAATGAACTGTGTGTTCAGAACGAGCTATGTGCCAAATAAACCGAGTATTGTATTATGAGCTCTGTGTTCAGAATGAGGAGTGTGCCATACGAGCTGTAAGTTCAAAGTGAACAGGATATAGTGTTGACTGTTTTGACGCCAGAACGACGATCAGAAGTGCTCACCCCCAGTACCAGTCCCTGCCAGAGGCATCTTGGCTGTGTTTGCAATGAGTTCCTAGGGAAAGTTGTGAATATGATCAGGAAGAAAGTGGCATCCAAGTGTCATGCATGAAGAATCCTTGTCGGCATTTCGGAACCTTTGAATTGTGAGTTGAAGGTAAGGGTTCGAGGTACACAAGGGGAGATCCCCCGTCAGAGTAGAGCGGTTCACCGCCACTCACCCTGTGAGGTGCTTTCTAAAGTGCCACTTTGTTTGTTTATTGCATTCCCTAAACATCATGCTCTACATTGCTTGTAACATGTATCGTATCATCGCACATTGCATTTATTTGCATTCTTGTGTTGTCTTCTAATCGTTTATCCTTTTACGCTGACTAGCATTTAGGATCATTGCCCTCCGGGGCTTTCTCAGGTTGCGTTGTGCACGCACCTGGGCGGTTGTTTTTGGTCCTCTTCTCACAATTTCAGCGTGGTTAGAGTGTTCCTTTCCTCACACGATTTCAGCGTGTTTGGAATTCGTCTTAGGTTGCATTGTCGTGCACACCTCTTCACTTGCATTGTCACGCACTTTCCACTTGCATTGTTATGAACGCTCCTTTGTTTAGGAAACACCGGGATACGTCCCTATGTTTCTCCTTCTTTTCGAATCACCGGGATACGTCCCTATGTTTCTCCTTCTTTTTGAAACACGGGGATACGTCCCTATGTTTCTTCTCCTTTTTCCGAAACACGGGGATACGTCCCTATGTTTCTTCTTCTTTTCCGAAACACCGGGATACGTCCCTTTGTTTCTTATACCTTTTCGAAACACTGGGATACGTCCCTATGTTTCTCCCTCCTTGGTTAAGAGCATTTGGAATACGTTCCAATGCTGACACCTTTCTGAAACACCGGGATACGTCCCTATGTTTCTCCCTCCTTGGTTAAGAGCATTTAGAACACGTTCTAATGCTTATACCTTTTTGAAACACCGGGATACGTCCCTAGTTTCTTCTCCTTTTCCGAAACACGGGGATACGTCCCTATGTTTCTTCTTCTTTTCCGAAACACCGGGATACGTCCCTTTGTTTCTTATACCTTTTCAAAACACTGGGATACGTCCCTATGTTTCTCTCTCCTTGGTTAAGAGCATTTGGAATAAGTTCCAATGCTTACACCTTTCTGAAACACCGTGATACGTCCCTATGTTTCTCCCTCCTTGGTGAAGAGCATTTGGAATACGTTCCAATGTTTATACCTTTCTGAAACACCGAGATACATCCCTATGTTTCTCCTTCCTTGGTTAAGAGCATTTGGAATACGTTCCAATGCTTATACCTTTCTGAAACACTGGGATACGTCCCTATGTTTCTCCCTCCTTGATTAAGAGAATTCGGAATACGTTCTAATGCTTATACATTTTTGAAACACCGGGATACGTCCCTATGTTTCTCCCTCCTTGGTAAAGAGCATTTGGAATACGTTCCAATGCTTATACCTTTTTGAAACACCGGGATACGTCCCTATGTTTCTCCCTCCTTGGTTAAGAGCATTTCGAATACGTTCCAATACTTATACCTCTCTGAAACACTGGGATACGTCCCTATGTTTCTCCCTCATTGATTAAGAGCAATCGGAATACGTTCCAATGCTTATACCTTTTTCGAAACACCGGGATATGTCCTTATGTTTCTCCCTCTTTGGTTAAAAGCATTTGGAATACGTTCCAATGCTTATACCTTTTTCGAAACACCGGGATACGTCCCTATGTTTCTCCCTCTTTGGTTAAGAGCATTTGGAATACGTTCCAATGCTTATACCTTTCCGAAACACCAGGATATATTCCTGTGTTTCTCCCTATTTCGTTAAGAGCATTTCGAACATGTTCCAGTGCTTGGGCCGCTCTTTTTCCTTTTGCGTGCAACGCGTCGGAATCTTGTTTGAGACCTCGGGTGTCCCCAATGATCGCTCTTAGTCTTTCCTCCGTGTGAGACGTAGTGAGAAATTGAATAATTCTCTTACATCCTTTCTGCATGAGATGTAGTTTGGTTCGTGTTTACTTGCTTACATAGCATTCGCTTTAAACGTTGCACTTATTTTGCATAATTGTTTCGTTACAGCTCTCTTTGCATGATCATAAGTTATGCTCTTGCATATTGCATAATCATTTTGCATCTTGCCCCTGAACTACACTGGTTTGATTCCTTGCAAAGGGATACGTAGGCAGCCTGCAGGCGCAACCATTTATTTGTCTGTACTTTGTTTGTTTGTCTAAGTCTTCGGCCTTGTCAAAAATGGGTCGTCTCTGGGCTTTGACATTCACTCCCGTCACTTCTTGACTTCCGAGTTCTGTCAAAGAGGGGCAACTGTAGACACCCCATTTTTGACCGCCTTTAAGACTTGGACGCGGCTGTTGGTTTACATGGTGGAGAAAGGTGTGCAGGGCAAAGGTTCAATTTCTTCAGCAAGAGGAGAGTCAAATCCCAACCTTACACCCCATTTTGGACCAAAGCTATTTTGAATGGTTTTTAGACCTTAAAACCCTATCTTTCAAAACATTTTTGAAATAAAGTTTCTACGATGCTCTGAGGCTCGCATTTTGTTAAATGTTGCGCTTTTCGATAAATTGAGCAAGGGCAGACTTGAAATGAATGAAAGGGAGTTGAAATCTTTGAAAAATATTTCAAAACACCTTGTTGGGGGGTTTGGAGTTGAGGAAAAGAAGAAAAGAGGGGAGAAATCCAGTTGGGGGAGAAAATGGGCATGAACCGTTAAGAGAGAGTTGAGTAGCCCTTGCTGAATCGGGCCTATTCATTTGTACAGTTGGATTTAAGATATGAGCCCATTACCGTTGGAAAGAAGACTTCTGGGGCTTCATTTTACGCTCAAGAATCTCCTAAAGCCAAGTCCGGACGGGGAAGATATAGTTAGTTGAAGTAGGGCATCAATCCGGTTGGACCAAATCTGCGCGGCTTCACCAAAACAGGCATAACTTTTTGCATAGTTGGAATTTCAATGCAAGGCTGGCGCCATTGGAAAGCTAACTTTTGGGGCTTCATCATAGGGGATGGCCGACCACCTTGGATCTTTTGACCTGGTCGGCCAACCAGGTTAACTAGTCGGCCGACCACTTGAACTGGTCGGCCAGCTCTCTGCAGCTTTGTCTCTGTGAGTTGGTTCCAGCTGTGCCAGCTGGAGGGCACAGGCTGGATCCTCCATACACGTGTATGGAGGATCTTTGGCCTTGCTTCTTGGCTTCTTGGAGAAGCTTTGGTCTCCTTGGTCTATAAAGAAAGCCCTCCCTCTCCATTGCAAGGGTTTATAAATTGGTTTAAGGCAAGAGACTTATATCTCTCTATATCTCTATACTTTGAGCCCTAAAGTGCTTGGTTCTTGACCCCATTGCATACCACCTCCTATCCTAACCCCTCAACCATCACTCTAAGCATCTTAGAGGCCATTTTCAGAGGTTGAAGGTTTGCATTTTTGGTCCAGAAGCTGCTGGAGTTCTTGGCTTCAAGGTTAACACTTCTTTCCCTCTTTTAAGCATTGTTTTGCTTCATCTTTTAGCTATATGTGCAAGCATATTTGGGATTTTTCATAAACTGAAAAAAGTCTTATTTTGAGGTCCTTAACATGTTTGTTTAAGATCTTTTTTCTGTTGGGGGTCATCTACCCCCTTGCATGCTTGTTTTCACCTTGTTTTGAGCCATGCACTTAGGCCTTTGTATTGAGCTTTGTTTGGCCTTCTAGCCACTGAAATCCAGTGGATTTTCAGTGGCTAGCATACTGTTTTGAGCCCCAAAATCAGAGAGGGGTGACCCTCTCACCCCTTGTCTTGTTTACTAGCATTGTTGGCCTAACAAAGGGGCCTATATTTACACACTTCTTGAGCATGTTTCAGGCCATTTTTGGTGGGTTTTAGGACCTGCATGACCTCTGTCCAGAGGTGGTTTTGCCATATTAGGTGTCCCTCTTGCATGTGTAGAGTAACCCTCTTCATGGCCTTTCAAAGGAGCCTTTACTTGCATGCTTCCTAACCTCATTTCAGGCCCTTTTCAGTGAGTTTTAGGGCCTTCATAACCTCTGTCCAGAGGTGGTTTTGCAATTTTGGATGTCCATCTTGCATGTGTTGAATAACCCTCTTTTGGGCCTTTCAAAGGAACATATCATTCGTGCATGCATTGACCATGTTTCCATGAGTTTTTGGGCATTATTTGGCATGGAATACTTCTGAATTTTGCTGATTTGGTGACCTCTTGATTGCCTCACATACTTGTAGTGCAAATCCTCTTTACTAGTTTACATTGCATGCTATGTTGGCCCTTGATTTTAGCACATTTTGACCATGCCTTAAACTGATTTTGTGCATGTTTTGGACTGCCTTAGCTCTATTTTTATACCTCATGGTCGAATGATGCTTGCTATGCATGGTTGTAGTTTAATACTCTTGCCTAGCTTTGTGTTTTGGGGCCTATTGCATGCTTATGTTGAGGTGTTTCCATGTTTTAGGACCATTGTCCATCATATTTCAGAGCTTACGTGTATGCCATATTCCCATGTTTTCCACTCTTTAAAAGCGTTTGAGAGTCATGCTAGTTTGCCTCGTTTTTGGACCATTGCATGAGCTCCATTTCTATGCATGTTGAGCCATCTTTTTAGGCCATTTTCCCACTATCTTGGACCTGCCTAGGGTTTTTTTGGGGCTGGTTTTTCCATTTGTGCATTACTTTGTGTACCTCTAGTGAAATGTACTTCACTAGTTTCGGTATTCGGGCCATCTAGCATGCATTGTGTGACATATTTGCATGATTCGGGACCGTTGTGTATCATGTTTTGGAGCTGGATCATGTGCCATTCTATGCCATATTTCATCCTTTGCCATGCTTTGTTAGAGTTGCATGTTGTGCCTTAGGATCGGTCCTTTCCATTCATGCATGTTTGCATATATTTCGGTTGTCTCGTTTTCATCATATGGCCACTGATTTGAGTGTGGCTGAGGTCCACTCATATTGGTTTAACTCCATCTTGCATTGTGTATTCCATATTATGTCATGTGCATTGATTATGCCATTGATAGTTCATAGCATTGCGCATGCTAGTTGCACCTTTGCATATCACTCCTTGCATGTTTGAGTGTCTTAGTTGCATTATGTTTAGGTTGCATGTTAGAGTTGCATTCATGCATGCCATGTGTATTGCATAGTGTTTGGAGTAGGATTTAGTCTAAACACGGGAAACGAGGGGCGTTTCGTACTCAAAGTGATGAAACGTGCTTCAATTCCCGGTCGCCGACACTCTTGATTATCCATGATAGAGTTGTTGGCTTTAGGTGTCCATTTGTTCATTCATTTCACATTGAGTCGTGCAATTCGACTCCTCGGCCATCATGCATCAAGATGCGTGATTGGTGGTTCGAGGATCGAGGACTACACTCCCTAGAGCTCATGCAATGACGGGGAGAGCGGTTGTGCACACATGTGTTGAAAATACTTTGCCATGCCCCTTTCTTGCTCTCTGTTGTAGCAAACCGGAAACCAGCAGCAAAAACTGGTTAGTAGCCTTCTGGAGCTTTATAAAGTGTTCTGGGACCAGTTGCAAACAGAGGCAAATCGGGGCATTGTGATGGATTTCTGAACAAGGCGACTCAAGCATGCATGCATCCCTATCATTCGGAATAGAGCTGAGGCAGTTCGTTTTTGTTTAATTTGCATGCTAGCTTATTTATCTTAGTTAATTTGTTAATTAATTAGGGTTATGTAATAATTAGCTGTAATTCGTTATTCTTTCGGTTGTGTATTATTTATTCGGACCCTCCGAGAGAGGGCAATGTTGTAATAAGTGTGCGTGTGTGTGATGTATGTCTTCCAACCCCACGTCTTTCTCCCTTTTATTTACCAACTTATGATGGTTAGTTTTAGGGCACGTTTCAATTAGCATCCTTATGCTCGTATGTTTGCATCTATTCATCTGTTTTGCATGCACCGGGCTCGGCGCATCATACTAACTGCATCGTATTTCAATTCTAGATTGAATACATGTTACCTGTTGCATCTTATATGCCATCCTAGAATAGCCGAGCCTATCTTAGTTGCATTCTTGCATGTGTTGCATTAGGCATCTCAACATAGTTAGGATTCATGCATGTTTTCTAACTAGTTTCTATTTTGGCTTGGAGTACTCGGTGAGTGTTTATGCTTTAGCATCCTTGCATGCGTGTGAGTGACTGCCATGATAGCATGCTTACCATGTGGCTATGTGCTTATGTGGTATAACTGCCTGAATGCC
This sequence comes from Camellia japonica, assembly GCA_030407325.1. Classification (NCBI taxonomy): domain Eukaryota; kingdom Viridiplantae; phylum Streptophyta; class Magnoliopsida; order Ericales; family Theaceae; genus Camellia; species Camellia japonica. The sequence goes on along the minus strand of JAPPVO010000007.1, from coordinate 17,319,449 downwards.
TGTGGGTGGAGGTTGGATTATCTGAATTGGAACAATTCATTGATTGCGAGTTTTAAGCCCACTAGATAGTGGCAAATCACCATGTTTTCTAAGCCCACTTGAGGGTGGCAAAATCCGCATTTTAGCCTACTTGCGAGTAGCAAACTGCTTTCAAAAACAAACATGAAATGTTTTGTTCCAACTCAGGCGATCCAGTCTATACTTGTATGCTGCGCGCATCACATAGTAATTCTAGGCTAATAACCGGGATAAGAGCACATAATGTTTTCAAAACGCGATATCATGGTTAGTAGAGGCCGATCTTTGATCGGGCGAGCGGGGGTGCTCACGAAGTAACCTTCCCCAATCGTACCCAAGTTCCCGAGCCGAGGCAACTTTGGTGATGACGGACACGTGGCCTTAGGCACGAGTCAAGGTTTCCTAAATTCCCCCAAACTAAAATATTTAGGTGGCGACTCTGTATCTGGCAAAGCAATCCATGTTTGGCACTTCTTTCTAAAAATCTGTTTTTCAAAATGATTTGCCGGATTTGGACTCTTTAGTGATTTATCGGTCCCGCATTGCACTTTGCGGGATTAGATTCAGAACCGTGACATTTGAGTCCGAACTGTAGTAAGCCCCAATGAACAAAATGGGATTCCCTCCCGGGACGTTCGGGGACGTCTACAGTTTCTGGCGACTCTGCTGGGGAGTTAGAGAACTTGACTCGAACTCATGATATCTTGTTTTGATTACGCTTATGTGTTTCTCTGCATTGCATGTGCATTGGTGCGCCTAGGACACCGTGTTTGCCATCTGCTATTCCTAAACGATTTGCTGGAGGCTCGCTTTGGGAAGCGTGCCATAAGGCTGACCGGTTACAGGCTTTGCCACGATGGGAACACAAACCCCGGTTTTTACCGGGGCACCTTTTTGACCATTCGACCTAGTGCATATTCGGAATCCGTAGTGACTATTTCAAGCTAGGACAGGTTGCTCACACGATTATAGGTTGTTGAAAACTGCCGTGTGCGTAGTGAAACCCTAGCTCCTGACAAAATAGGACAGGGAAACCTACCCCAACATAGGGGTGTTTTTGCTCTCATTTGCTTGCTATGTGCTTTTTGAGTTGGCCTCTACAGGGAATGCGCATATCAGTTTGCAAGTCTGAGTATCAGGCCTGCGGGCATCAGTATCAGTGTTTTGAGAATCTGTTATATCTGCGGGTATCAGTTTTTGAGTAGTAATTTGGGGAACAGCGATCAGTGGTTGAATCCAGTTATTTAGCTATGTCCATATCTGTATTGATTGGGCTGAGATGCTGCCTGTTTTCTCTTTCAGTTCAGAGACTCGGTTCTGAGCAACCAGTATTCTCCTTTGCTGAGGCAAGATAGGAAAAGGCTCACCGGTTCGTCTGATCCGTTAGTCACCAGTTACGCCACCTCTGCCGAGTTCAACAGACTCATGACGACCCATAATTCAGAGGAGATTATGGATATGGCAGCCGCACTAAACCAAGGAATCACCATGCAAGGTGAGACCGATGTTGACATACCACACCCGCCCAGGTCGCCTGCCGCGCATCCTATCTGGGAACCCCAGTTATTTCAAACCCGTGAGCCCACCACCTTTGAGCTGATGGGAATGATCGGCGATCTTCAAAGATCTGTGGGTGATTTAGTCTACGGAATGTCGGCCCCGCACCAACTGCATCGTATACTGGGAACTTCATGCCGCAAGAGCCCCCGCTACTGGGGCGAATTGTAATTGAGCTCCGCCAACCTGAAGTTGTCTCAAGCTCCGGCAATGATATGTCAGTGACAACGGGGCTTCGTACTGACGTAGCAACCCAAATCTTTCACCAAGCTGAGGCTAGTGGAAAGAACAAGATGAAGGTGGACACTGATCCATATGAACAACTCCAGCAGGCTGTTGAGGCTCTGAAAGCTGGAGGGTTGAATAAGCAGCAAGTACTCGCGGTTTTGGCTAAGACTGTGGATGACATCTTCCCCACTCAGACCGAGAGTAGTTCAAGCCAGAGGTAAAATCGGGAAAGGGACCGTCGCACCGGAACTGTTCCTGCCAATCCTAACCCTGCACCTGGAAGAGATCAGAAAGCCAAGGCAGCACCTGCCGATCCTTTTGCTAGTGCGTCCGGCAAAAGCCAGCAAACCTCGAAGTATCTGCCCCGAGGTTGCACGGTATTCCATGCCCTTTATATGCCTTTGTCTAAGGCCCTTCAGATCCTTGTTAAGAAAGGCCACCTTAAACCTCTTGAGCCTCGCCCCCTCCCCAATCCCCTTCTAGCGAAACATGATACCACCCTGTATTGTGCGTACCACTAGCAAACTTGTCATAGCACCGACAATTGCTTCCGTCTTCGCCATGAAGTACAGGATTTAATCGACAATGAGGTCATCCCCCCACCTACCTCAGCAAAGTCTGTTACCGCTGAACTGTTGGACTTGGAGGATAGTACAAGTATGTGATCAGGGGTTGGTCCACCTGCGGGCAGCGCTCGGTTTATTTCAGATGTGGCGTTTGGCACGCACTATTTTGGGCATTTGCGAATGCGAATTTTTGTGCTTTCTGACTTGGGTGTTAAGTCAGTTCTGTGGTTTTGTTTTGAGTCAGTCTCGTTGTTTTGAGTCAGTCTTTTGATTAAGGTCTGTCTTGTTGTATCGAGTCAGTTCGGTTGTACAAAAGTCGGGTGATTTCGAGGGTGTCACTTCGGACACCATTGTTTCATTTTGTGATTGTCCTTTTGCTTTCTTTTTGGTGTGTCTCTGCTGTGGAGCCAGTTGCAACCAGGAAATCTGAACGAAACAGCTATGGCTGTCATGTTTTTGTGCTTATTGCTACTTTGAGCCTGTTGTGCCAGCAAGTTTGAATGAAACGACAGTACTTTTTGCCTACTTTTCTATGCCTCGAACTCATTGCATTGACCTAAGTTTTCCAAAAACTTTTTGAACACTGTGGTGAAAACGAAGAGGAAGGAATTCCTCGGGATTTGCAAAAATTTGATCAATTGAGAGAAAGAGAGGCATGCTAAGCCCTTAATGATTGAAATCATGTTTGTTATTATGAGTACTGAGAAGGATCCTGGCTTGATCCGGATTGGTTCCGCATTGTCTTCGTCGCGAGTGATTAGTCGCTTTCTTAAAAGATTTCAAAAAATTGTTTTACGCGGTCCTGCGAAGACCTGTGTGGAATCGTTCTTGAGATTGTGCAGCCTAGGATCGCTCTCAGCCTCGAGACTCGACCCCTCACTTTCAAACCTTGAACTGGGATTCAGAATGTTCAACGGTCAACCACAACGTGAGGCCTGTGTGGCAGATCAGAAGCAGCCCTTGAACTAGGGGCAAGAAAGTCAGATCAAGAAGGTCGGACGTCGTCAAAAGAAAGCTTGCAAAGCTGGATGAGAAGCACCCCTCGGACTAGGGGCAAAAAATGTCAGATGTGCTCGAAGAGTCAAAAATAGGGTCATTGCTCAAGCTAATGAAGATCGGCAATAATGCCAAATCCAAGAATGGGGAAAGAAGAAAGTATTGCTGAAGGACAACCAAGTTCCTATCCACAACACTAGGGGCAAATTCACCCTCCGTTGGATGGACTTCTACATCGTCAACAAACAGCAGCCATTCTCCTGGATTCAGATGACTTCAGGATCTCAAAACCATTTGACATGGACAAAGCTACACTTTTACCCTTGAGAGGCTCGCTAGGCTGAAAACCCGGAAGGGCGACCCAGGCAAAAGTTAGAGCAAGAAAAAGAAGAAAAAGAACAAAAAAAAAAAGAAAAATGCAAAGAATAAAAAAAAAAGAAAAGAAGAAAAATGAAGAAAATAAAAGGAAAAGATGAAAAAGAAAAAAGAAGAAAAGAAATGAAAAGAATCGAAAAGAAAAGAAAAACAAAGCTCACAAGGTTGAAAATCCAGAAAGGGCGGCCTTGGCAAAAGTTAGAGCGCAAAAGGAGAGGTCAATACACGAGTGTACCTTAACCCCGAACTACATAAGGCTTGATTCCCATGTTTGGGACACGTAGGCAACTTCATTCTGAAGTCCAGCCATAAACACTTCCAAATCGATTGCGTCCGTGTAATGGTCTTGATTATCTTTGTCTTCTCTGAATCCGGAAATTCAGTTGTGACCGTCACTTTGAGGACTGATTACGGTGTGCTGCGGTACTATCCAAACAAGGGGCAACTTTCCGTTGCCATACAGTATGCTGCGGTGCTATTCAAGCAAGGGGCAATTTTCCATTGCCATACAGTGTCGTTCAGACAAGGGGCAATTTTCCATTGTTTTTTATCTGAGGTTGTGCATTTCAAGAGTAAGTTCCGTGTTGGTCGAGCAGTGGCCATTTGCAAAAACAGTTTTTGAGAATTTTTACTGAGGTTGACTAATTTTCTCGAAAATTATTCCATTTTTTTAAAAAAACTGGACCATTTTCTTGGACCCAAAAAGGAAAATTTTCAGTGCTCATAACCTAACTTGCATGATTTTAAATCAGAAAATCGAACAAGCATGTTAGTCAAACTCTTATATTGATCAAAATTGTTTTAGTAGAAAGCCAAAATAAAAAATGGTCAAAATGATGAACTAGAGGCACAGTTAAGTCAGATGTTCTGTCTTTTTTCCATTGTCACCACACTTGCCAGAAAGGGCACTCTACCTGCCAGAAAGGGCACTCTACCTGCCAAAAAAGGGCACAATTGAAGCTAATAGCAAAATGCCGAAAGCTATCTCATCCTCTGAGCAACGAGGTATCAAGCCAACTGCGAAGCACGAACTGGAATGGATCTAGATATTCCACTCCCTCGTCTGGACACATCTGATCACGTCCAAACTCCCCAGCAGAGCATCGTCAACCGATGTCAGCTGCAGATTGGCTACACACCCAGTTGTAGCGTAACCCCTCTGTGGGGGAAGTTCACTGTTGTGAGCAGAAGAGGAAGAATCTAGTAGAATGCTAGGGGCAAGAGCCTGCAACTTCTTGTTTATTCATCAACCACCCAGGGGAGGGATTAAAAATGAGAGGTTGAAGAATAGAGAGATGTGCGATAAGAGAAAAAATGAGAAAAGGGCTTTTTTAGAAATATAGAGATTGAGTGCTAGAGTGATGTGAGAATCACAAATGAGAAAGGGTGGGAAACAATACCCGGAGAAACTGGCTCCTCGTGCACCGAGAGGTCTCATACTTTTACCTTGTTTTTCCTTTGTTGAGTTGTGTTTAGGTTGTTTTACCTTTTTTTTCCTTTGTTGAGTTGTGTTTAGGTTGTTCTACCTTTGTTTTCCGTCGTTGAGTCATTTTGGCTGTGGTCAGTTGTAGGCTCAATACCCGGTTGATAACCCTTTTTCTCATTTCAATTTAAAAAATGAATAGTTTTGTGCTAAGAGTGCTATGCCATTCTCCACATTTGTGCACAACAGTATTTGTTCTTTCATAAAACTGCAGGGTTCAGCCCAGGTCATGTCAGAACAGTAAAGCCAGGACTTATCTGAAGCTATATGGGTTCCAGACTGCAAAGCAAAAGAAAAGAGGGAAAATTTGGAGCATCTGAGTTTGTTTCAACTTCTGCATGTTCCGTTATTGCATTCCGCATGATCAGAATGAACTGTGTGTTCAGAATGAGCTGTGTGCCAAATAAACCGAGTATTGTATTATGAGCTGTGTGTTCAGAATGAGCAGTGTGCCGTACGAGCTATAACTTCAAAGTGAACAGGATACTGTGTTGACTGTTTTGATGCCAGGACGGCGATCAGAAGTGCTCTCCCCGAGTACCAGTCCCTGCCAGAGGCATCTTGGCTGTGTTTGTAATGAGTTCCTAGGGAAAGTTGTGAATATGATCACGAAGAAAGTGCCATCCAAGTGTTATGCATGAAGAATCCTTGTTGGCATTTCGGAACCTTTGAACTGTGAGTTGAAGGTAAAGGTTCGAAGTACACAAGGGGAGATCCCCCGTCAGAGTAGAGCAGTTCACCGCCACTCACCCTGTGAGGTGCTTTCTAAAAGTGCCGCTTTGTTTGTTTATTACATTCTCTAAACATCATGCTCTACATTGCTTGTAACATGTATCGTATCATCGCACATTGCATTTATTTGCATTCTTGTGTTGTCTTCTAATCGTTTATCCTTTTATGTTGACTAGCGTTTAGGATCGTTGCCCTCCGGGGCTTTCTCAGGTTGCGTTGTGCACGCACCTGGGCGGTTGTTTTTGGTCCTCTTCTCACAATTTCAGCGTGGTTAGAGTGTTCCTTTCCTCACACGATTTCAGCGTGTTTGGAATTCGTCTTAGGTTGCATTGTCGTGCACACCTCTTCACTTGCGTTGTCACGCACTTTCCACTTGCATTGTTATGAACGCTCCTTTGTTTAGGAAACACCGGGATACGTCCCCATGTTTCTTCTTCTTTTCGAAACATCGGGATACGTCCCTATGTTTCTCCTTCTTTTTGAAACACCGGGATACGTCCCTATGTTTCTTCTCCTTTTCCGAAACACGGGGATACGTCCCTATGTTTCTTCTTCTTTTCTGAAACACCGGGATACATCCCTTTGTTTCTTATACCTTTTCGAAACACTGGGATACGTCCCTATGTTTCTCTCTCCTTGGTTAAGAGCATTTGGAATACGTTCCAATGCTTATACCTTTCTAAAACACCGGGATACGTCCTTATGTTTCTCCCTCCTTGGTTAAGAGCATGTGGAATACGTTCCAATGCTTATGCCTTTTTGAAACACTGGGATACGTCCCTATGTTTCTCCCTCCCTGATTAAGAGCATTCGGAATATGTTCTAATGCTTATACCTTTTTGAAGCACCGGGATACGTCCCTATGTTTCTCCCTTCTTGGTTAAGAGCATTTGGAATACGTTCTAATGCTTATACCTTTCTGAAACACCGGGATACGTCCCTATGTTTCTCCCTCCTTGGTTAAGAGCATTTCGAATACATTCCAATACTTATACCTCTCTGAAACACTGGGATACGTCGCTATGTTTCTCCCTCCTTGATTAAGAGCATTCGGAATACGTTCCAATGCTTATACCTTTTTCAAAACACCGGGATACGTCCCTATGTTTCTCCCTTTTTGGTTAAGAGCATTTGGAATACGTTCCAATGCTTATACCTTTCCGAAACACCAGGATATGTCCATGTGTTTCTCCCTCTTTGGTTAAGAGCATTTGGAACATGTTCCAGTGCTTGGGCAACTCTTTTTCCTTTCGCGTGCAACGCGTCGGAATCTTGTTTGAGACCTCGGGTGTCCCTAATGGTCGCTCTTAGTCTTTCCTCCGTGTGAGATGTAGTGAGAAATTGAATAATTCTCTTACATCCTTTCAGCATGAGATGTAGTTTGGTTCGTGTTTACTTGCTTACATAGCATTCGCTTAAAACGTTGCACTTATTTTGCATAATTGTTTCGTTACAGCTCTCTTTGCATGATCATAAGTTATGCTCTTGCATATTGCATAATCATTTTGCATCCTGCCCCTGAACTACGCTGGTTTGATTCCTTGCAAAGGGATACGTAGGCAGCCTGCGGGCGCAACCATTTATTTGTCTGTACTTTGTTTGTTTGTCCAAGTCTTCGGCCTTGTTAAAAATGGGTCATCTCTGGGCTTTGACATTCACTCCCGTCACTTCTTGACTTCCGAATTTTGTCAAAGAGGGGCAACTGTAGACACCCCATTTTTGACCGCCCTTAAGACTTGGACGCGACTGTTGGTTTACATGGTGGAGAAAGGTGTATAGGGCAAAGGTTCAATTTCTTCGGCAAGAGGAGAGTCAAATCCCAACCTTACACCCCATTTTGGACCAAAGCTATTTTGAATGGTTTTTAGACCTTAAAACCCTATCTTTCAAAACATTTTTGAAATAAAGTTTCTACGATGCTCTGAGGCTCGCATTTTGTTAAATGTTGCGCTTTTCGGTAAACTGAGCAAGGGCAGACTTGAAATGAATGAAAGAGAGTTGAAATATTTGGGAGTTGAGGAAAAGAAGAAAAGAGGGGAGAAATCCAGTTGGGGGAGAAAATGGGCATGAACCGTTGAGAGAGAGTTGAGCAGCCCTTGCTGAATCGGGCCTATTCATTTGTACACTTGGATTTAAGATATGAGGCCATTACCGTTGGAAAGAAGACTTCTGGGGCTTCATTTTACGCTTAAGAATCTCCTAAAGCCAAGTCCGGACGGGGGAGATATAGTTAGTTGAAGTAGGGCATCAATCCGGTTGGACCGAATCTGCGCGGCTTCACCAAAACAGGCATAACTTTTTGAACAGTTGGAATTTTAATGCAAGGCTGGCACCATTGGAAAGCTCACTTTTGGGGCTTCATCATAGGGGCTGGTCGACCACCTTGGACCTTTTGACCTGGTCGGCCAGCTCTCTGCAGCTTTGTCTCTGTGAGTTGGTTCCAACTGTGCCAGGTGGAGGGCACAGACTGGATCCTCCATACACATGTATGGAGGATCTTTGGCCTTGCTTCTTGGTTTCTTGGAGAAGCTTTGGTCTCCTTGGTTTAAAGGAAGCCCTCCCTCTCCATTGCAAGGGTTCAGAAATTGGTTTAAGGCAAGAGACTTATATCTCTCTATATCTCTATACTTTGAGCCCTAAAGTGCTTGGTTCTTAACCCCATTGCATACCACCTCCTATCCTAACCCCTCCACCATCACTCTAAGCATCTTGGAGGCCATTTTCAGAGGCTGAAGGTTTGCATTTTTGGTCCAGAAGCTGCTGGAGTTCTTGGCTTCAAGGTTAACACTTCTTTCCCTCTTTTAAGCATTGTTTTGCTTCATCTTTTAGCTATATTTGCAAGCATATTTGGGATTTTTCATAAACTGAAAAAAGTCTTATTTTGAGGTCCTTAACATGTTTGTTTAATATCTTTTTTCTGTTGGGGGTCATCTACCCCCTTGCATGCTTGTTTTCACCTTGTTTTGAGCCATGCACTTAGGCCTTTGTATTGAGCTTTGTTTGGCCTTCTAGCCACTGAAATCCAGTGGATTTTCAGTGGCTAGCATACTATTTTGAGCCCCAAAATCAGAGAGGGGTGACCCTCTCACCCCTTGTCTTGTTTACTAGCATTGTTGGCCTAACAAAGGGGCCTATATTTACACACTTCTTGAGCATGTTTCAGGCCATTTTTGGTGGGTTTTAGGACCTGCATGACCTCTGTCCAGAGGTGGTTTTGCCATATTAGGTGTCCCTCTTGCATGTGTAGAGTAACCCTCTTCATGGCCTTTCAAAGGAGCCTTTACTTGCATGCTTCCTAACCTCATTTCAGGCCCTTTTCAGTGAGTTTTAGGGCCTTCATAACCTCTGTCCAGAGGTGGTTTTGCAATTTTGGATGTCCATCTTGCATGTGTTGAATAACCCTCTTTTGGGCCTTTCAAAGGAACATATCATTCGTGCATGCATTGACCATGTTTCCATGAGTTTTTGGGCATTATTTGGCATGGAATACTTCTGAATTTTGCTGATTTGGTAACCTCTTGATTGCCTCACATACTTGTAGTGCAAATCCTCTTTACTAGTTTACATTGCATGCTATGTTGGCCCTTGATTTTAGCACATTTTGGCCATGCCTTAAACTGATTTTGTGCATGTTTTGGACTGCCTTAGCTCTATTTTTATACCTCATGGTCGAATGATGCTTGCTATGCATGGTTGTAGTTCAATACTCTTGCCTAGCTTTGTGTTTTGGGGCCTATTGCATGCTTATGTTGAGGTGTTTCCATGTTTTAGGACCATTGTCCATCATATTTCAGAGCTTACGTGTATGCCATATTCCCATGTTTTCCACTCTTTAAAAGCGTTTGAGAGTCATGCTAGTTTGCCTCGTTTTTGGACCATTGCATGAGCTCCATTTCTATGCATGTTGAGCCATCTTTTTAGGCCATTTTCCCACTATCTTGGACCTGCCTAGGGTTTGTTTGGGGCTGGTTTTTCCATTTGTGCATTGCTTTGTGTACCTCTAGTGAAATGCACTTCACTAGTTTCGGTATTCGGGCCATCTAGCATGCATTGTGTGACATATTTGCATGATTTGGGACCGTTGTGTATCATGTTTCGGAGCTGGATCATGTGCCATTCTATGCCATATTTCATCCTTTTCCATGCTTTGTTAGAGTTGCATGTTGTGCCTTTGGATCGGTCCTTTCCATTCGTGCATGTTTGCATATATTTCGGTTGTCTCGTTTTCATCATATGGCCACTGATTTGAGTGTGGCTGAGGTCCACTCATATTGGTTTAAGTCCATCTTGCATTGAGTATGACATTGATAGTTCATAGCATTGCGGATGCTAGTTGCACCTTTACATATCACTCCTTGCATGTTTGTGTGTCTTAGTTGCATTATGTTTAGGTTGCATGTTAGAGTTGCATTCATGCATGCCATGTGTATTGCATAGTGCTTGGAGTAGGGTTTAGTCCAAACACGGGAAACGAGGGGCGTTTCGTACTCAGAGTGATGAAACATGCTTCAATTCCCGGTCGCCGACACTCTTGATTATCCATGATAGAGTTGTTGGCTTTAGGTGTCCATTTGTGCATTCATTTCACATTGAGTCGTGCAATTCGACTCCTCAGCCATCATGCATCGAGATGCGTGATTGGTGGTACGAGGATCGAGGACTACACTCCCTAGAGCTCATGCAATGACGCGGAGAGTGGTTGTGCACAAGTGTTGAAAATACTTTGCCATGCCCCTTTCTTGCTCTCTGTTGCAGCAAACCGGAAACCAGCAGCAAAAACTGGTCGGCAGCCTTCTGGAGCTTTGTACAGTGTTCTGGGACCAGTTGCAAACAGAGGCAAATCGGGGCATCGTGATGGATTTCCCGACAAGGAGACTCGAACATGCATGCATCCCTATCATTCGGAATAGAGCTGAGGCAGTCCGTTTTTGTTTAATTTGCATGCTAGCTTATTTATCTTAGTTAATTTGTTAATTAATTAGGGTTATGTAATAATTAGTTGCAATTCGTTATTCTTTCAGTTGTGTATTATTTATTCGGACCCTCCGAGAGAGGGCAATATTGTAATAAGTGTGCATGTGTGTGATGTATGTCTTCCAACCCCACGTCTTTCTCCCTTTTATTTACCAGCTTATGATGGTTAGTTTTAGGGCACGTTTCAATTAGCATCCTTATGCTCGTATGTTTGCATCCATTCATCTGTTTTGCATGCATCGGGCTCGGCGCATCATACTAACTGCATCATATTTCAATTCCAGATTGAATACATGTTACCTGTAGCATCTCATATGCCATCCTAGAATAGCCGAGCCGTGTTGCATTAGGCATCTCAGCATAGTTAGGATTCATGCATGTTTTCTAACTAGTTTCTGTTTTGGCTTGGAGTACTCGGTGAGTGTTTATGCTTTAGCATCCTTGCATGCGTGTGAGTGACTGCCATGATAGCATGCTTACCACATGGCTATGTGCTTATGTGATATAACTGCCTGAATGCCTGTGGGTGGAGGTCGGATTATCTGAATTGGAACAATTCATTGATTGCGAGTTTTAAGCCCACTAGATAGTGGCAAATCACCATGTTTTCTAAGCCCACTTGAGGGTGGCAAAATCCGCATTTTAGCCTACTTGCGAGTAGCAAACCGTTTTCAAAAACAAACATGAAATGTTTTGTTCCAACTCAGGCGATCCAGTCTATACTTGTATGCTGCGCGCATCACATAGTAATTCTAGGCTAATAACCGGGATACGAGCACATAATGTTTTCAAAACTCGATATCATGGTTAGTAGAGGCCGATCTTTGATCGGGCAAGTGGGGGTGCTCACAAAGTGACCTTCCCCAATCGTACCCAAGTTCCTGAGCCGAAGCAACTTTGGTGATGACGGACACGTGGCCTTAGGCACGAGTCAGGGTTTCCTAAATTCCCCCAAAATAAAATATTTAGGTGGCGACTCTGTATCTGGCAAAGCAGTCCATGTTTGGCACTTCTTTCTAAAAATCTGTTTTCCAAAACGATTTCCCGGATTTGGACTCTTTGGTGATTTATCGGTCTCGCATTGCACTTTGCGGGATTAGATTCAGAACCGTGACATTTGAGTCCGAACTGTAGTAAGCCCCAATGAACAAAACGGGATTCCCTCCCGGGACGTTCGGGGACGTCTACAGTTTCTGGCGACTCTGCTGGGGAGTTAGAGAACTTGACTCGAACTCATGATATCTTGTTTTGATTATGCTTATGTGTTTCTTTGCATTGCATGTGCATTGGTGCGGCTAGGACATCGTGTTTGCCATCTGCTATTCCTAAACAGTTTACCAGAGGCTCGCTTTGAGAAGCGTGCCATAAGGCTGACCAGTTACGGGCTCTGCCACGATAGGAACACAAACCCCAATTTTTACCGGGGCACCCTTTTGACCATTCGACCTAGTGCATATTTAGAATCCGTAGTGACTATTCCAAGCTAGGACAGGTTGCTCACCCGATTCTAGGTTGTTGGAAACCGCCGTGTGCGTGGTGAAACCCTAGCTCCTAACAAAATAGGACAGGGAAACCCTACCCCAACATAGGGGTGTTTTTGCTCTCATTTGCTTGCTATGTGCTTTTTGAGTTGGCCTCTACAGGGAATGCGCGTATCAGTTTGCAAGTCTGAGTATCAGGCCTGCGGGCATTAGTATCAGTGTTTTGAGAATCAGTTATATCCACAAGTATCAGTTTTTGAGCAGTAATTTGGGGAACAGTGATCAGTGGTTGAATCCAGTTATTCAGCTATGTCCATGTCTGCATTGATTGGGCTGAGATGCTGCCTGTTTTCTCTTTCAGTTCAGAGACTCGGTTCTGAGCAACCAGTATTCTCCTTTGCTGAGGCAAGACAGGAAAAGGCTCACCGGTTCGTCAGATCCGTTAGTCACCAGTTACACCACCTCTGTCCAGTTCAACAGACTCATGACGACCCAGAATTCAGAGATTATGGATATGGCAGCCGCACTAAACCAAGGAATCACCATGCAGGGTGAGACCGATGTTGACATACCACACCCGCCCAGGTCGCTTGTTGCGCATCCCATCTGGGAACCCCAGTTATTTCAAACCCGTGAGCCCACCACCTTTGAGCTAATGGGAATGATCGGCGATCTTTAGAGATCTGTGGCTGATTTAGTCTACGGAATGTCGGCCCCACCACCAACTGCATCGTATACCGAGAACTTCATGCCGCAAGAGCCCCCACTACTGGGGCGAATTGTAATTGAGCTCAGCCAACCTGAAGCTGTCTCAAGCTCCGGCAATGATATGTCAGCGACAACGGGGCTTCGTACTGAAGTAGCAACCCAAACCTTTCACCAAGCTGAGGCTAGTGGAAAGAACAAGATGAAGGTGGACACTGATCCCTATGAACAACTCCAGAAGGCTGTTGAGGGTCTGAAAGCCGGAGGGTTGAATAAGCAGCAAGTACTCGCGGTTTTGGCTAAGACTGTGGATGACATCTTTCCCACTCAGACCGAGAGTAGTTCAAGCCAGAGGGAAAATAGGGATAAGGACCGTCGCACTGGAACTGTTCCTGCCAATCCTAACCCTGCACCTGGAAGAGATCAGAAAGCCAAGGCAGCACCTGCCGATCCTTTTGCTAGTGCATCCGGCAAAAGCCAGCAAACCTCGAAGTATCTGCCCCGAGGTCGCAGGGTATTCCATGCCCTTTATATGCCTTTGTCTAAGGCCCTTCAGATCCTTGTTAAGAAAGGCCACCTCAAACCTCTTGAGCCTCGCCCCCTCCCCAATCCCCTTCTAGCGAAACATGATGCCACCTTGTACTGTGTGTACCACTAGCAAACCGGTCATAGCACCGACAATTGCTTCCGTCTTCGCCATGAAGTACAGGTTTAATCGACAATGAGGTCATCCTCCCACCTACCTTAGCAAAGTCTGTCACCGCTGAACTGTTGGACTTCGAGGATAGTACAAGTATGTGATCAGGGGTTGGTCCACCTGCGGGCAGCACTCGGTTTATTTCAGATGTGGCGTTTGGCACGCACTATTTTGGGCATTTGCGATTGTGAATTTTTGTACTTTCTGACTTGGGTGTTGAGTCAATTCTGTGGTTTTGTTTTGAGTCTGTCTCGTTGTTTTGAGTCAGTCTTTTGATTAAGGTTTGTCTTGTTGTATCGAGTCAGTCCTGTTGTACAGAAGTCGGGTGATTCCGAGGGTGTCACTTCGGACACCATTGTTTCATTTTGTGATTGTCCTTTTGCTTTCTTTTGAGTCTGTCTCTGCTGTGGAGCCAGTTGCAACCAGGAAATCTGAACGAAACAGCTGTGGCTGTCATGTTTTTGTGCTTATTGCTACTTTGAGCCTGTTGTGCCAGCAAGTTTGAATGAAACGACAGTACTTTTTGCCTACTTTTCTATGCCTCGAACTCATTGCATTGACCTAAGTTTTCCAAAAACTTTTTGAACACTGTGGTGAAAACGAAGAGGAAGGAATTCCTTGGGATTTGCGAAAATTTGATCAATTGAGAGAAAGAGAGGCATGCTAAGCCCTTAATGATTGAAATCATGTTTGTTATTATGAGTACTGAGAAGGATCCTGGCTTGATCCGGATTGGTTCTGCACTGTCTTCGACGCGAGCGATTAGTCGCTTTCTTAAAAGATTTCAAAAAATTGTTTTGCGCGGTCCTGCGAAGACCTGTGTGGAATCGCTCTTAAGATTGTGCAGCCTAGGATCGCTCTCAGCCTTGAGACTCGACCCCTCACTTTCAAACCTTGAACTGGGATTCAGAATGTTCAACGGTCAACCACAACGTGAGGCCTGTGTGGCAGATCAGAAGCAGCCCTTGAACTAGGGGCAAGAAAGTCAGATCAAGAAGGTCGGACGTCGTCAAAAGAAAGCTTGCAAAGCTGGATGAGAAGCACCCCTCGGACTAGGGGCAAAAAATGTCAGATGTGCTCGAAGAGTCAAAAATAGGGTCATTGCTCAAGCTAATGAAGATCGGCAATAATGCCAAATCCCAGAAAGGGAAAAGAAGAAAGTATTGCTGAAGAACAACCAAGTTCCTATCCACAACACTAGGGGCAAATTCACCCTCCATTGGATGGACTTCTACATCGTCAACGAATAGCAGCCATTCTCCTAGATTCAGATGACTTCAGGATCTCAAAACCATTTGACATGGACAAAGCTACACTTTTACCCTTGAGAGGCTCGCTGGGCCGAAAACCCGGAAGGGCGACCCAGGCAGAAGTTAGAGCAAGAAAAAGAAGAAAAAGAACAAAAAAAAAAGAAAAATGCAAAGAATAAAAAAAAAGAAAAGAAGAAAATAAAAGGAAAAGATGAAAAAGAAAAAAGAAGAAAAGAAATGAAAAGAATCGAAAAGAAAAGAAAAACAAAGCTCGCAAGGTTGAAAACCTAGAAAGGGCGGCCTTGGCAAAAGTTAGAGCGCAAAAGGAGAGGTTAATACACGAGTGTACCTTAACCCCGAACTACGTAAGGCTTGATTCCCATGTTTGGAATACATAGGCAACTTCATTATGAAGTCCAGCCATAAACACTTCCAAATCGATTGCGTCCGTGTAATGGTCTTGATTATCTTTGTCTTCTCTGAATCCGGGAATTCGGTTGTGACCGTCACTTTGAGGACTGATTACGGTGTGCTGCGGTACTATCCAAACAAGGGGCAACTTTCCGTTGCCATACAGTGTGCTGCGGTGCTATTCAAGCAAGGGGCAATTTTCCATTGCCATACAGTGCCGTTCAGACAAGGGGCAATTTTCCATTGTTTTTTATTTGAGGTTGTGCATTTCAAGAGTAAGTTCCGTGTTGGTCGAGCAGTGGCCATTTGCAAAAACAGTTTTTGAGAATTTTTACTGAGGTTGACTATCTCACTGTGACTCGTCTTGACATTGCCTATGTTGTCCATCTTGTTAGCCAGTACATGTCAGCTCCCCGCACTCCGCATTACACTGCTCTACTCTTTATCGCCAGCTAGTTGGTAGTCTTGTCTATCTCACTGTGACTCGTCCTGACATTGCCTATGCTGTCCATCTTGTTAGTCAGTACATGTCGGCTCCCCGCACTCCGCATTATAGTACTCTACTTCGCATACTTCGCTACCTTAAAGGCACTATGTTCCATGGACTTTATTACTCTACTCACTCTTCTCTCGAGCTTCGTGCCTTTTCTGATGTTGATTGGGCTGGGGATCCTACTAATCAACGCTCCACCACGAGTTTCGATTTCTTCTTTGGAGATTCTCTTCTTACTTGGTGCAACAAGAAACAGTCCCTCACTACTCGCTCTAGTACTGAAGCTGAATACCACGCTCTTGCTGACACTACTCAGGACCTTTTATGGCTTTGCTGGCTCCTTACTGATATAGGTGTTTCTTTCCCTGGTGCCACCTCTCTCTATTGTGAAAATCAGAGTGCCATTCAGATTGCTCACAATGATGTCTTCCATGATCGCACCAAACATATTGAGATTGATTGTCATTGCATTCGACAACATGTTACATATGGCACTATTCATCTTCTTCCTATTTCTTCCACTGATCAACCTGCTTATATTTTCACCAAGGCTCATCCTCCTAGTTGTTTCTTTGATCTAGTTTCCAAACTCAAGTTGGTTGATGCTTACCCACCTTGAGTTTGAGGGGGGCTGTTAATGTATATATTAGATTTAGATTTATATTTATCTCCTTGTATTGTAGATATAGCTTATCTCTATCTCTATCTCTATTTCCTTGTATCTCTATCTCTCTTTATCTATATCTCCTTCTATACTTATCTAGGTTTGTGTTCAGCCTATAAATACAGACTTTCATATTGTATTCAATTCAATTCAATATAATACAGATACACAATTCTCATATTTCTTTCAATCATTCTAACAGTATTGATGGATTTGTAACAGATTCCGAACATCTAAATCATTTGTTTGGGTTTGGAAAATATATATTTTTTTGTTTTTTTAAATATTTAGTTTAACGAAAATAAAGGTCAATGGATAACTTTTTGAGTAATGTAAACTTATCACTTGTTGATATCACTTTCAATATATCACCTGTGTTGTCATATCATTTAACATAAATATGAGTGGCGGGACTTATTACACAATGATGAGTGACATAAGGTGGGGTTTGGCTTCCCTTCAGTCTGTGATCGGACTGGAGGGTGATGTTGGGCCCATGGAGGCCCGCCACGGATCCTGTTTCGATGATCTGAACCATTCAGTGTGTAGAAATCATCGAGTACTATATCCTCGTAAAAAATCACGTTGATCAGATAACGGAAACTATGTGATCAAATCAGTTTTGTATAAAAAAAATGGACTGTGAAAAAATAAACGATTGACAGAAATTTGATCTAATGAAATAGTTATCGATATCCGATCAAAGTGATTTTTTACAGGAAAATAGTACTCGACGAGTACTACACATTGAACGGTTCGGATTATCGAAATAGGACTCTTGGTGGACCTCCACAGGCCCAACAACACCCTCCAATCCGTGATCGGACTGGAAGGAAGCCAAACCCCATAAGGTAATACATTCAATAATATAAAAAGATAGTATAGTGTAACATTCTTACAACTTTTTTGAGTAAGGCTACACTTACTCCCCTCTATTAACTCATGTGTTAGCACATCATTTGACATGAATATGAGTGATGTGACCCATTATACCAGTGATGGGTTAACACATAAAATGGTACATGAAAGGTGGTATAAAAATGTGATAAGTATAGCATTATTGAACTTTTTAATGGTCATGAAAAATTTGTTTGTTTGAATAGAAAATATATTTTACTTGTAAAAAGTGAAAAATATTTTATTACAACAAATTAAGGTTTTAGAGATAAATTTAGGGACAAAATCATTTATAAAGACAAAATATATTAGTTGTCAAAAGTGTCATTATTGTATTTTTAGCGACAAAACTGAATACTTAGTAATGAATTATGTGGAGAAGTGGTTTGGAAATACTCTTTGGATCCTGTAGGATGTTCTTGATCCTCAGCTAGTCACCTAAAAAAAGAATGAACACTCCGGTCGGGAGTGCCGGAATTAGCACTCCGACGAATAAGTCAGTGTATACTCTCTTGGTTGCTTGTATCTCAAGTTAAGCTTAGTTGTTTTCACATACCGTTCTTTGGCTGATGTTCCTCTATTTATATCTACTTTTGGACTTCAGGGTCAGGCCCACTTTTAATCCACCGCGTGATTGTTCATTCGGCTCTTTCTGTCGTAAACCAATTCCCACTTGGCTCCTCACTCAACTGGTTCTATGGCCGATTAGGATGTTTGGCTTCTGGATTGTACGAGACGGAACCGAATATAGTATACGTCCTGATTTTCCGAGTATGTATTCGACCTGTTTACATCCCCTTATATTCGGCTCCCACAATTGCCCCCCAAACACCCCACTTAACACCAGTTAGTCGGCATGCTTGGTTTTGAACTTGAAAAGTCAAAACAAAAAAAAATCGGTGGTTAACCTCATCCCAACGTGGGTGTCAGAACGCATACGCTTTTTGGTCATCATTACAATTTCCCGCCTCTTCGTACACTTCCTTCATTTATTATGATTTAAAATTTTGTCCCTTCGACTATATGTTTTTTGAATACTCAAAGTTTCTGGTTTGCCTTTTAGTATAACACCTTCACTTTGCGACTTCTATGACTTCCTCCCGTTTCCTGTAAGTTTTCTTTTCCCCCATTTTGAATCCCATTTTCTTGTTTGTTTTTGGTTTAGCATACTTCCTAAACTGGCTAGGATGGCCAAACACTTGAAAGCCCTCCTTTCTGTGGATCGAGTCACTGGTTTTAGGCGCCATTTTGCTATTCCCGACGACGTCCATCTATCACTCGTGGCAGAGAGCACACTTGATACAGAGAGGACTGATGAGAGTACAATCATCTTTCCTCTCTTATCAATTGTTGAGGGTGGAGTCCGCTTCCCCCTCCACCCATTTCTTAGGGCCATCCTTCGCCATTGGGGTCTAATCCCTTCCCAACACAATGTAAATTTTTACCGAATAATAATGGCCATCGTAGAGTTGAACCGACGCCTTAGGATCAATCTCGGTATCCCTACTATTCGGCACTATTATGCCTTGGCCAAGTCTTCTGGTTGGCAGGGGCGTTACTTTCTCAGGGCTAAGGACATCGACCATCATTTGGTGACTATGAGCGAGTTGACGATGTTATGGTCGTTGTCCAAGGCAACTGGGAATTCGGTGAGGGCAAAGATCGCCTAGATCCTGTGCCTAGACGAAGAGGCGAACCAGGTGCCGTAAAGTTTCATATATATGCATTGGCTATATACTAACTCGGCTTCACTTTCATGTACTTACCGATTTGTGTATGCAGGAAACAATTTGAAGAAAGTTCTTGTTTCGGCCGACGACGCTGTGCTTGCGGAGATCAACACTGCACTTCAGTTCTTCGGCCGTCCAAACCTCTAGAAGCAAGGGAGGGCGGCTCATATACTTCTTAGGTATGAGCTGACTTACACAACCTTTTCGGCTGCAGACAACATTCCGATTCCAAGGGGCGAACAGCACCTCACGGCTCTTATCTTCCCCAACTTCACAAACCTTAGGCAGATTGGCTTGGAAGCTTGTGACTTTGAGCAAGCAGAAGAACAAGCAGCCGAGGAAGTCGTCGAACAACCTAATCAATCCACTTCAGAAGCCGAAGTTGATAAGGCTCTGAATTTGGCATTCAAGGAAGCCGGCCTTAATCAATCCGACCTTCCATCTACTTCAGGCCGAGGGGACGCCTTATTTGAAGACATTTTTACCAACTTAGGGGACTTTTCCGGCGCGTACACAGAGAACATGGCCGGGGAGTCCCTAACGCAGCTAGCTAGAAGAAAAAATGCCGAACGGATGGCTGCCCGGAGGAGGGCTGAGGCAAACCGATCCAAGCCTCCCCCTGTTGCCGTGGCTAAGTCCGCTCCGCCGGATACCGAAATGGCTCGGGTTGAAACGGCTCAGTTTGAAACGGCTCTGATTAAGGCCGAAATGTACATCATTGAGGCCGTTAATTAGAATCTTTTAACTTCACTTGCCGGTCAAACTGTATACTTTATATGTGTTGAATGTCAATCAGTTTGTACATAGTCAGAGCAGAAAATGGGCAAAAAGATAGAATTTGGAGAGAGTTGACTTTTCCCGCACGTGCGTTGACTTTTTCTGGGAAAGTCAACCCGACGTTTTAAACCTGTTTGGAAGGGATCAGAAGTATAAAAAGGCAAGGAAAAGGCTGGATTAGGGTTTTGAACTTGTTTTGACCTAAAGGGAGAGGCTAGGGTTTGGAAGGGAAGAGAAACAAAAAGCTTTAAGGATGTCTCCCATGGTGGTTTCTTCTCCATCTACCTCCTTCCACTCCTCCATGAGTGGCTAGTCTCCTTTTCTAGGGTTTTGATGAAACCCTAGCCATGTAATTATTTTGTTTTCTTTTCGATTTTTAATTATGTAAAGGTTTGAACATTTGTATGGTGATTTAGAAGTTTCTTTTATATATTTTTCATTATTTCTTCGAATATTTGACTTTCTGTGATTGTTGAATGTTATCCATACATGAGTTTTCTATTCCTTCACATTCAAGGTATGAGACGAACCATGCTACAAGGAACGAGTCGTATCACTACCTTAGTTTAGAGTGAACGATTCGTATTACTTGAGATGATTCGTGCTCGTATATTGAATATGATGATCTTCTTGTTAAATGCTTTGAGGTTGTAGCTGTGAAGCATTAATCTGTTCAAACCATAGCATAATTGATTTCAATTGGAAACCCTAATTACGTGGCTAGTGGTGGACTCTTTGCCCTAGTTTTTCCCCCAATTCAGTAAACCCAATTTCATTTATTATTGATAATTTAATTTCTTAGTTTAATTTATTTGTTATTAATTTAGGCTATGAACAATTAATCTTTTTTATCAAAATTAATTTAGAAATTTAACAATTAAATTAGTTTAATTTCACAATTGTCCCTGTGGATTGATACCTGGACTTGCCATAATTCTAAAAGAATTTGGTGTAGTTTAGGGTTTATTTTTGGTGTGTTCAACGACCCATCAAAATTTGGCGCCGTTGCCGGGGACTTCTGGCGAAATTAGTTAATTTAAAGTTAGATTCTTATTTTAATTTTTAGTTTAGGATTTTATGCTTTTACGTTGCTAAGTGTGCAGAGCGTTTGAAATTGGAGCTATCATTGAATTGCAAGCGGAGCGCAGCCGAGCTTTAAAAAAAAAAAAAAAAAACGCAGCACTAAAGTGAGTAAACAGAAGCAAACACTCACAAGCAAAGCACCAAAGTGCTAAAACGAAAGTCAATGCTCAAATAGAGGTTGGAGACAACATCTACACGTCAAGCATTCGCAAGACGAGTAAAGCGTTTTCGTTGAACCGCTGTGAGTATTTCTCCTTTAGCATTCTGCTTTCGTAACTTAGTGTATATAGTCGAACTTTTTGTGTGTGTGTGTGGGTAGTGTATGCACGGGCGTCGTTCTTGTCGCCCTGAATTGTGGAGTTTGGACCTTGAACTAGAAAGGACCCTTAGGAGACTTAGGGCCTATGCCCGTGTTCCTAAGCTTGAATATTCATATTCATACATTGAGCCATTAGAGATGGCAGATCCTAATGTCCTGAATGTGCCTAACCGGACCCTTAAGGATTATTTCACACCCACTGCATATACATCACCATCATGCATCCAATTACCCAAGACCACTGCTGCTCATTATGAGATTAAGTCCAGCACCATACAAATGCTCCTATCATTCCATGGACTAACTCATGATGATCCTTATAAGCATTTGAATGAATTTCTGAAAATTTGCTCGACAGTGAGAATCCAGAATTTCACAAATGAGGCCTTAATGTTGCGATTGTTTCCATTTTCGTTAAAGGATAAAGCCAAACACTAGCTAAATTCTTTACCTGCTAATTCAATCACAACTTGGGACCAATTACAGCAACGGTTCTTGGAGAAGTACTTTCCCATAGGTAAAACCAACCAACTTAGGCGAGCCATCACAAACTTTGCTCAAATGGATGGCGAGCAATTCCATGAGACATGGGAAAGACATCGAGACCTTCTCCAACAGTGTCCCTACCACCAAGTGCCTGATTGGCAACTTGTTCAAACATTTTATTATGGCTTAACTGAGTCGCACCGCCAAATGGTGGATTCGTCTTGTGATGGGACATTTATGTCTAAAAATGATGCCGAGGCATGGTAATTGTTTGAGAACCTAAGTGATAATTCCCTTCACCATGCCTCCACAGCCCAGCAAGTCCGGCAACCAGTAGTTGGAGCCCCAAAAAAGAGGGGGCATTTATGAGGTCGGGCAAAACCTAGAGTTAGCCCAACAAGTAGAGGCACTGTCCCGCAAGATGGACCAATTATTAGCTACGGGACATGCCCCTACCTAGCAAGATCAGCCTCAATTTCACGAGGCATGTGTTATTTGTGCGAGCCCTGCTCATGACTTGAGTGAGTGCCCTTCGGCATCACAATTTTCGTAGTTAGTCCAAGAGCATGTGAATGCTGCTCAAGGATTCTCCAACCCGGGTAATGATCCATACTCCAACACATACAATTCGGGATGGAGAAATCACCCTAATTTCTCATGGAGACCCCCTTCACAAGGCACTTCTTACAATCCTCCACCACTAAGGCAAAATTTCAATAATTTTGCCAACCAATCATCTTACCGACCACCGCAACCTTATAGACCCCCACAACCGTATCGGCAACCACAACCCCCGCATGTTCCTCAGGGCAACTCTATCTTTGAGACTCAGGTGTTGGAAGTTCTCTCCGAACTTAAGGGGTTGGCACCAGTAGTTCACTCCCACACTCACTCTATTGCCAAGCTAGAGACCCAATTGGGTCAAATGGCTAACAACATGAATCAGAGAGAGGAGGGAAAATTACCTAGTCAAACTGTGGCCAACCCTAAGGGACAATACGGGGCAGAGAGTTCGGGTGGGAATAGGAAGCAACATGAGCAAGTGCAAGCAGTGGTTGCTTTGAGAAGTGGTAGAGAGTTAGAGCCTTAGTCAGTGGCGTCTGATGCAACTAGAGTTAGGAAGGGTGACCACGGTGGTACACCCAATGAGAGCAAGGGTGAGGGGGAAACACTTAAGAGGGATGACTTAGTCCCTAACACTTCACATGAGCCCAAGGCACCATATGTGCCTAAGGCACCCTTTTCCCAATGCCTTGATACACCGTCCCCTTTTAATAAGAAGGCGGCATCTATGGAGGCAATGATGGAGGTCTTTAAACAGGTAAAAATCAACCTCCCCCTGTTGGAGGCGATTAAACAAGTACCCTCATATGCCAAATTTCTGAAGGACCTTTATACGCAAAAGCGTAAGTCTAGGACACATGTGTCCCAAACGGTCCTACTCACGGAGCAAGTAAGCTCTATCTTGTTGAATGACACACCTCCTAAACTTAAGGACCCGTGTGCCCCAACCATTGCATGCATTATAGGGGACCATTTCATTGATAGGGCCTTATTGGATTTAGGGGCTAGTGTCAATTTGTTGCCGTACTCTGTGTACGAGGAATTTGGGCTTCGCGAGTTGAAGCCCACTACTGTCACTCTTCAGTTGGCTGACCGGTCCCTCAAAGTGCCACGTGGCATGATTGAGGATGTGCTAGTTAAGGTTGATAGGTTCTACTTCCCTGTTGACTTTTTGGTGTTAGATATGGAACCGGTAGCCAGTTCTAGGAAACAAATCCCGGTGATCTTGGATCGACCTTTCTTGGCTACGGCCAATGCATGCATTAATTGTCGTACCGGGGTGATGGAAGTTTCATTTGGTAACATGCAAGTAAAACTTAATGTTTTCCAAGCATCCCAACAACCTCATGAGAGAGAGGAGTGCTTATTAGTGGATGTTGTTGATGAGATTGTGGAGGAGGCTTTGCCCTCCATTCTTGTAGAGGACCCTTTAGAGGCTTGTCTAGCTCATTTTGGGTTTGAAAATTTTGATATTGATGGGTTAGTTGAGGAGGTGAATTTCTTGCTTAATGCTTCTTCTACACCAGATTTTCCTCCATGGAAAGCCCGGTTTAAGTCACTTCCTCCTCTGTCGAGAGAGCCTGCCATACCATCTTTAGTCACACCACCTACACTTGAGTTGAAACCACACCCGGCCACACTGAAGTATGCATTTTTAGGGCCCCAAGATTCTTTACCAGTCATCATTGCATCTGACTTGACTGTAGAGCAGGAGAGTCAGTTAATGAGTGTTCTCATGGCACATCGGAGTGCTATAGGGTGGTCAGTGGCTGATTTGAAAGGGATAGATCCCTCCATGTTCATGCATTATATACACCTAGAGGAGGACACCAAACCTTCTCGCTAAATGCAACAGAGACTAAATCCTAATATAAAAGAGGTGGTGAAGAAAGAGGTATTGAAATTGTTGGATGCGGGTATCATATACCCCATCTCAGATAGCAAGTGGGTGAGTCCCTGTGGACGCGCCCCGCGTGAGGGCCTCACCCCACAGTTCGGACTCGATTGTCACGGTTCTTAATCTGAACCAAAGAGTCCAAATCCGGCAAATCGTTTTGAGAAAATAGATTTTTAGAAAAGAAATGCCAAACATGGACTGCTTTGCCAGATACAGAGTCACCACCTAAATATTTTTTATGGGGGAATTTAGGAAACCCTGACTCGTTTGCCTAAGGCCACGTGTCCATCATCACCAAAGTTACCTCGGCTCGGGAACTTGGGTACGATTGGGGAAGGTCAGCTATGAGCACCCCCTCTCGCCCGATCCTAAGATCGGCCTCTACTAACCACGATATCTTGTTTTTGAAAACACATGCGTTCTTATTCCGGTTATTAGCTAATCTTACTATGTGATGCACACAACACAAAAGTATAGACTAGATTGCCTAATTTGAAACGAAGCATTGCATATCCGTTTGTTTGGAAAATGATTTAAGGTTTGCTACTCGCAAGTAGGCTAAAATACGAACTTCAATGAGTTGTCCCAACTCAAACAATCCAACCTTCACCCACAGGCATTCAAACAGTTTATATCACATAAGCATCTAACCACATGGTAAGCATGCTGTCATGTTAACATTCACACTCATGCGAGATGCTAAAACATAAAACACTTACAGTGTACTCCAAGCCACAACAATGAACATGTTAGCAATCATGCATGATCCAAGTCCATGTTAAGTGGCTAATGCAACGCATACAGAATGTCACTAGAATAGGCTCGGCTAATCCTAGGATGGCATGTGGAATGCAACAAGTAGCACGTATTCAATTTGGAATTGAAATACAATGTAATTAGCGTGATGCGCCGAGCCCGGTGCATGCAATACTGATGAATGATGCACGCATGCATAGCATAAGAATGCTAAATTAAACGTATCCTAATACTAACCATCAAAAGCAGGTAAGTAAAAGGGAGGAAGAAGCGGGGGTTGGAAGACATGAACACACGCACCCACACTTATTACAAATTAGCTCTCACTCGGAGGGACCGAAAGAATATACAAATTAATTAACCTACAAGCTAATTAAATATTATAGACAAATTTAAACTAGTTAAGCAAATTAACTAATCTAATAAAACAATAAACAGCCTCGGGAAGAGGGCCCAATGCAATGCATGCTCGGCTCCACTCGGAAGTCTACTGCTATGCACAAGTTGCCTCTGTCCACACTGTTATCCTCCTCTAAAACTTGCACAAGTCCCAAAGCACACTCCATGGACATTGGGGAGCACCACCGGCCAAGAGAGATGGTCACCGGCCAAAGAAAATGATCACCGGCCACTAGAAATGATCACCGGCCATCAATTGTTGGTCGGTCGGCACTAAAGATGGCCGGCCGGCCGGCCAAACCTTCCTGCAGAATCTTGTTTTGACAGCAGCAAAGGGCAAAACAAGGCATAGCAATGCATTTCAAGCAAATGTATGCACCAACACACCTTTTATCATGTTTATGACTCAAAGAGGTATGTTCCTTGGTTCTTGGGCCACCAACCGCGCATTTCAATGCGTGATGGCTCAAGAGACCAAGTTGTGCATTTTGATTTTAAATGAAATGCAATGCACATAAACATACAAGGGAGCCTTCAACCTCTATCATGGCTTGATCAAGAGGTGAAAGATGCATGCAATGATATGCAACCTAGGCATGTTAGCTAGCATGCTATGAGGACAAGCATGCAAGTATGATCATGGGGCGAACATGCAAACATGCAAGCATGTGGGGTGCAATGCCAACATGCAAGTGTGCAAGACATGTGGCACATTAAGCAACCAAAGCAAGGAGAAGAATGCATGCCAAATGCACTAGGATTTAAGCATGCAACACATACGATAGGCCGAGTACGCAACAACACACAAGGTGAGCATGCCACAACATGTGAGAATGGACTTAGACTAAATTAGGCAGCCCTCAAACAAGCCTAAAACAGTGGCCAACATGCTCAAGAATGGAAGCTAAAACACATACAAATAGGCATGCATGCAAGGTCCAACACTTAGGCACATAGAGACAGCTTTTAAGCACACTTAAAAGAGAATAAACATGGACTAATGGCATGCATTATGAGCTCCGGAATTGCATAAAACAGAGGTGCCAAACCAACTAATTAAAGCAAACAAAGCATGCTCATAACATCCCACATTCAAGGCCTACAAGCTAGAATGCAAAGAGACTATGCAAAACATGTTGAGCATGACCACAGAAAATGAAAACAGAGCTAAGGCACACTGAAATATACATAAAAGCTTCACAAATCTTAGCCAAAACCATGCTAGAACGAGGGTCAAAGCTTAAAGCATGTTAAGGCAAAAAGATGGCATTACAAGACAAGTATGCCAAGCAAGCATGGTGTGTCTAAACCAACATGAAACAGAGGTAATACATGGAAAAATACTACCAAATAATAGCTAAGGCATGGCCAACATGAACCTAGATAAGATGCTCATTCAAGAGGCTAAAATGGCCCTTTTCAAGGACAACAAGGAGAGGGGGTGGCCCTCTCCTTCTTGGGACCTCAAGGCACCATCCTCACCACTGAAATCTCTCAAGATTTCAATGGTGGGGAGGCCCAAACAAGGTGGTCTCGGAGCTCACCAAAATGGCACAAAAATAGGGCCAAACAAGCCCTAAGAGGGGTCAAACAACCCCAAAGCTTAAAACACCCTTAACCAACTATTTAAAGCACTCAAAAACAGAACTTTTATTAGTTATATGCTAAGCTCAAAAATAGTTGCAAGATAGGTGAAAAAGCTATGCAAAAATGGGGTAAAAAGGAGTAAGTTCTTACCCTTGTAGACCCTCTTCACAAACAATGGTCCAACTACTTTCCTTAGCTCAAAACCAGCTCAAAAACACTGAAAATAGCTCCTTAGTACCTCAATAGCTCAAGGAAAGTGTAACTCTAGGTGTTTGTGTGCAAAACTAAGCACAAAACACCTTAAGGCAAAAGAGAGAGAGAGATAGAGATAGATAGATACACTTGTGACCTAACCCTAACTCAGAGCTCCCTCTGTCAATTTTTTGTAACCCTAATGGAGGGAGAAGAGGCTCCCTCTTATAGAGCTCCCTCTTGCAAAGCTTCTCAAGTAAGCTAGTCAAGAGGGAAATCCCTCCATACACGTGTATGGAGGGGAGCAAGGTGTATGCCAGCTAGCACAGCTGGCATAAAAATATCTGCAAAAGCAGATGCACAGTGGTCGGCCGGCCAAAAATGCAATTTGACCAAAATAGATGGTCGGCCAGCCAAAAATAGTGCTGGTCGGCCAACCATTTGGCCGGTGGCAACAAACCAGTGGTCGGTGGCCTCAAGACATGGCCGGTGATGTGTGAGGATGGCTAACAAGCCATTCCCTGCCCCTCAAAGGAAAAACACAAGTGTTTGGTGCAAAACCAGACACAAAACAGTCGAGTCGAGAGATCCTGAGGCAGGGCGCGTGGTCGAGACCTCCGGGAACTCAAGACAAACACAAACATGGATAATCACCAAATGTTCAAACGGTGACGTCCAAGTCTTGAGGACGGTCAAAAATGGGGTGTCTACAGTCCCACACAAGTGGTGCCTAAGAAATTGGGCATCACCGTTGTTGAGAATGAGGGAGGAGAGTTAGTCCCCACACGAACCACTACTGGGTGGCGAGTGTGCATTGATTATAGGAGACTAAATTCCTCGACTAGGAAGGATCATTTTCCTTTACCTTTCATTAACCAAATCCTAGAGCGGTTAGCGGGGCAGGGTTTCTATTGTTTTCTTGATGGCTACTCGGGGTATAATCAAGTCCCGGTGTACCCCACTGACCAGGAAAAAACCACATTCACATGCCCTTTTGGCACTTTTGCTTACAGGCGCATGCCCTTTGGGCTATGTAATGCACCGGTGACTTTTCAAAGGTGTATGATGGCCATTTTCTCCGATATGGTGGAGAAATTCTTAGAGGTTTTTATGGATGACTTTTCGGTGTTTGGACCGTCTTTTGAGGAATGCCTTAGGAACTTGACTAGAGTGTTAGAACGATGTACCGAGGCAAACCTAATCTTGAGTTGGGAAAAGAGCCATTTTATGGTTCGTGAGGGTATAGTGCTGGGACACATTGTGTCCCCTCGAGGTATAAAGGTTGACAAGGCTAAGGTTAACCTCATTGCAGGCCTTCCTCCACCCAATTCCGTGCGTCAAATTAGGTCTTTCTTAGGGCATGCAGGTTTTTACCGTAGGTTCATCAAAGACTTTAGTAAGATATCACGTCCTTTGTGTAGTTTACTGGTTAAGGACGCGCCTTTTGTCTTTGATGAGGCATGCTTAAAGGCATTTGAAACACTGAGAATGGCCTTGACCACCGCCCTAATCATGAAATCACCAGATTGGTCGCTTCCCTTTGAAATCATGTGTGATGCCTCCGATTATGCTGTCGGGGCTGTGTTGGGCCAAAGGGTCAATAAGGCACCATTTGCTATATACTATGCTAGTCGCACTCTCTCGGATGCACAATTGAATTACACTACCACCGAGAAAGAGTTACTAGCTGTGGTCTTTGCCTTAGACAAATTACGGTCTTATCTCCTAGGTTCCAAGGTCATAGTCTTCACTGATCATGCCGCTTTGCGGTATTTACTATCTAAGAAAGAGACAAAACCTAGGTTGATTAGATGGATTTTGTTGCTTCAGGAATTTGATTTAGAGATCCGTGATAAGAAAGGATCTGAGAATGTGGTGGCGGATCATCTCTCCTGAATCCTCGTTGAGTATACTAGTGACCCTCTTATTTTGCATGATTCGTTTTCGGACGAACAACTCTTAGAGCTGTCACAAGCAAGCCCCCCGTGGTTTGCACATATTGTGAATTACTTGGCCATTGGGCAAATTTCGCAAAATTGGTCTAAGCAAGACAAAGACCGATTCTTTTCGCAGGTCAGGTATTATTTTTGGGACGATCCAGAGTTGTTTAAATATTGCTCCAACCAAGTGATCCGACGTTGTGTGCCGGAGAGTGAGGTGCATAGCATTCTTACATTTTGTCATTCTTCTGCATGTGGCAGTCATTTTAGTGGGCATAAAATGACTACCAAGATTTTACAGAGTGGGTTTTATTGGCCCACAATTTTTAAAGATGCCTATCAATTTTGTAGAACTTGTTTGCGCTGTCAGCAAATGGGTTCGATGTCTCGGCGTGACATGATGCTAATGTCCCCTATTCTTGTGGTAGAAATATTTGATGTTTGGGGGATTGATTTTATGGGCCCTTTCCTGTCGTCATTCGGGTTTGAGTACATTATCTTGGCAGTAGATTATGTGTCTAAGTGGGTGGAGGCGATAGCTACCCAAACAAACGATCATAGAGTTGTAATCAAATTCTTGCATGAAAACATCTTTAGTCGTTTTGGGCTTCCTAGAGCCATAATAAGTGATCAGGGTACACATTTTTATAACCGGTTCTTTGAGTCGGTAGTTAAGAGATACTCTATCACTCATAAAGTTGGCACTGCATACCACCCTCAAACTAGTGGCCAAGTAGAAGTCTCAAATAGGGAGGTAAAGCACATAATTAAGAAAACGGTGAGGCCGGATAGGAAAGATCGGTCACAACGGTTAATTGATGTATTGTGGGCTTACCGCACTACTTATAAGACATCCATTGGGATGTCACCATATAGAGCGGTGTTCGGCAAAGCTTGCCATCTCCCGGTTGAACTTGAGCACCGAGCATTATGGGCCATAAAGAAGTTTAACTTTGATATGGCCACGGCTGGGCTCAACCGGAAATTGCAACTCAATGAGCTGGAGGAAATCCGGAATGATGCATATGAGAGTTCGAGAGTTTTTAAAGCTCAGACTAAAGAATTCCATGACAAGCACATTAATAGAAAATCCTTTGAACCCGGCCAAAAAGTGTGGCTTTTTAATTCAAAATTGAGACTCTTTCCAGGTAAGCTAAGATCAAGATGGGATGGCCCCTTTTTAGTTGTTGAGGCATTTATTCATGGTGCCGTTGAGGTGCGAGATCCAAAAACTGGCCACACTTTCAAAGTGAATGGCCAAAGATTGAAACCATATATAGAGGGGATTGGGAATGGGGATATGATTGAGTCCATTGCTTTGATGGACCCATTTTATTGTGATTGATAGATTGATTTCTTGTTCTGTTTTCTTTCTTTTCTATGCTATTCTGTTTTTCTTTGTTCTCGTTATGCTTTACTTGCGTCTAAGAGACTTTAAATCCTCTAAAGGTGTAATTCCTTTGGTGCTAGCCGTGCCCGAACGGCATCTGACAGTCTGGTATAGCCACCTAACCGTGTTTGTAGTGAGTTCCTAGGAGACCAACTGAGATGGTGGAAACTAGAGTTCGAATGGCAAAGCCTAGAACACAAAGGTTTGGGATTTCCGAGACTAGAGTCTGGTTTAAATACCCAGGGGTGTGGAGATTGTTTCAAAACTACCTCGGCTTGAACTCTGTATGGTAGCCCCATAGGTTGAGGTAGCTTTATGCGCCTCGATTCTAGATACCGAATCAACCTAGTCTGTCACCCTGTTCGAGAATAGGGAAAGTTACAAACACAGTTAAGGAAAAAAGTAGTACCCGTGGTTTTCGCGTGAAGATTATACCTTTAGTAGGCATTCTGTTATTTTCTTATGTGCTATATTTATTTCGGATGTCAATTGAAGGTAGAAATGGTTAAGTATACTTTGGGTTGTATTAGCCCGAAGGCTATAAACTACGTTGGGTTTTATTACCTGGGAGATTCTGAACTGGCAACTTTATGCCATAACTCCGGTGCCTTTTGTTAGGTGCTGGGAGTTAGTTTTCCATTTTCTTGAAGCATGTACGCTTGCGAGTGCTTCTTGTTTTTGTTAAACTATGCTGCTGCAATGTAGCAGAAAAAGGTCCTTGCATGCGTGTGGGTGGAAGGGACCCTCCCTAGCCTGGGTAAGTCCTTGATTTCTACTTTGTGGTATTTGGGAAATCAAGTATTCAACCACATTTTTAGAAGAAAAAAAAAAGAAAAAAAAAAGAAAAAGAAAAGAGAGTGTCATACTTATTCAATTTTTAATAAATAAATAAATAAAATAAAAAATTTGTGCTGTACTTGTTGTATAAAAAAAAAAGGGAGAAATCGCCGCACGTGTGGCCTGGGCCCCGCACGTGCAGGACATTTGGTGAAACTCGACTTTGCGCATTGCTTAATAAGCAGGTGCGGGGGCAAGGGTGTTGACCAAGCCGCACGTGCGGGACGACGAAAATTCTAAAAAAAAAAAGAATCGCGAGGGGTGAAATCGCTGCACGTGCGGGAAATTTGGAGAATTCCAAATTGCACTATGCTTAATAAGCAGGTGCGGAACCAAGCCGCACGTGCGAAAAATTTTCAAAAAAAAAAAAAAATTGTTTTGTTTTGTTTTGTTCTATTCTTATTATTTTTTTTATTTCATTTTTTAATTTATTTAAGTAAATAAATTTTACATAAATACATAAATAAATTTTAAATATAAATAAATAAATATACATTTATTTTATTTATAATTTTTTTATATATATATAAAAAAAATTCGTTTTATTTATTTATTTTTATTTTCTATTTTCTATTTTCGTAAAAAAAAGAAAAAAAAAAAAAAAAGAAAGAAAGAAACATGACCTTATCTACACACCTAACATACCCCCAGTATCAGATTTCGTTCTCTCTCTCTCTCTCTCTCTCTCTCTCTCTTAACCCCACACAAACCCACCTTCACCTTCTTCTCCTTCTTCTTCTTCTTCTTCCCTTTTCTTCTTCTTTCTTCTTCCTCACCACCATCATCTCACCGCCGGCATCACTTCCCTCTCCGTCCGACGAATCTCTGCCGACCACCATTTTTTCTGGCGAACCTCCATTATTTTTCTCTCTTTCTCCACTTTTTCAAGGTAATTTTTTTTCTTTTACGTTTAGATTTGTGGTCATAGGAGTAGAGAAGTAGAGTTTTGATGTTATTTTTTTTTTCTTTTTGGATCAAATCTAGTGTTCATCCTCAAAAATAAAAAAAATAAAAAATAAAAAAAATGCTTAGCCATGTTTGTTGTTTCTTCTTTCTTTTATTTTTTTTATTTTTTTTAATTTTATTACTTAGCTATGTTTACTTAGTTTGTTTCTCTGAAGAAAAAAAAAAAAAAAAAAAAAAAAAAAAAAAAAAAAAAAACAACAACAACAACAACAACAACAACAACAACAATCTGCATCTGCGTAGGAAGAGAAGATGAGAGCCGCACGTGCGGCCCTCTCGGCGCACGTGCGGACCAAGCCAAAAAAAAAAAAAAAAAACCTCAGAAATCATGGTGCTAACAATAATCCCAATTTAGTTTTTTTTTTATTCGCTATATTTGTTTAGTTTAAATTGTTTCATTAGTTTAATTAGTTTGTGGATTGTTTTGGTTTTATTTTTATTTTTATTTTTATTTGGTTAGCTGGTGATTTCATTTTAATTATTTATTCTATGATGTAATTGTTCATTTAGTTATTAAGTAGTTTAGTTTTTATTTTATTTTATTTTCTGAATTTTTAGTTCATATTATTTTCTTTTCTTTTCTTCCATTAACTAAAATATAAAAAAATAAAAAAATAAATAAATAAATAATGGTGGGAATTGCATGTGGTACATTAGTGGGCAAATTTGTGCTTTCATATTTTATTTGATTCTCATGCTGGTTTCACGAGTATATGTATTTATTGTTGGTGTGTGCAGGATATGAGTCGACGTGTATTTGCTCGGGCCTCCAAAAAGGCCAGGGGTTCCTCCTCTTCGGCGCCATCGCCACCACCGTCACCACCATTCTCGCCACCACCACCGGGTGACTTGCCACGGCCGGAGTGGGCTTCACACCCTCTTCACAAGCTCACGCAGTTCAACATGCAATTTTTCTAGCGTGACAAGGACACTATTTGGGCTGTTGAGCAGCTCCAACTTCGGCAGCAGTTGGGCGTTTGCACTGTGACAGCGCCCCCTTATCCTCATCTGGTACGACTCTTCTACCAGAACCTATATGAGTCACCCACCGATGATGGACTGCTCTCTACCATTGATGATCATACTGTCCACATCACCTCATCCATGATTGCCACCGTGTTAGGGTTTTTCACTAAGCCAGAATATCAGCCATACCCGGAAGTTGAGGATCAACAGCCCATACATAGCCTTATCTAGCAATACTTCCTGGGGGCCCACGGTGACCTCAGTTTCACATGCTTGCGGCGGAGCAAGCTGCCTAGCCGCTTGCTATTCATTGATTCCGTGATCCATAAGAATGTCCTTCCACTTGGGCATCGAGCTGAGCGTCGTTTGGAGTTTGTTCGGGTTTTACATGGGTATCAGTATGGCTATCAGGTCCCGCTTGCGCATACCATCTAGATGCATTTACGGAAATTTCTACGAGAGGCAGTTCGGCCTGATCCTATGCAGAACCTGACTTGGCCACTGCCATTTGCCAATTTATTGACACTTGTGTTTGAGCTAAACCACCTCCCTATTGCTGAGGATGAGAAGATTGATAGAGGGTATCCGACTTTCGGCTAGCGGGAATGGCAGCATAGCATATCTTGCATCCCATAGCTGGTTAGTGCCCCAGTTGATGAGGCCCAGGACCCTGTACCCGACCACCCGCCTCATTCTGTTCCTCCCATGCCTTCCCAAGGAGACCCACTCTACATGACTCGCGCGGAGTACTTACAGCTTCAGCACTCTATGGATCAGGTCCACAATACTCTTCGTGATTACCACCAGAGTCTCATGGAGTTGCACATGGATTTTCAGGCGCATCGAGACTATTCTCAGGCGACCTTCGACCAACTACACGCTAACAACCTCGCCATCCGGCAACAGGTTTAGGATGACGACTTTGAGACGCGCTCTTTGATGCACGCCTTGTTTGCCCAGCATTTCCCACCCCCACCACCACCGGCTTCCCCGTAGTAACTGACTGTATATTGCTTTGTCTCTTTTATTTTTATTTTTATTTTTATTTTTCTTTTTAGTTCTTTCTTTTCTTTAAAAAAAAAACCACAAAAAAAAGAAAAAGAAAAAGAAAAAAATGTGCAGGGTACATATGTTACTCTCTGCCTACCTGGATGTGCACCTACAATTCTGGTGATATTCTCTCATTTCTCTTTACTTTTCCATTGAGGACAATGTCATATTCAAGTTGGGGGATGAGGGTTATATTTTCTTTTGTGCATTTCTATTTGGCTCATAATTCATGCTTATACATGTTTCACTTGATTGCATTACTTCACTTGATGTGACTTTTTGCTAGTAGGGTGATGATATTTGCATATGTTAATTGGAGAGCATAGTAGACTTGTATGAAAAGGGTTTATTGGGTAGATACTTGCATGCCATGTTTGCACGAGGAGAGTTGTCTGTGTTTGTGGTATTAGTACACTTGTCATGAGTATGCCTTAATTCACATGAACACACTATCATAGCGGTGATCTTTTTATTATAATCCCTGGTGTACATCATTGATAATAGCTAGAGTTACAGAAAAGAATAAATGAGGAGCCAAGATTCTTAAAAAAAAAAAAAAAAAAAACACTTGACTAGTTTGGGTTTGTAGCCTTTTTAACTCGAGTTATTAAGCCCGTTGGGGTGTCTCTACACCTAATGCCCTAAAACCGTCTGGTTTGGGAGTCATTGGCCCAAAACTTGCTACATGGGTTAATTAGAAAGCTTACGGGACTTGGACATTGCACAGTTAAGGAAAAATAAGAAGAATGACTTGTTCGGATTCGTAGCCTTTTCAACTCGAGTTATTAAGCCCATAGGGGTGTCTTTACACCTGGTGTCCTAAAACCGTCTGGTTTGGGAGTCATTGGCCCAATGCTTGTTACATGGGTTGATTAGAAAACTTAATGGATTAGGACATTGCACAGTCATCACAAAAAAATAAATAAATAAATAAATAAATAAAATAAAAAATAAAAAAAAAAACTTTTGAGAATCTTGGCTGCAACAGGTTAGTTTTTCTGTATATGTTGGGTGTTATTATGAGTTACACTGGGGTATTATAGTGGACAGTTAACTAATATTGAGATTGCACTTTACACCAAGGGTACTCATGACTTGTCTACTAGCATGCACAAGTACAGGGAACTTTACTTTTGTATTAACTAAATTGTGGTTTTGACTCAATAGGTTCCTTCATGCTTGTCCACTGTGCCTTTAATGACTCATTATGTCTCAATATCACACTGTAGTGGCACTTAAGTTGATTGTTAGGTGGAGTAGTGTGGTCAATTGTTGTTGAGTATATATGAATATGTTAATGTTTGTGGGTATCATTTCTGGAAAGCCTCACGAGACTTTACTCGTCCACTTGGGGTAACTTTGTGGTTTAAAGGCTTATTGCATATGCTAAATGCAACCGTTCGCTCACGAAAGAGGAACTAGCTAGATTTTGTTTGATTTTATTTTATTTTTATTACTTGCTTGAGGACTAGCAAGTAGTAAGTTGGGGGATGTGATTAAGGCCGAAATGTACATCATTGAGGCCGTTAATTAGAATCTTTTAACTTCACTTGCTGGTCAAACTGTATACTTTATGTGTGTTGAATGTCAATCAGGTTGTACATGGTCGGAGCATAAAATGGGCAAAAAGACAGAATTTGGAGAGAGTTGACTTTCCCACACGTGCGTTGACTTTTCCTGCACGTGCGTTGACTTTTTCTGGGAAAGTCAACCCGATGTTTTAAACCTGTTTGGAAGGGACCAGAAGTATAAAAAGGCAAGGAAAAGGCTGGATTAGGGTTCTGAACTTGTTTTGACCTAAAGGGAGAGGCTAGGGTTTGGAAGGGAAGAGAAACAAAAAGCTTCAAGGATGTCTCCCATGGTGGTTTCTTCTCCATCTACCTCCTTCCACTCCTCCATGAGTGGCTAGTCTCCTTTTCTAGGGTTTTGATGAAACCCTAGCCATGTAATTATTTTGTTTTCTTTTTGATTTTTAATTATGTAAAGGTTTGAACATTTGTATGGTGATTTAGAAGTTTCTTTTATATATTTTTCATTATTTCTTCGAATATTTGACTTTCTGTGATTGTTGAATGTTATCCATACATGAGTTTTCTATTCCTTCACATTCAAGGTATGAGACGAACCATGCTGCGAGAAACGAGTCGTATCACTACCTTAGTTTAGAGTGAACGATTCATATTACTTGAGATGGTTCGTGCTCGTATATTGAATGTGATGATCTTCTTGTTAAATGCTTTGAGCTTGTAGTTGCGAAGCATTAATCCGTTCAAACCATAGCATAATTGATTTCAATTGGAAACCCTAATTACGTGACTAGTGGTGGACTCTTTGCTCTAGTTTTTCCCCCAATTCAATAAACCCAATTTCATTTATTATTGATAATTTAATTCATTACTTTAATTTATTTGTTATTAATTTAGGCTATGAACAAACAATCTTTTTATCAAAATTAATTTAGGAATTTAACAATTAAATTAGTTTAATTTCACAATTGTCCTTGTGGATCGATACCTGGACTTGCCATTATTCTAAAAGAATTTGGTGTAGTTTAGGGTTTATTTTTGGTGTGTTCAACAACCCATCAGGCTCAGACGGAGCAAATTGAACAGTTGGATTAGGAGGTCGAGCTGAGGGGGAAAAAATGCCTCACCGAGCGCGAAGTCGACCGTAAGGAACCACTCATCGACAAACGGCCGCGTTTGGAGGAGTCGGACTTAGTCGTGCTGTTCGTCATCCAACCAAGGATAAAGAACGTGCTGATTGCGTCCGATGCATCGGCTCTGAAAGATCCGGCCGTGGCCTTGAGTATGGCTTCTTCAATTTCCCTACTGGCTGACAAGGCGACTTTTTGTGCGGAGCTAGATCTGCTGTCAATAGCATTAGCTGCCCAATCGGCCCTATTGGTACATGACGTGACCTTATTTTTAGTCTTCCGCCTATATGCATATAAACTTATATTAATTCTTTGTTTTGCAGACGGTGGGCAGGATAGCCGAGATCAGCCGTCGCCAATGTGATGCGGTTGAGCAGATCGGCTTTTTGAAGGCCGAAATTGAAAACGAGAAGAGCAAGGCCATGGAGGCCTCTCAAAGAGCCAAGTCCGAGGCGGCAAGAGCGGTGGATGAGCGTGCAAGAGCCGACGCCGAGGCAGAAAAGGCGAAGAGTTCTGACCAGCTCAGGTTGGCTGCCGAGGAGAGAGCGGATGCGAGCGAAGACGCACTTAAGTTAGCCAAGGAGGTGATTTCCAAGCTGGAAGCCGACTTGGAAGAATCGAAGAAGGCGAAAGAAATAGCCGACTCTGAGATTTCCAAGGCATTCCAAGCTGGGAAGGACGCCGCCTTGGAGAACTATGTCGAGGAAGTCCCCAAATTCAAAAATCAGGGCTTCAAATATGGCTGGCTCAAGGCCTTCACTGGCACTAATGTGACATTGGCCCAGCCGATTCCATATGAGCAGGTGGACGTCCAGCCGCTGGAGTCTGACCCCGAAGATTGACTAGGGTGACTTTTTTATTTTGGTAGGCGTCTTTCGTGCATGATTCTTGTAAATTTTTGTTAGTAGATTTCTGTTAATTTAAGGTAATTTTCATGTGTAAAATGACTATCTTTGGACTCAATTTATTAATGAAAATTTCCTTTGTTCTTTTGTTTGTTATGTGTGTAATCATAGAATGGGATTGTTGGGACAATTTAATAAGATAAATCGGCGGGCAAATGACTGCATGGTTTTACCAGTAGGCCAAATTAATTAAAGGGCCAAGGTTAGACCGAATAGATCAATCAATCTGCCCTTGCCCCAGCGGATTAATGAACGTGGCCACCGAATATAAGCCGTTCATGAATTGACTGGGGCAAACTATTTGATGTTAGGCCGAATAGATCAACCAATCTGCCCTGGCCCCAGCGGATTAGTGAACATGGCCGCCTAGTATAGGCCGTTCATGAATTGGCTAGGGCAGCCTATTTGATATTAGACCGAATAGATCAATCAATCTGTCCTTGCCCAACAGATTAATGAACGTGGCTGCCGAATATAGGCCGTTCATGAATTGGCTGGGGCAAACTATTTGATGTTAGGCCAAATAGATCAACCAATCTGCCATGCCCCTAGTGGATTAGTGAACGTGGCTGCCGAGTATAGGCCGTTCATGAATTGACCGGGGCAGCCTATTTGATGTTAGGCCGAATAGACCAATCAATCTGCCCTTGCCCCAGTGGATTATTGAACGTGGCCGCCGAGTATAGGCCGTTCATGAATTGGCTGGGGCAACCTATTTTATATTAGACCGAATAGATCAAATAATCTGCCCTGGCCCCAGCGGATTAGTGAATATGGCCGCCGAGTATAGGCCGTTCATGAATTAGTTGGGGCAGCCTATTTGATATTAGGCCGAATAGATCAATCAATCTGCCCTTGCCCCAGCAGATTATGGAACGTGGCCACCGAGAATAGGCCATTCATGACACAAGATTTTGAAGAGACCGCTTTGGGAGCGGTGCACCCGTGAGTAATAAAAGGGGTGGTTGCTTCGTGCGCATAGGTTCCTCTAGTGTGTCCAAACTCAACTCAACCCAGTGCGTCGAACGAAGTTGATAAGTGTGAATGTCACGTAGACTATTCTTCAACAGCAGAGGGGAAGGTAGGACACTGGTTGAGCTGGACTCAGCGATGAATCGAGATGGCGAACCTTCACAAACGGGAAGTAAGACGTCTGGGGAGTGTAAGAGGCGTCACTCTCCGCATCGTCGAAGTAGGTCAACTAGGAGGGAAAAGCAGCAGCGAGGGAACTCCCCTCATTCGCGAGGTGAGGCCAGTGGGCCACCACGTCTGTTGATTTTTTCAGTCTTTATCGGGAACAAACCGATGACGGAAGCAGATTCGATCATTCGAGATCCAAACGTGGCAGTTGAATTTGCATGACAGATTTTTTTGCCAGAAGTCCAGCAGTCGATGATTGGTCGACCTGATTTTGA
Source organism: Camellia japonica (assembly GCA_030407325.1). Lineage (NCBI taxonomy): Eukaryota > Viridiplantae > Streptophyta > Magnoliopsida > Ericales > Theaceae > Camellia > Camellia japonica. The sequence continues at coordinate 17,280,007 of JAPPVO010000007.1, read as the reverse complement.
AGTGTTTCGGGAGGGCGTTCATAGAGCAGTGAAAGGGCTGTACACTGCTTATGAAATTGACATGCGCCTACGCGCCGCGTGGCGGGAGATAGAGCAGAAAGATAAATGTATTTGAAACTTAGAAGCTCACTTCGAGAAAGCCGAACGAGAACTGAGGAGAGTTCAAACTGCCGAGTCTCAGTCGGCAGGCCAAGCTAACCCGATTGTGGAAGAAAGGGTGATCCAACGGCTTATAAGTCATGCGATTGCCGATCGAGAAATGGCAAGTATGTTTGCGATAGAGGCTGCGAAGACCTGGGCCTATGAACAAGGCTTCCATGACGGCCGAAAAGTTGGGATACAGAAGACCAAGGAAAAACTCACTGAGGAGGTCTGTCGATACGAGAATCGTGGATTTAAGCACGGGTGGATCGAAGCTCTCAAGGCCGCAGAGGCTCTTCTGGCGGCAGGCGTTGATTCGGCGTCACCGTTGTATCAAGGTCACAATTTTCCCTTCACGGCTTTTGAAGTCGAGAAGAGTGATGACGAAGGTGGCACCGAATAAAACTGAACACATTGTACCTTTCGAACGCAAATTGGATGCAGATTATGTATTCATGATCAATTTAATGAAACATCCTATTTGAAATGTTTACGAGTTATTTCAGTCAACGTTTATAAATTAAGTTATGATTATCTTAGCATTTCATGTCAATTAAGCTATGGCCAACCGTGTTTTCCACGAAGGGCGCTTCGAATTCGGAGTCTTATTCGGCCCAAACGTGTCATGCACGAATGGGGCTTCGAATTCGGAGGCTTTAATCTTGGCCAATCGTGTGATCCACAAAGGGCGCTCCAAATCCGGAGTCTTATTCGCCCCAAACGTGTCATGCACAGATGGGGCTCTGAATTCAGAGGCTTTCATCTTGGCCAATCGTGTGATCCATGAAGGGCGCTCCGAATCCGGAGTCTTATTCGGCCCAAACGTGTCATGCACGGATGGGGCTCCGAATTCGGAGGCTTTAATCTTGGTCAATCGTGATCCATGAAAGGCGCTCTGAATTCGGAGTCTTATTCGGCCCAAACATGCCATGCATGGATGGTGTTTCAAATTCGGAGACTTTTATCTTGGCCAATCCTATGATCCATGAAGGGCGCTCTGAATCTGGAGTCTTATTCGGCCCAAATGTGTCATGCACGAATGGGGCTTCGAATTCAAAGGCTTTTATCTTGGCCAATCGTGTGATCCACGAAGGGTGCTCCAAATCCAAAGTCTTATTCGGCCTAAACGTGTCATGCACGGATGGGGCTCCGAATTCGGAGGCTTTTTGATTTACCGAACTAAATTTCACATAGCAAATAAGTAAGAGGCCTTGTATTGTAAAAATGAAAGTTGTACAAGGCGAACATTCAAAGCAAGTTATCATGCCCCATAAGTCGAGTCAGTGATAAAATTTATGCAATTGCGTAGAATTCAAAGGTCGGGGCAAACTTCTCCTAGACATGTCTTTGAGCCGATATGCCCCTGTGCCGGCGATTGATTCAACCTGATAAGGGCCGTCCCAGTTGGGACCTAGTTTTCCATCGGTGGGGTTCCTAGTAGCGGGCTGAACTTTCTTGAGGACCAATTCTCCGAGTAGATAACGTCTCAGCTACACGCGTTGATTATATGATTTAGCGAGCTGCTGCTAATATTGTGCCATAGATGCGAGGGCACGGTCTCGGTGTTCCTTGATCAGAGTCAAGTCCAATGCTAGCATCATATCATTACGTCCCAAATCGAAGACCTTCGTTCTCAAAGTGGGTAAGCCAATCTCTAGGGGGATAATTGCCTGGGTTCCAAAGCATAGGGCGAATGGCGTTTCCCCAGTGGATCTTCTTGGTGTAGTGCAATGAGCCCACAACACACTGGGAAGCTCTTCGACCCACCTGCCTTTGGCTTTCTCCAACCGTTTCTTGATGCCTCCAAGATGGCTTTGTTGGAGGCTTCAGCTTGACCATTGCTCTGTGGATAAGCCGGGGTGGAGAAATAGGACCGAATACCACTCCGTGAATACCACTCCGAATACCACTCTGATAACTCCATGTATTTCTTGTTCGCGCGCCTTATGTGCTTACTATCCACTTGAAGTTGTTCATTAGCTCGGTGTGAACATTGGTCATTTGATCAGCGCGAATCTCGTCTTTTGTCTCGTTGAGCCCGATTCCGTGGTTCAAGGCTTCGTGATGGTACAAAATTTATCGGTTGAACGATTTCAGATGGGGCTGTCTTGTGAAAACCTGCATTTAATTATTCAAAATAATAATAATAATAATTAATTAATTAATTAATTTTATCCAGAGTTTATTTGAAATATATATTAGTGTAAAAGTTAGTTTTAGATTAACCCAATTCAATCACTAACAAAGATATTATTAAGAATAATAATTTTGTGGGTGTTCAATATTTGTTGTTTATAAATTGTTTGAATAAGGATTCAACATAATAATTATCTTTGATAAATAACTTAGTTAAAAACCTTAAGAAACCCATACAAATAAACACACACACAAAAAAAAAAAAAAAAAAAGAAGAGAAAGACGGAATTTTCGTGGCAGTAGAATGCCACCTGCTTGTTTGCATGGTGGTATAGGAACCATAACCCATCATCTTTCTTAGAATTGAGAGAAAGTGAATAGATATAATAATGAAAAGAATGTGTGTGTGTGTGTGTGTGTGTGTGTGTGTGTGTGTGTGTGTGTGTGTGTGTGAGAGAGAGAGAGAGAGAGGGAAAGCCTCAGCAATGCATTGTATATATATCCACGCATGCTTACATTTGGTGAAGGAGAGAAGAAAAGAAAATTTGCCAAGTTGAGTAGGAGGATAAGAAGAGTGGGAGATTAAGGAAGCTAAATTTTTTTTATCATTTCATCATCCTATTATTGAGTAAGAAAGCCCTCTCAACCCTCTCATTTTTTTTTTTATTGTTGAAAATTTCAGATTATATTCATATGATAAAATGACTAATTTATAGATAGAAATTTTTATATATGTATGTAAATTTTGTGATGTGTGTATCAAATATTTGAAAGTATTGATAGTCTTAAAGTCATGGTATTATTGTGAAAATAGACTTGCATGTGTAGTTTATACCATTAAAGAGATGATTGAAGAATTTATTTGGTCCTTGAATCTGCCAGAAAATTTGTACGAATATTTAGACCATTTTATACTCAAAATTTGAAGATACTTTCTTCTACAAAGTTGTTTAGAATGATTTTTACTTCATCCATGAATTTTTGTAACAATTATGGAGTTTTTTACAAATTTATACAGATTTTTAACCAAATCTGGAGCTATAGGCAGATTTTACTATGTGTTTGAAAAATCATTAAAATTTTTATATTAAACCAAATATGGTAATTTCTAAACAAAAAATGAAATTTGAGAAGTCCAGTTTCATAATAAATTTTTAGATTATGGAATCGATTTATAAATTTAAGTATGAAATTAATTTAAGAAAATGTGATAAATATGCGTCATAAATTTTCTTGGAATTTTTCAGATTTATTTATAATTTTTTTTGGAAACTACTTTCTAAAAAATGGCGATAACATGTTTATTGAGTATTCTGTAGATTTATATGAATTTTAGAGTTATATAAGTAATTTATTTATAATTTTAATGACGAGTTATGCATCCTGAAAATTTTGGCAGATTAAGGAGGAATAAAAAATAATCTCTTCAATTATTTATTTGGACAAAAAAATTTAATATTGGGCTAATCTAATCTTGTAGATTAAAAATCCATACATGTGTGTGATTATGATTTATTTCTTCTTTTTGGTATCTACATTATTATTTCATACCTGTAGACGTCCCCGAACGTCCCGGGAGAAATCCCGTTTTGTTCATTTGGGTTTGCTACAGTTCAGGACTCAATGTCACGGTCCCGTATCTAATCTCGCAGAGTGCAATGCAAGACTGATGAATCATCAAAGAGTCCAAATCCGGCAAATCGTTTTTGAAAAATTGATTTTTAAAAAGAAGTGCCAAACATGGACTGCTTTGCCAGATACAGAGTCGCCACCTAAATATTTATTTTGGGGGAATTTAGGAAACCCTGACTCGTTGCCTAAGGCCACGTGTCCATCATCACCAAAGTTGCCTCGGCTCGGGAACTTGGGTACGATTGGGGAAGGTCAGCTATGAGCACCCCCGCTCACCCGATCAAAGATCGGCCACTACTACGCATGATATCGAGTTTTGAAAATATATGTGCTCTTATTCCGGTTATTAGCCTAGAATTACTATGTGATGCGCACATCATACAAGTATAGACTGGGTCGCCTGAATTGGAACAAAACATCTCACGTTCGTTTTGAAAAACGGTTTGAAGGTGCTACTCGCAAGTAGGCTAAGACGTGGGTTTTGCCACCCTCGAGTGGGCTTAGAAAACATGATTTTGCCACTCTCAAGTGGGCTTAAAACTCTCATTCAATGCATTGTTCCAATTCAAATAACCCAACCTCCACCCACAAGCATTCAGGCAGTTATATCACATAAGCAAATAGCCTCATGGTAAGCATACTATCATGGCCGTCACTCACACGCATGCAAGGATGCTAAAGCATAAACGCTTACTGAGTTCTCCGAGCCAAAGAAAGAAGCTAATTAGAAATCATGCATGAACCTTAACTATGCTAAGAATGCCTAATGCAACACATGCAAAAATGCAACTACAATAGGCTCGGCTACTTTAAGATGGCATATGAGATGCAACAATCAATACATGTATTCAACTTGGAATTGAAATACAATGCAGTTAGCATGATGCGCCGAGCCCGGTGCATACAATACAGACGAATGAATGCAAACATGCGAACATATAGATGATAATTGAAACATGCCCTAAAACTAACCATCAAAAGCAGGTAAGTAAAAGGGAGAAAGATGTGGGATTGGAAGACATTCACACACGCACGCACACTTATTACAAATTTGCCCTCTCGATGGAGGGTCCGAAAGAATAATACAAACCAATAAAATAATTAACTACTCTAGCTAATTAATTATTACAGACCCTTAATTAATTAACGAATTAATTACAAAATAAAATAAGTATGAAATTCGAAAGGTCGCCGCAGCTCCGCCTCGAAATGATTGGATGATGCATGCTCGATTCGCCTTGCTTGGAAACCCGTTGCCATGCCACATGTTGCCTCTGTTTGCACTGTTCTGCACCTCTGAGAATTGTGAAAATCCTAAGGTTGCTTCTGAACCACTCCCTGAGCATTTTAGGATGCCACCGGCCAAGAGAAAACACCACCGGCCATGGAACTATGGTCATCGACCAAAAATGGGATCACCGGCTTGATTTTGGTAGTCGGCCAGCAATGAAAGTGGCCGACCGGCCATTTATTCCTGCAGAACACTGGTTTTGCTGTAGCAGGGGATAGACAGTGCATGGCAAGGAATTCACAAGACAATGTATGCACGACCACCCTCCCTATCATGCTATGGACTCAAGGGAGTGTGGCCCTCGACCCTCAGGCCACCAATCACACATTTCGATGCATGATGACCCAAAGATGTCAAGTGTGCAAATCAATATGAATGAATGCAACAAAACAAATGAATGCTACACACCCTATCATGTTGAATCAAGAGTGTCGGTGACCGAGGATTGAGGTACGTTTCGTCACTTCAAGTACGAACGTCCCTCATTCCTCATGTTTGGTTTGACACCCCAAACTAAACATAATGCAATGTATGTATGCCATATACAATGCAAAGCATGCAATTAATGCAATACAACGTGAACAATGCAACTTAACATGCAAGCAACATGGTAATACAATAAGTATGCAGTACTACAATGCAACCTAGGTATGTAAGTATACAAAATGATAGGCATGTAACAATGATACCAACCATGAGGATGCAATGACATGCAATGCGGTAAGCCTACAACAATATATGAGTGCATGATCTATGGACTTACACTAAGGATGGATAGGCCTTAGCCATACCAAAATAGTGGCCAAAGTACCAAAAAATGAGGGACAAAACACACCCAAACGTGCACATGTGAAGGTCCAACACTTAGGCATGAAAAGAGTCGACTCTCAAACACATTAAGAAGAGACAAATATGGACAAATCACAAGCATGACAAGCTCTGAAAATGTGTAAAGGATGATGCCAAATCAACCAAACCATGCAAGTAAGGCATGCAACAAAGCCCAAAACTCAAGGTTACCAAAGGGGTTCAAACCATAGCCATATCAACCAAGCCTCAAAGAGCCAAGATGACTTAAAACAGTCCTGGGGTAGACCAAAATAAGGCTAAAACATGCATGGAACAAGACCAAAACATGCTAAGAAAAGGGCGCAAAACAAAGGGCATTCAAGGCCATAAAGAGAGCACTCCACTGCCACTACCTCAACCACACATGGCATGGATTATTCAAAGAAAAACAGAGCTATAATATGCCAAAAGGAGCCCCAAAACCCACTGATATGGCAGCCCAAGGACTTAAACAAAGAGGCATGCACAATGACCTATTTTAAGGCACAAAAGAACAACTCTTCAAAGTATTGAAAGGGGTGGTAAATGCAAGCATACAAGCATGGAGCATGGACTGAAATAGCATGATAAGTGATTCCAAATCACTGAAATAACCCAAATAAAGCATGCTCATGACTCACACACTCAAAGCTAACAAGCTAGGATACATGGTGGCTATAAAAATCATGGCAAACATGGCTGAATCAACACCAAACAGAACTTAAACATGTCACAACATGGCTAAAAGCTTCATGAAGTCAAGCTAAAACATGCAAGCATGATGGTCTAAATGCATGGTACATGTTATGACAATAGAGGGGATTACAAAGCAAGTGCATGATGCATACAATAGGCCATCGAACCAACATGAAACAGAGGTCTAACATGATGAACTAACACCAAATACCCCCTGAAATGGAGCCAAATGAAGCTATGCAAACATGCTACCTTTATGAGCCCTAAATGCAAGCAAATAAGTCATAAGGGGAGAGGGGTGTCCCTCCCCTATACAAGACCTCAAAACCACCTCTCCACCACTGAAAATCCTCTGGATTTTAGTGGTGAGAAGGTCAATACATGAAGGGTTCCAAAGCCCAAAGAGGAAGGCACAAAAGGGGCCAAACAAGGCCTAAGAGGGGGTAGACAACCCCCAACACCAAAATGGCCTTAAGCAACTATAACAAGCATGAAAATACAGAACTTTTATTAGTTATACACTAAGCTCAAAACAATATACAAATAGGTCTAAAGCCTTAAGCAAAAATGGGGAATAAAAGGGTAAGTTCTCACCCTAGAAGAACACTTCAATAACACCAACTCCAGCACCTCCTTTTGATCAAAACCAACTCAAAAACTCTGTAATCAACCCCTCAACACCTCAATAACCAAAGTATAGTGTAACACTAGGTGCCTTAGTACAAAAATAGGAACAAAAACACACTTTTGAACACTATTACACACACAACTAGAGAGAGGGGGAGATACAGAGAGAGAGTGATATATATCTTGTATATCAGATGAATCAACCCCTGGAAAGGGAGGGGAGGCCTTCCTTTTATAGAAAAACCAATTTGCAAAGCTTCCAAGAGAAGCTAAACAATGATGAAATCCCTCCATACACGTGTATGGAGGGCATGATTTGTGCTCACCAGCTGGCACAGCTGGCATGCACAATGCCTAAAAAAGGCAAAGAAAAGGTCTCGGCCAGACAAAGGGGCCGGTCGACCAACACACATGGCCGGTCGACCAAATACAGTGCCGGTCGGCCAATACAATTGGCCGGTAGAAAGAAATCATGTCCGGTGACCTTCGACCATGGCCGGTGGGTTGAGGAAATGGCAAACAAGCCACCCTTTCCCCTCAAAGGAGAAACACAAATGCTTGGTCCACAACCAATGCACAAAACAGTCAAGTTGAGAGGTCTTGAGGCAAGCCGCGCGGCCGGGACCTCCGAGAATTCAAAACGAACACGAACAAGGGTGATCATCGAGTGTTCAAACGATGACGTCCAAGTCTTGAGGACGGTCAAAAATGGGGTGTCTACAATACCATGGTTTAAATAAATTGTTTATTTAAATTTTGTACATTTGTTTACTATTGTGTGACATATGTAATATTTTATGTTGGAAATTTTAATGAGTTGGTGCAACATTATTAGTAATTAAATGTTGAATTATTGTGAATATCTCAACAAGTAAAGAAACACGAAATTTAACCAATGATACATTAAAATTTAAAAGTGATGGGGTGAGCCCGGTTTAGAATCTTGCGCAAGTGAGTTGCGAACCCTAACATGGCACGGGAAGGTATTTCGACTCTTATCGGTGCAGGCGATATAAGGTTGGTGGTGCGGGTGTCACAACATAGACCGTTCCCTTGTGGCAGACCGTGATGTCACGACTCGGGTATGTAAACCTTGTGTGTGAGCATCATTGGTAGTTACAGTAAGTAATATTTGAACATTTGACCAAGGGGAAGTCAGAATTGCCCGTGGCCATTGCTTAGCGGTTGGGTGGAAATAGTGCTCCGCGGGGAGTTACTTAAATTTATCTGATAAACTAAATCTATGAAACTTTAAAAAGAAAGGTGGGCATATTCCTTATGATGAAATACTGCTTCTGTTTGTTATATTTTTTTTATTTGATTTATTATTATCTATGGTTATTATTTCAACTGATAACATTCCTTTTATGCTTACTAAATATTACTTGTTATTCTGTTATTACACGTTATTCATAAATTGTGAGTATTATTATCGGGGTGGGTATTTTCGGGTTGTAGTATCTTATTGAGCTCGTTGCTCACTGGCATTCCTGTTGCCCTAGCGTTTTATGCCAGGTACCGAAGAAACCGAAGGAAACACCGAGGCCTTGCAAGGTGACATTCAACCTTGGTTAGCTTGAAGAGTGCCAAGTTCCATGAACTATTTTCTAAAATTTCTAGTTTTTCTCTAGTTTTCTTTTTATATTTGTATCATTTCTTTTATGTACTAAGACTAAGTTGTGATGTAAGAACTTTAAATTCTGGGTTGTTAATTATTGGATGTTAGTACTATTGGTAGCAATATTGATTTTAAGTTCTAAATCTTATTATGATGTCCTTAAATTTTGGGGCGTCACAACATGGTATCAGAGCTCTAGGTCAGAATACCTAGGGACGGTGAAAAGAGGTTTAACCTCAATTGAGGAGTAGTGTCATGCGTTAGAAGGAATAGAAATATGTGACTCATAGTTTATATGAGCTTTATGTTAATTTAACTGTCATGTTGATCAAAACATTTTTACCAAAAAAAAAAAAAAATCAAGGCATTAAATTTGGGACATAGTTGAGTCAGTGATTCTATCTTCTCCCCCGCTCGAGTCACCTAGTCAGTGTATTCATACCGGTCAAGGTATTCATACCAGTCAGTGTATATAAATGTGTTTGGATTGTTTTGTTTCGTTTTTCTTTCGTTAAGTTATTTTGTGATTCAGGTTAGTATGGAATCAATGTCGAATTCAGAGTTCAAATTCAATCATTCTCAAATTCAAATCAAATAAAATTATTTTCAAATTCAGAGTGATGTGCCAGTCACGCCATTGATGTACAGAACCTAAACTGACTTTATTGCAGTTTGGGTAGGACATCCCCGATTACAGAGACTCCAAAAAAAAAAGAAAAAAAAGCCTAGAGAAAAAAAAAAGAAAAAAAAAAGAAAAAAGAGAGGGATCTTGTTCTTCTTTCTCCTCCAGCAAACGACTATATGCCAACCTCATTTGCTTGACTCTCCCGCCATTTTCTTCATCTCAATTTCGTTCTGGGAGACCTTCGAAGGCTCTGCCTCAGTGTGTTCCCCAAGAGAAGGCCCTGCCTCAGTGTTTTCACTAAGAGAGTTAACTCTTCGCCGACCATCAAAGGCAAAATACGACGGCGCTTCGAACCGGGCCATACAAGTGGCCTGTCGTTTTACCTCTTTATTCTCCGTGGAGGTAGCCTTCCGTTTCAGTTCTTTGTTCTCTACCTTCAACACGCAAATCTCTGCTTGCGCATCTTTATACATATGCTGAAGCAAAGTGAGTTGGGCGTTAACTCGATGTACCTCACATGTCTTGTTTTGCAGGCGGTGAGACAGGTTAGTGATCGCGGCCACTGTCTCCATACATGACTTCAACGTGTAGTGGTTGGCCTCAATATCAGTTTGAGCAGCCATCACTTGCTCAACTGTTAGTGTAGAAAGACTAGGGTGAGTAAGAGCAGGGCCACTTGGCCCAGAGGATCTCGATGGATCATTAAGATCAGGAAAAAGAGAGAGGGGCGAGACGAAGCCATGTATAGGAAGAGAGAGGAAAGAAGGGAGTCGCAGAGAAATGGCGAAAAATAGAAGAGGAAGAGAAGAAGGGGATGGAAGAGTGATGGAGAAAAGACAGAATAAGAGAATCATTAAGAAAAAGGGAAAAGAGTGATGAAAATGAAGAAGAAGACAGAATAGAAGAAGAGGGAGAGAGAGTTGAGGCGAGGCAAGCTTACAAATCGAGGAGGCCTGCTTTTGTCGGCCAGCCGACGTAGAAGCAAACCCGCGTGTCAAACGCGGTTTTCAAAGGAAGAGAAAGAGGCGGGAGAGTTGTATGCATATATGTATCTAATATGTATATCTATGTATTATATATATTTGTTTGCATATTTTGGTCACAAGAGTGGCTTGGGTTCAGTGGTTCGGCTGTTGAGGATTGAAAGGCTAAGCCTGAGGTTAGAGGTTCGAGCCTCCATAGCAACGAGTGTTTCTTTTGTTTTGTTTTGGTTTTTTTCTTTTGTATATGTGTCTCGTATACCTATATATACATTTGTTTGAATATTTTGTCACAGGAGTGGCATGGCTCAGTGGTTGAAAGAGCAATAGACTAAGCCTGAGGACAGGGGTTCGAAACCTCGTATCTCTACATCCATACGTTTTGAGTTTTTTTCCTTTCTTTTTTTTTTTTTTTTTTTTGCGTGTTTGGGAGGAAGATATTCTTAAGACTACGTTTCGAACACGTTACGGCCGCTATGAACTCATAGTGATGCCATTCGACCTAACCAATGCACCAAGCGTGTTCTTGAGCTAAATGAACAACATATTCACGCCTTACCTAGATCAATTTGTGGTAGTTTTCATAGATGATATTTTGGTGTATTCTGAGTCTGAAAGAGACCATGAACAACATTTGAGAATAGTACTTCAAACTTTGAGAGAAAACCAATTGTATGGTAAGGCTAGTATATGTGAGTTCTAGATGGAGGAAGTAAAGTTTTTGGGTCATGTGGTATCTAAAAAGGGAATATTAGTAGACCCAACTAAAGTAGAAGCAGTGACAGAATGGAAGCAACCTAAGAACACATTTGAGATTTGTAGTTTCTTAGGATTGGCCGGTTACTATCGAAGATTCATTCAAGACTTCTCAAAATTGGTCAAACTAATGACACATTTGACTCAAAAGAGGGTAAAGTTTGAATGGAACGAGTCTTGTGAAAATTCATTCCAAGAACTCAAGAAAAGATTGACGAGTGCCCCTATTCTCATAGTGCCAGAACGTGACGTTGGGTACAATGTGTATTGTGATGCTTCCAAAGAAGGTCTGGGGTGCGTATTGATGCAGAATGGCAAGGTGGTGGCATATGGATCAAGGCAATTAAAGAACCATGAAAAGAATTATCACACCCATGACTTGGAGTTAGCATGTATAGTTCACATACTCAAAATTTGGAGACACTACCTGTATGGTGAAAAGTTTGAGATATTCACCGATCACAAAAGCTTGAAGTATCTGTTCACCCAAAAGGATTTAAACATGCATCAGAGACGTTGGATGGAGTATCTTGAGGATTATCAATTCACCCTTTCCTATCATCCTGGCAAGGCTAACATGGTGGCAGATGTGCTAAGTCACAAGAATAGAGGGATTGTTGCTAGTTTAGCACTTAGAGAATGGAATATGGTTAGAACGCTCAATGAATTTGGGGTACAAATGGGGGTTCAAGATGAAAAGGCTTGCCTTGGTGCTCAGATTGCTACGCCTAAAATTTTGAGCGAGATATTGGAATCACAAAAGTACGATCAGGAGGTAGCATTCATCAAGGCACAAATGGAATCTAGTGAAGCCATGCCTGGTTGGGAAATTCACACTGATGGGAGTTTGAAATATCAAGGTCAAATGTTCGTGCCAAGCGACAACTCACTAAGGGAAAAGGTACTTAAGGAATTCCACCATTCAGTATTCCTAGTACATCTGGGAGGTATTAAGATGTACCAAGACTTAAAACGTCAATATTGGTGGGGCGGAATGAAAAAGGATGTAGCAAAGTTTGTGTCTCAATGCCTGACATGTCAACAAGTAAAGGCTGAACATCAAAGACCGGCAGGAACACTTCAACCCTTACCAATTCCGGAGTGGAAATGGGAACACATAACCATGGATTTCGTGACGGGTTTGCCTCGGTCACCACAGGGACATGACGGCGTGTGGGCGGTGGTAGACCGATTAACTAAGATAGCCCGATTCTTACCTGTCGGGTTATTAGATACATTGCATTCATTCAGTAGATTGTTCATCAAAGAAGTGATCAGATTACACGAAGTACCAGTTAGCATCGTGTCTAATCGTGATCCTCGATTCATTTCTCAATTTTGGCAGAGCTTGCAGAAAGCAATGGGAACG